>OY757937.1:15461958-15657458 GCA_963585895.1 Sepioteuthis lessoniana | reverse complement strand
ATCCCCTCCCACACTTTTCTTGTCAAACTAATTCTAGAAGACTAAAATAACAAAGAAACATAAAATAAAATAAGATATCTCGGTAGCAGAAAAAGAATCAGGTCTATCCAGACCACAGTATTATTAAAACCAGTTAAAGTACTAATAAGAATCCTGGAAACTCGAAAAGACTTGCGATAACCCAAACCAGTAAACAAACTCGTTTGTAATAATAATAATAATTGGCATATTCCAGGGAGATGCGCTATTTGTAGTAGCAATGATACTACTCAACCACATACTCAGGAAATGCACAGCCGGATACAAACTTAGTAAATTGCAGGAAAAGATCAATCACCTAATGTACAGGAACGACATCAAACTGTTTGCAAAAAATGAAAAAGAATTGGAAACTCTAATACATGCGGTGAAAATATACAGTCAGGACATAAGGATGGAATTTGACATAGAAAAACGCATCATGCTAATAATGAAAAGCGGGAAACAACACATGACGAACGGAATGGAACTACCAAATCAAAAAAAAATTAGAACACTCGGAGAAAAGGAAACCTACAAATACTTGGGAATATTGGAGGCTGACAACACCTAACAATTGGAGATGAAAGAAAGAATTAAGAAAGTGTACTTCAGGAGAACTAGAAAGCTACCTGAGACAAAACTATGTTGCTGAAACCTTATCAAAGGGATAGATATTCGGGACCCTTTTTGAAGAGGACCAGAAAAGAACTTAAATAAATGGACAAGAGAACAAGAAAACTAATGACCATAAATAAAGCTTTACATCCCAGAGCCCACATTGACAGACTATATGTGCCAGGAAAAGAAGGAGGAAACGGACTTGCCTGCATTAAAGACAGTGTTAACGCATGGATACAACGACTCGAAGACTACGTAGAAAACGCGGACGATGGCTGATAACAGCCACCAGAAACAACACTGACGACACGAAGACTAACAGAACGGAAAGAAACAGAAAACAAAAATGGGAAGAAAACGGATCACCTAATCTCGGTCAGACGTTTAGGCCTCATAATAATCAATAACAAAAAAAGAGAACTTGTAGAATTGTGGACTTTGCTGTCTCGGCTGACCACAGAGTAAAATAAAAAGAAAATGAAAAAAAGGATTATTACCTCGATCTTTCTGGGAAATTGAAAAAACTGTGGAACATGAACGTGGCGATTATACCAATTGTAATTGGTGTTCTTGATGCAGTTACCAAAGGATTGATACAAGGACTGGAGAACTTGGAAATAAGAAGACGAATGAAGACCATCTAAAGTACTGCATTAATGAAATGGGCCAGAATACGAGAAATCCTGGAGACTTTAGAAGAATTGCTGTCGCTCAAACTCCAGTGAAAGACCATCAGCTTATGCTGACGTGGAAAACTCTCAAAGAGTAACTATAATAATAATAATAATAATAATAATAATAATAATAATAATAATTGCACACAAGATGACTTAGACCTTGCTAAGATGGAGAAACTTCAAAAGAGAAACTGGATTTCTTTAATGCCATAAAATGTAATAATGTCAGATTGATTATTCGCAGAAGAATAGCAAGTTGAGGTTGTTTGTAGACAGAGATTTAATGTTTAATCACAGAATACGCAAATACATGAAACTGACCAAAAAGAACTACAAGACTAACCAGGACTGGATAGGAAAGAGGATCCACAAAAAAATGAGCAAGATATTAGAATTTGGTCTCGCTGATAAATGGTATCAGCACAAACTTGAATGTGTCCTTGAAAATGTGACCTATTAAAGTTTCTGGGATTTTGATCTGAGTTAAAAGATGTTAAGTGTCTTGTTTTACGAGAAATGATTTGTTGTTTGCAAGGGTGAAGTCTACCCACCTTTAATTGGTGACGTAAGGGTTTTTTTTTAAACTTCTCTTCCAATTGCTATCATTTTACTCCCTGGCATCTGTCTCAGTACCTTAAGATAAGTACCATCAGGCTGTTTAGGATTTCGAAAGCCCTGGCATAGCTTTAGAATATGCAGGTAAAATAAAACACTAATTCAAGGACTGATCTAAAAGACTCATCTGATCCAGGTAAAATTTCAAAATAGCAAACCTGCTGAGACTAACAGACAAACGTCAAGAATCTCTTCTATGTAATTCATCCTTTAAAACAATATCTATTTTGCAATTTTTGTTGTCAGTTAAGACTTTACACCAAGCGGTTACGGTTTCCACAAAATACAAGAACCGGTCAGTAGGGCTTAAAACACGTCGACAACATCGTCTACAGAAGGATAAGAGCCCCACTAAAGGGTTGTTCTTCGTATGACCCTAAACTACATCTGATACTAAGGGACTACCAAATCCTGACCAAAAAAAAAAAAACAGACTTAATGTTAATTAACAAGAAAAAGAAATATCATCGTATGGATTTGGCTCTTCTAGCAAACCATAGAGTAAAAAAAAAATTCTGAGCGAAAAGAGAGACAAATGATAGGATCTAGTGAGGCTGCTGAGAAAGACAGTAGAACTTGAGATGTGACTGTCGTACCAATTGTAATGGGAGCCCTTGGGATATTTCCAAAAGGCTTGAAAAATAGGATCGGTGAACAGATCAGAGAATGAATTGACACCATCCCGACCACAATATTGTTAAGATCGGCAAGAATTCTCAGAAGAGTCCTGGAGACTTGAAGAGATTTGCTGTCTCTCAGACGTCAGTGAAATACCTCTAGTGTTGTGAAAATCCGATAAAAGCAAAATAATAATAATTTCCCACCTATTAAAGCTTCAGGTAAGTATTTTTAATACAAATAATTTGCCCAGTTATATGATTTCAAGTATTCCTATCTAATACTAATAATTTGCAAATAATTACATGGTTGGCGGGTTGGTTTTATGGTTTGTCAATCCTTGTTGTGCTATTTTTTGCTGAAGTCAATTTAACAATAAGGGTCAATGACATTGATTCATTTGCAGTCGGTTAAGAAAAAATGGTTACTTACTACTTGGGACCCTTTGTACTCTGGGCCCTAGGGCACTGCCCGATTGACCAACTGCTCAATTAGCACCTGTTGTATTCAGTAATTAATCTTTTAGTCTTTAACAGCACGAAATCATTATCTCTCTTTAAAAGTTTTAAAATATCGTCTTGTACACAAGTCTATTTGGTCACCTCTCAACGCAGAGTAAGTTGTTAATCAGTTCTATATTCTGACATGAAAACCTTTAAAAAGAGAAAAGCGCTTAAAATACGTTTAATAAAAGGTTGTTTACTAAAAGACAGTGTCAAGGATTGTCATGATATCTGTTTCAATAAATGGCTGCTCTTTCTAATAGGAATACTTTTAGATTAGCACTAATTACTGCATCTGGCTTTCTGTTTCCTTTCTGTAATTGATAAGAAAGATGAATATCTAAACGAATAGACAAACGATCTCGACTGGGACAGTATGAGACGTTCCGACGGCTCACAGCCCTGAATACGAACTTAGTAAACGGTGTTCAAATTCGTGTGGAGACAGTCAGCCCCTATCACCTTTGCATGAATACTTTTTTTTCTTAATCAATCAAGTCAATCCATTCTGTCAACGGGGGTTTAGAATATATCAATTGTATCCCCTGCTGAAAGGTAAGGGTCCCACCCGTTCTAAAAAATGGTGGTGTCATGGATACGACGCTAAACTGCATCTAATGATGAGGCTCCAGTTATGGAGATCTGAAAAGTGTGAACTACCCTTTCATTGACATTATTTACAGGCCCATTCTGATCTGATGTGGTAGAACTTGTTAGATATCATTTATACGTCAAATTAATCCGTTTAAAAATTGTTTGCAATTGATAAAAATACTCGAGTGCGGAAGTAAAATATGGAATAATTTCTAAAAACGTTTTTTGTCTGATTAGTCCAATTTTTGTAAAAAGAAAAAAAATTCAAATTTTCATGATTAGCTCTATTATTCAAGCACTTTTTAAAAATTAAAATTCAGCTAAATATGAGTGTGCAAGAAAAGAAACGACAAAGAATCTATGATTTGCTTAACGCCGAAACTAAAACAAAGTTTCTTTGTCTACCGTATGCAAAGCACTGAAAAAAATTTTACAGAAAAAAAAGCTTTTAAAAGATAAGGAGGAGAGGAGGATTGGACAAAAAAAGAAAAGAAGACTTTTTAACTGCTCCCGCTACGGTGATTAGAGAAGCCCCCCCCCACAACGTCAATAAGAAAGTACGCTAATGAATTGAAAGTCCACGAGAAAACAGTGAGGACATCAATTAAACAAGATATAAACTTAGACTGTAACTCCCTTGATTACGCTATATGGGGCATTTTAGAAGACAAAACAAATGCAACTTCCCATTCAAATATTGGTTCGCTTAAGAATGCAATTGAGGAGGAATGAAATAAAATGTCTGAAAATTTCATTTTGAAGACATACAAATCGTTTCAAAGGCTTGTTGATACAATCATAGAAAATAATTATGGCTATATTGAGTAAATTTACTATTTTGTGTCTATCTTCAAGTGTTGTTGTCTATTCTTAAAGAACAAAATGTTTTATTATAGAGTCCATTGGCCTAATGAGTAGAGTGTTCGCCAATGGTTTGGGACCCTAGGGTTCAATCCCAGGTCAAGCCATACCAAAGACTCAAAAAATGGTACTTGATGCCACCTTGCTTAACACTCGGCATTACAAGTTAGGTAAAGTGGATCAATCCAGCGAAAGGAGTAATGCCCCCATCTTACACCTCGGTGTAGTAGCTATTCGAGTTGCCTTCGACAAAGGTCGCCAACTTCACTTATTTTTATACTTGAATATTCCTTATTTTGCTTCCGCATTATAATTATTGAATAATTATTATTGTAAACACTTATGATCATTATTAGATCCTCATAATTAGATCCTCATTATTAGATCCTCATAACCAACTTGGTGAGTCCTCGTGGCCTAGTGGCTAGACGATGAGATTGTTGTAGGCGAGTTCGAACCCCAGTCGTTCACTTTCGGACTAATAATATTAGGAAAATTATGAATCTACTGTACCACTTCTGTATTTCTATCAGGGTACCTTTGGCTATAAATAACCCCTGAAGGTTGATTCACCGATGAAACCTAATCATTGTTATTATAAATACTTATGATCATTATAAAATCCTTATGAAATTATCATTATAGAAATTCATAATCATTATAAAAATTATTATTATCATCGTAATGTTTTTATTATAGATATTCATTATCATTATGAGATTATTATTAATGATATTTATAATCATGATAATATTACTATTGCAGATACTCATTATCATTATAAAATCATTATTATTATCATAAATATCAGAATAAAAATTATCATTATAGATATTATTATTATTATTATTATTATTATTATATAGATATAACCATTATCATTATAAAATCATTATTGTAGATATTCGTTATGATCCTGAATTCATTTTTTATACTTTTTATCACAAAAGAATACAGGATGTATGCTGTTAGACTCTCGCTCCAGCTTCAGTCTTTATTTTTGTCACTTTCCTAATATCCCGATCTCTGCTCAGTCCTATATCATTATAAAACAAGCTATGTTAATGTACCATGCTATCCCAGAAAAACTACGAAAATATTCAATGACAGGTGACGAAAATTATTTTCTCATTATGAACCATACGTATATTACTCAGTGAGCTTAATATTATTATAAATTTACTAGCTTTGGCGGGTAAGTGATGCTCACAATGCACACCCACAATTTACCCCTCTGGTATCTGGGTGAGGGTGTTGGCTATTGCTATGAATGATGGTGGAGGTATCTTTGAGTATGTATTTGTGTATGTGTGTGTGTGTGTGAACGTATTTTTTTTAATGTCGTTGTCATTTGCTTGCAGATGGTACAGCCTACTAAAATAACCAACAGTTTTTCCTCGCCTTTACTCTGACCGACATCCTGCTTGTCTCACCACTAAACCAGCCGGAGTAGCATCGATGCTTTCATATCTGCACGTGGCATTGTACGCGTGACATTAATCCAAGTACCCAACCCCTTACCAAGAAACGAACCCATATCATTCAGACACTTTGCCTTCCCCGCTCCCATCACTCATATCACTTAAAGTTCTCTTTACATCCCTGCATACAAGAAAGATATATACCCTAACCTCAAGACATAAAATAAACGCGTTAAAATGTTGTTAATTTAAAAGAAATTATTCAATCAAACAAACTTAGAGAATAAATCAATTTTCGATCTAATCTACGAGTTAATAATTATTATATGTCTGCATTCGTGCTCACTCTAATCAATATAGTTTCTCAGTTGTGATAACAACGAAATATTAATTAAAAACACCCCCTCTTATACATTTATTTACTGGCAATTGTAATAGATTGATCGATGGATTGATTGTAACGGCATGCCAACTGTCTAGGGTTATTTTATGCTTAGGGTTAGCGCCTGTTGTACGTTTATATTTACAGTTGTGTGTTGTTTTTTAAGAGGGTTGTTTTGTTATTGTTGTTGTTTTTCACACGGGTCTATCTAATACAAATAATATGCAAATAGCTTTATTTGACCCACAGCAGGGACCCTAACAAGTACTACCACTCAGAGTGAGAGTAGAGCTGGGAGTAATGGCATTGAAAGGATACTCTACACTCACCAAAGCTCCAGAAGTGGAGCCTCACCGTCAGATGAAGTTTAGTATCATTCCCAGGAAACTGCTTTTGGTGGGAGTCCTAAACTCTCTGTAGGGGATTCAGCCAGTACCCTAAACTTTGACGATATGGCTAACTAACTCATAATACAAAAGTATATAAATTATATATAAAAAAGGGAAACTTTTTGACGCCCAAATGATATTACAACCCAGTCGGCTGGGGTTTTAGAATATACCGACTGCGTCTCTGCAGAAGAGTAAGACCTTGATTTGACACTAAACAATTTGATGCTAAGACTCCAGCCCCCGAGCTTTGGGGAATGCGGAGTACCCTTCATTGTCATTGCTCCTTGATCCACTCAGACCCAGAGTCGTGATACCTATGGGTCGAATAGAACTGTTTGACGATTTAAGTAAGTAAGTAAAGTTGGCGACCATAGTCGAGGGTAACCCGGAGGCTCCCTTTTCGATAGCTACTACACCAATGTGTAGGGGAGGGCGCTACTCCTTTCCTGGATTGCTCTACTTTACCCTTAATCCGTACCTTATAATGCTGAGTGCTAAGCAAGGAAGCATCAAGTACCATTTTTTGAGTCTTTGGTATGACTCGACCTGGGATTGAACCCAGGTCTCCCGGGCCATTGGCGAACACTCTAACCCCTAGGCCAATGTCCGGTATTTAAACTGTGAGCAAACAAATGACTGATGTTTAATTAAATTGTTAGTAATACATAGCAATACTTGGATCCATTTGACTGTGTGCAAATGAATGAATTGTGTTGAATAGAATTATTTGTGTTAAATATGAATACTTGAAACCTTTTTTACTTGAAATATTTGTTAGAACGTAATAATTGAAACATTTTAAATGTACAGAAACATTCGAAATACTTGTGTGCAAATAAATTGGCTTTAACTTATTTAAAAATAAAATTAACCACAATCTATTCATTCACAAATGATATATGTATAACCAATTAACTGTGAACAAATAAATAACAGAAGATAAATTAAATTGTTAGTGTTACATAAAAATACTTGAAACCGTTTAAGTGTAAGCAAAATTTGAGAACATACTCATTTAAAAACGTTATCTCCAAAATTTATTTATAAATCATATATTCAATATATATATGTATAAAGAGGATTTAGCATTAAATAACATTCAAGGCTTGATATGCCATAAAACCTAACTAAACCAAATCATATAAATTTAATATATATGTATAAAGAGGATTTGGCATTAAATAACCAACAAGGCTTGATATGCTATAAAACCCAATCAAACAAAATCATACATATATATATATATATATATATATATAAAGAGGATTTGGCATTAAATAACCTATAAAGGTTGATATGCCATAAAACCTAACCAAATCAAATCATATAAATTTAATATATATGTATAAAGAGGATTTGGCATTAAATAACCAACAAGGCTTGATATGCTATAAAACCCAATCAAACAAAATCATACATATATATATATATATATATATAAAGAGGATTTGGCATTAGATAACCTATAAAGGTTGATATGCCATAAAACCTAACCAAATCAAATCATATAAATTTAATATATATGTATAAAGAGGATTTGGCATTAAATAACCAACAAGGCTTGATATGCTATAAAACCCAACCAAACAAAATTATATATATATATATATATATATATATAAAGAGGATTTGGCATTAAATAACCTATGAAGGTTGATATGCCCTAAAACCAAACCAAACCAAGTAATGTTTTTAAAATTTTCAAAAAAATAAAGTAGACACTATCTTATTTTTTCCCATTTTTTCCTTATAAGTTTTCTTAATAAATTCATTGCTAACACATCAAAATCACGATTCGGGCTTTTGCTCCAATCTTTATTATTATATTCCCTACGTTTCGGCCGATATGCCCTCTATTGTGAGTATCCCAGCAAGATAATGACATTTGTCTAAATCGAGTAAATAATATAAATAATAACAATTTCTCATCTTAGAAACTTAGCAAGCTTCAAGGTAGCCCGAACCGAGATACGAAAACGAACCTTCCAGACATTTTGTTGTCCCACCACCATACGCAACTTTGGAGGTGCCCGTGGTGTAGTCGTTATCGCCGTAGTAAATGAATACGGCGATCTGAGTTCAAATCCTGGACGAGACTGATTGCATTTCACATAGCACTAATACCCTTGGGAAAGGTATGAATCCAATAATTCTCCCTCCAGCTATGGGTAAATAGTAGGACAGACTAGGTTCTTCAGCCATGGTTAGGCAACTAGTCTAGGAGAAGAAAAAACTCTGAATTCAAACCTGTTAAACTCCGCTTAAAAATTGACCTTGTGTCATATCCTGCCCGAGCGGAGGGGTTGGTAAATAGTACCACCATACGCAACTCTTCGGTCGCATTTTCTCCATGCCCCTGAAGCAAAAGATAAATATAAAAATCAACTAAAAGAAGTCGATAGCTGTTAAAGATCTGAGTTAAAAGACGTTAAGTCTCTTGTTTTACGAAAAATACATTGTAGTTTGCACGGGAGAAGTCTACTCTCTTCTAATTGGTGACGTAAGGGTTTTTTGAGGGTTTTTTTTAAACTTCTCTTCCAATTGCTATCGTTTTACTCCCTAGCATCTGTCTCAGTACCTTAAGATAAGTACCATCAGACTGTTTAGGATTTCGAAAGCCCTGGCATAGCTTTAGAATATGCAGGTAAAATAAAACACTAATTCAAGGACTGATCTAAAAGACTCATCTGATCCAGGTAAAATTTCAAAATAGCAAACCTGCTGAGACTAACAGACAAACGTCAAGAATCTCTTCTATGTAATTCATCCTTTAAAACAATATCTATTTTGCAATTTTTGTTGTCAGTTAAGACTTTACACCAAGCGGTTACAGTTTCCACAAAATACAAGAACCGGTCGGTAGGGCTTAAAACACGTCGACAACATCGTCTACAGAAGGATAAGAGCCCCACTAAAGGGTTATTCTTCGTATGACCCTAAACTACATCTGATACTAAGGGACTACCAAATCCTGACCAAAAAAAAAAAAAACAGACTTAATGTTAATTAACAAGAAAAAGAAATATCATCGTATGGATTTGGCTCTTCTAGCAAACCATAGAGTAAAAAAAAAATTCTGAGCGAAAAGAGAGACAAATGATAGGATCTAGTGAGGGTGCTGAGAAAGCCAGTAGAACTTGAGATGTGACTGTCGTACCAATTACCAAGCGGTTACTGTTTCCTCAAAATACTAGAACCGGTCGGTAAGGCTATCCGTATTGGATCAGACCGTGGGCAAAGAAAAACGCTTACGAAACAACGACACAAAAATTTAAATACAGACGTTCAATTAACGCAATTCTCGAACGTCTAGACATAAAATAACTCTTGGCAGGTTGACATGCCGTTAAAATCAATCATTCAACTTCTTATTAAATATGATTTTAAAGAATTTTACCGTATGTGATAAAACTTATAATTTAGAGGATCCCCATTTTCCCAGACTGCAACTTTTCATTGAATTAAGACGAGCAGGGCTATTCCCAGGAATCCATTGCATGCCAGAAGGAACAAGATAATTCTTTTTCTACCCACGTATATGCATGTGGATCTTCACTTTAGACCTGAACTTGTGTCGAAATTGCCTTCGTGTGGAGCCGAGTAAATATCCTTCGCAGGATGGCTGTTTATTCTACATCATATGGTTTACTTTTCCGGAATTTAAGATTAGTTTGTACAGCAAGAAGCTTGTCCGATATTATGCCAACAAACGGACACACCACCAGAGAAGACACCCGATACTACGAATATGAAGACATATCCAATAATAATAATAATAATAATGGATCATGCCAGAGAACTAAGAAGGCAATGGAACATGAAGGTGACGGTGATACCAATTCTAATTGGTACACTTGGAACGACCCCAAAAGGCTTGGTCAGGAGGCTGAAGGAGTTGAAATCGGATGACGAGCCAGGTCCATCTAAATTACAGCATTATTGAGGTCGGACAAAATACTGAGAAGAGTCCTGGAGACCTAAGGAGACTTGCTGTTTCTCAGACTATGGTAAAAGACCATCACCTAACTCTGGTGTGAAAAACTCGCCAGGAGTAATCTTAGTCGAGGGTAACCCGAAGGCTCTTTTTTCAATAGCTACTACACAGAGGTATAGGGGAGGGCACTGCTCCATTCCCTGGATTGCTCCACTTTACCCTTGATCCTTACCGTATACTGCTTAGTGCTAAACAAGGCGGCATCAAGTACCATTTCTGAGTCTTTGGTATGACTCCACCAGTGATTGAACCCCGATCTCCCGGACCACTGGTGAACAATCTACTCATTAGGCCAAAAATAATAATAATGATAATAATACAAAGATCAGGAAATTGAAATATGCACAGGAGTGTATAGATTCACAAAGTATAAAGAAAAGATAATCCACTCGATGTAAATGGAAAATAATATATTTACCCAAATGAAAAAGAACTAGAAACGCTAATACAAACGATTAGAATCGACAGCCAAGATTTTGGAATGGAATTTGAAATTGAAAAATCTGCCAGTATTTTTTGTCAGGAAAGTCTCAAAGAGAAAAAGAAAACGACAAATACTTGGGAATACAAGAAGCAGATTGTATTGAGCAAATGGAGACGACAGAAAAAGTAAGATAAAAGCATCTCAGAATATTAAGAAGACTTCTCAAAACCAAACTCTGCAACAGAAATCTAATCTGAAGAATTAGTACTTTGGGAGTTTCTTTTGTAAAATAATCAGGACCCTTCCTAGAATGAACAATGAAGGAATTTAAACAAGTGGACTATAGAACAAGGAAATTGATGGCAAAACACCAAGGCCTTAAACACGAGAGATGACTTCGACAGACTCCATATACCAAGAAAAGAAGGAGAAAAAAAGGCTCTCAAGCCTTGAGGTTTGCATCTAGAAAACAATTCAAGGATTCGAAGAATGTACAAATAAAGATTAAAGACTGATTATTGCGATTAACAACAGCAACATCTACAGAAATAACTTAAGGGCAAAGGGAAAAACAGTAAACCAAAAATCTAGGAACCAAAAATAGGAAGAAAAAACTATACGGATTTTTCAAGCGATAAACAAAGGAAATTGCTCATGACATGACCTGAATAAGAAGAGGAAACTTCAAGAGAGAAACTGAATCTCTTTAAATGGCAGCAAGAAATTATGTCATAAGGACTTATTATTTCAAAGCAAAAATTGATAATAAGCAACAAAATAGCAAGTGTAGGTAATGTGGTGAGAGAGATGAAACAGTTAATCACATTACAAGAGAATGCAGCAAATTGGCACAAAAGGAGTACAAGACCTGGAAATAATACGCAAGAGACCAAAATTTGTCCATGCTCACAATTTGTATATCCACGGACTTTCCTAGAAAATAAGATGCAAATTTTTTTTTCATCTTACAACGAGTGAAAGCACGTGCGATACTCTGTCCTCATCAGCCGCCAAACAGGGTGATAACACAGTTTCGGGTCTCATTGGGTGCCCCATTCATTCGGCCTTGTGCCACATCGAAGCGAAGAGCTTCGTAAATTATGATAACACAGTTTCGGTAGCTCAAGGCGGAAGACTTTGAGATATAGATTACCCATAATCCAAGCAAAAGATCAGATCTTGTGTCATTTTAAAGATCGAAAAGAACTTGTGGATTTTCCCGTTCCAGCAGACTGTAGAAAAGAAATAAAAGAAAGAGAAAAAGTAGATAAATACATGGAGCTTGGCAGAGAGATGAAAAGGGCTTAGAAACATGAAGGTAACAGTGAACTCCCAAAAGGTCGGGGAAAGAGATTGGTGAGGAACTGGATATCATTGGATTAATCGAGACAATCCAGACTACAGCAATATTGAGATCAACTAGAATACTGAGAAGAGTTCTGGAGACCCGAGTAGACTTGCTGTCACTCAGTCTTCAGAGAAAAACCATCACTTAAAACTGGTGTGAAAAACTTGTAAGGAGTTGAATAATAATAATCTTAATAAGTTATCACAAATAAGTTATTACAAATAAGAGTTAAATGAGTAAAATGTCCTTTTAAGTAGCTCATCTCTTTAATTCATCATGATGGTTAGAGTGTTAGCAAATGGCCCGGGAGACCTGGGTTCAATCCTAGGTCGAGTCATACCAAAGACTTAGAAAATGATACTTGATGCTCCTTGCTTAACACTCAGCATAATAAGGTACGGATCAAGGGTAAAGCGAGGCAATCCCGGGAAAGGAATAGCGCCTTACCGTACTCCTTGGTGTTGTAGCTAAAGAAAGGGGAGCCTTCGGGTCACCCTTGACTAAGGTCGCCAACTTTATTTTATTCGATGCAAATAAATAATTGTGGTATATTATTGTATAAATTATTGAAAAAATTTTGGAATTTTTGCGGCTTGCATACAATGAAAATAGAACATATGTTCGCAGGACAAGAAAAAGAACAAGACAAAACATTATACATTACTGCGTTAAACCGCTTAAATGTAAAGAATAAAAGAATTTCCTCACCAATCTGCAACTTAATGATAACAGTGCGGCGTTTGCTTTCGTACTCGATCTGCTCAGTATAATTTTTCAACGCAGCATTGAAAATCTCCAACCAAAAATATATGTAAGTTGTTGGCGGTCGTAGTCGAGGGCGACCCGAAGGCTCCTTTTTTTCAATAGCTACTACTCCGAGGTGTTGGGGAGGGTACTACTCCTTTCTCTGGATTGATCCACTTTACCCTTAATCCGTACCTTAAAATGCTGAGTGTTCAGCAAGGCGGCATCAAATACAATTTTCTCGGTCTTTGGTATGATTCGACCTGGGATTGAACCCCGGTCTCCCGGCGAACACTCTCCCCACTAGACCAGTAGCAGTCCAAGAATAAGTACACCACTTATATAATTTTACTTTTAGTTACAAACTTTCTGCTTTGCAGAATTTTTTGCTTGGGTTGGTTAAGTTTTATATCATATTGTAGGTTGTTTAATTTCAAATCTATTTTTATATAAAAAAAAAAACAGTTTTATTTCAGACTATTCAGTTTAACACAAGCACGCAGTTTAAAACTAGAAAATAATTCTATTTTGAACTATCTAATTTATTCAACAAATCTAAATGGTTCCAAGTATTGCTATGTATCACGAACAATTTAATTAAACATCAGCCATTTATTTACACAGAGTTAAAAGTAAAAACGGTTCTATTTCAAACAATTCAGTTTAACATAAGTACGCAGTTTAAATGTCAAAACAGTTCAATTTCAAACAATTTAGTTTAGCATAGGTACCCAGTTTAGTTCTATTTGACCCATAGATAGGAATATATCAGTTGCTATCACTCCGGGACGGAGTGGACCAGGGAGCAATGGCAATAAAGGGATACTCTGCATTCTCCAAAGCTCTAGCATAGAGTCTCACCATCAGATTGTTTAATGTCATATCCAGGACTCTCGCTGGGAGAATCTTACTCTTCTGCAGAGACTCAATCAGAATATTCTGCAGCCCCTGCCGATTGGGCCACTGGACACGCGTTCGGAGGGCGTCTCATCCCTCTGCAGAGATGCAGTCGATTTATTCTACAGCCCCAGCCGACTGGGCCAGTCGAGTTTTGTAATGAATAATAGCTAATAATATCTATTTACTTCCCAATGTCACACTGAAAATAAAATCTTGGTATCTTTAGTTGAGAAGAAAATCAAATTCTTATAAAAAATATAGTTAGAGGTGGACGTTCATGAGTGATACTGTCTTTTCAAAGCTGAACCTGTAGATACCTACTTTCTTTGGAGAAAATCATTGATATGAACAGACATACATAGATAGATAGATAGTTAAACAGCTGGCTAGTTTGGGCTTTAAAGCCTTGGTTGGCACCCAGTCTAGGTGAAAGGAAACTGAGTTTAAAATCAATCAGTAAGGGAAATATTCTCTGCCAATATTGTCTGTCTTTATTTGTATTCATGACTGTTAGGCACAAAATCTTGTAATCATAAACCACGGGTCGACTCATACACAAGTAATAATTTCGTTGAAATACAACTAAAAGAGGAAAGACTAAAAGTATCTCTTGGCTTCAAAACTTAGTTTAAAAAAATGAATGACTTTTTTTATCAAAAAAACAAATGGTCAACTTATAGACGAGACGGGTGAATACGCAAATATGTAGTGTATATATATATATATATATAGTGTATATAAAATTTAGCTTTAAAACTTTAGTTCTTGTCAATTACTGTTTTACTTAATAAAGGCAAGTCTGGAAAAAGCCTTATTTACTGAGCATTTAATCAGAATCGATATCGTTGTGGCGAACTATTGTTTTCGTCACTCTCTGGAAAAATAAAGAGGTTTGGATTTTTAATATTTTTGTTTGAAAACTATTGGGAAAAATCTATAGCTAACTGGCTGAATAACAAAAAACCTTTTTTTCGGACTCCCAAGCTTAATCTATCCTTACCTTACGGGTTGTAGTCTCATCATGATAGATTTCTTGCGCCCCCATAAAGCCGAGGTGGCCTTGGCTGCATAAGAACCGGTGGCTAGCCGATTACTAAGGACGATAACACCTTTGCATGGCAAGAGCGGATAGAGGTGGCAGGTGCGCTGCACACAAGAGCCTGGAACGATTTAATGCGTTTTTTTCCGTACAGACTTATGCGCATGATAATGAAGGGCGTCCCGTAGATTCACTGATGGCTGCAGCAAAATCTCCGGCACGTGGGCCGGAATAGAAAAGAAGGTGAACCGTGGGAGCTGACTTGCAGCACTAAGGACGGAGTCCTGATCTACGTGCACTGTGGATCTGATTCGCTTTGTAGCCAAGTTGCGCCATCGGGACCATTTATTGAAGCATAAGAAGCGATTGTTACAATCAACTTTTTCCACGGGCCACATTTTCTTTTCTTTTCTGTTCTTTTTTTTTTTTTTTTTTTGCTGTTTTCTGCTTTTTTCTTTTCTTTTCTTTTATTTTTTATGGTCAACCCGAGAGGCTTTCATTGTTTCCCCATTTTCTGTTTGATGCAATTTATACCTTGTTATCACTGTTTGTCGTGTATTATTATTCTATTCCTCCTTTTTCCAGTTTCCCTTCTGCATGGAATTGTGCTTTATAGAGAAACAAGTGCAACAACAATATTTCTACTATCACAAAACGCTGAAATTTGTCGATACTAGAATAATAGACAAAAAACTCTCCTTACCAATATATATATATATATATATATATATATAAGGAAAGCGTAGACAGAGAGTCAACTGTGGTGCTTGGTAACTGCCTCTTGGATCGATGAGAGGAGGTGCCCGTGGTGTAATGGTTATCGTCACCGGATATGGACACGGCGATCCGAGTTCAAATCCTGGACAAGACTGTTTGCATTTCACATAGCACTAATACCCTTGGGAAAGGTATGAATCCAATTATTCTCCCTCCAGCTATGGGTAAATAGTAGGGCAGACTAGGGTCTTCAGCCTTGGTGAGGCAACTAGTCTAGGAGAATTCAAACCTGCTAAACTCCGCTTAGAAAATTGACCTTCAGTCATATCCTGCCCGAGCGGAGGGGTTGGGTAAATATGGATCGATGAGCGTATAGGCGTGAAACTGACAGTCACCAAACACCGTCTATGCTGTCCAAACCTATATATGCTATATCATGGATATCAAGCATTTTTATTTATTTATATTTCAAGCTATACTATTTATACTTCTGTGTGTATTTGTAAGTGTGTGTGTGTGTGTGTGTTATAAAACCTTAAATTCCCGATATAAATGAATTAAAAATTGACTGATTGAATTTAACGGCTTGTCATCTCGATTCAAGAACTACTACTCTGGGTCAGAGTGGGCCTGAAAGTAATTGTTTAGAGGTAGAACTCCAAACTCCTCAGATCTCGAGAATTGGGTCTTCGCAGTTTATTGTTTTTCCCAGGACACCTTTTAAGGAGAGGGTCCTACACAGCTGCATAGAATTCAGTCAGCATATTCTAAGTTTCCCTCTTAAGGGCAGATAAATTAGCAGTGTATTTCATACGCAAACACTGACTTTGCGTTACTGTCAGTTGCCGGATAGTTTCATGGCACCAGATTGATGAAAATAAAATAAAATAAAATAAAATAAAATGGTGTGTTGTAAGATGTATTTCTTTATAGTGCATATATGTTTCTAAAGAACATTTGACTAAAAGCACAGAAAATGATCCCGTTGGCTTTTTACACACGTCAGAACAATGAATTGAAAATACATAGGTGATCCCTTTACAACCAGCTGCATCGAAATCATACCTATCTATTTTGCTCGTTTCTGTAGAGTCTCTTCATTGCCAGTTGCACCTCCAGACTGAGCTCTTCAACCTTGGTATGGTAACCGTTTTAGAAGCAAAACTCTGAATTCAAACCCGTTGTAATCCACTTAAAAATTGACTTTGTGGAACATCTTGCATGTGTTGGAGAAGTTGGGTAAATATAGATGGAAAAATTTACTGGGATAGTGCATTGAATGAAAATTAACGTTACATTCATTGTTCATTTTTGTCATAGTAAATACAGTATCAAACTCAACACATCTCTTACATGCAAAAACAACGTTGTTGTTCTTAGTATAAAAATCAACGTCTTTTTACTTAGCACAAAAGTCAATGGTGTTGTACTTAGAACAAAAAGTAATGATACTATGGTGCTGGAAATTGTAAATACGGCAGCTAATGTCAGCTCGAATCTGATTGGCTGTTTTGAGGTTGTGCAGTTAGCCCCCACCCCTACTATTTTTTGAGACCCACAATGGTCTGCTCTCTTCGTTAGTTTTTTTTTGGGGGGGGTCAACACGAAGAGAAGGCTCTGCTTGGCTCGCTCTTTTTGCTTTGCGAGTCCTTGTTTATTCGCTTTCGATTTTAGGCAGTTTTTCTTGAGTGAGGTGGCTTGAGTAAAAGGTCCATAAGTCACCTAGGCTAGGCCTCTTTTCCTTACTGGGTTTTTATTGTTACTTGCTGAAACAATAAGCCTACTGCAGGCTATTTGTGGTTTTGGTATGCTCTCCACTTCAAGAGAAAGTTAAATCTAAGGTCTGGAGGTGGTATTATAGGACTTTTTGCCATCAAAGGAAGCTTTTGACCAGGTCAGAAGATGTGGTAAAAGATTGTGTAGTCTCAACAGAAGAAAATTTCGGATTGAAACAGAAAGATATTCATCTAAAAGGAGGAAGCGGTGGTTTACTCGAAGTTCACTTAAAGAAAGAGTAAACTTCGTTTTCAACAAGTCTACTCAGGAAATCAGAAGAATATGGTTGCCCATGTTGATTCTACACAAGAAGGAGATACCGAGAAAAAAATAAACCCTGAAAACTGGCTACAAAAAGAACTTTGACATAAAATACCAAAGAGTGGTATTTTATCATTAACAAAAGTTAAACCGACTGTAGGTAGTTGACACCATTGCTTTGAGCAAGTCAGTCGTAATATTTTTTTTACATCCTTTTTTTTTTTTCTTTTTTTTGGGGGGGGGGGGTTTATAATATTATCGTTACTTGAATGTATAATATTTTTGTTACCTTATTCAATGTTTTCAACAAGCATTACTTTGTGGGAACTGCTTGTTTTTTTGTTTTTAAGAAATATAGACACACTTTTCTTTCAGGTAACAAAAATAAGCTTCCCTTCCGCCTTTTTTATCTCCTTTATCTTAATACTTTTCTCTGTCCCTTTTCCAGGTCTGACAGTTAAAACTAGATAATTTCTTGGGCTGAGCAGAGATAATGTTTACTTGATTTGGATAGAATTGTACTTTATAGCGACTAACATTCGGATAATTTTGTTAATTTTTCATGTGTTGGTTATCGTAAAACCTTGCATATTTTTTTTAATTGAGCACATTTCTCATAGTACTTAATACGGAAAGCAATAGAGTTATAATTGATATAAAAGATAATCGAGTTGTACTAAGTACAGTTATCGACGGAAGTTTAGGCTTGGTTGGGTATTATGGCAAATCAACCATTTTAGATTATTTGATACCAAATCCTTTTTATACACATGGATTTGATATATTATTTCTAAACACATTTGGTAGGTAACATTTTTAAACGAGCCTGAGCTCATTTTCCCCACCGTTAAATAGTTTCACTTATTTCTATCTAATACGAATAATTCGATTTAATATTAATTTGGTTGCACACAGTTGAATGTTTTCAAGTATTGCTATTTAACACTAACAATTCAGTTAAACATCAGTCATCTGATTAAACATCAAAGCAAAGTTAAATGATCAAACGGTTCTATTTTACGCAATTCAGTTTATTATATGTCATTTGTTTGCATTCAGTTGAAATGTCAAATAGTCTTATTTAACCCATAGATAGGATCCTATCAGGTATTACCACTCCGGCCCAGAGTAGAACTGTGAGCTCTGGCAAGGAAGGTGTACTCCGCATTCCGCAAAGTTCCAGCATTACTGACACCTCACCATCAGATTGTTTAGTGTCATATCTTGGACACTCGTCGGGGAAGTCTTACCCGTCAGCAGAGATGCAGGAGGTATATTCTACAGCCTCAGCCGACAGGACCAGTTATCGACGGAGGAAATGGACACGGCGATCCGTGTTCAAATCCTAGATGAGGTTGTTTTTATTTCACATAGCGTTAATACCCCTGAGAAAGATATGAATCCAACGATTCTTCCTTCCAGCTTTGGGTAAACAATAACGTAGACAGGGCTTTTTAACCTTGATATGGCAAACCGGTCTAGGAGAAAGAAAACTTTGAATTCAAACCAGTAGTAGACCTGGAGTGGGATGGGCTCCACCAGAGTGTTCGTACCCAAGATATGCTACATGAGTAGCGTTCAGATGATGTATATGTTTACTTTGCTTTACAAAAATTGACCTTGTGCCTCATCCAGTTCGTTGCGGAAGAGTTTCGCTTGGGTTCTTTATTTAATGGCACCTCAAACTATGTGGGTTTTTTAATGCCAAAGCCACCCTTGTGGGAGAACTGTAGTGGTACTATTTAACTCATAGCTGTAGGGATAAAAGGATTAATACCTTTCCCAGTCCAAAAATTCCAAGCAACGATCGTGTCGATACTGCTATATGGATGCACTACATGGACGCTAACAAAACGTATGGTGGTAAAGTTTGACGGCAATTACACAAGAATGCTGCGAGCAATATTGCACAAATCCGGGGGCAGCACCCCACAAATCAGCAGCTGTACGGTCACCTACCACCCATCACAAAAACTATCCAAGTGAGACGAACAAGATATGCGGAACACTGCTGGAGAAGTAGGGATGAACTCAAAGTGACATACTCCTGTGAGCCCCTTCACAAGGACGAACAAAGGCAGGACGAGCAGCTAGAACCTATATACAACAGCTCTGTGGAGATACAGGATGTAGCCTTGAAGACCTACCGGGAGCGATGGACAATAGAGACGAGTGGCAGGAATGGGTCAGGGAGATCTGTGCTAGTTGTGTGACATGATGATGATGATGATGATGATAATGATGAATGTGAGCAAACCAAATTTTCATCTGTTAGATTAATGCTTTGGCTTATTCTTCAGCTTATTCTTTTTTCTTTTTTTTTTTTTTTTGTTTTATGAAAGCCACTGAGATCTTGTCCACAACGGCAGCATTCAACTCATGAAAATGAAGAACTCGAGGCCAGTTCATCTGCTTATATTCTCCTGACCTTTGATATGTGCACTTCTTACGAGAGAGTAGTTGTCATTCTTGCCTTATATCGCTGGTTGGATTTCGACATCTGATTAAAAGCTTTTGATGTTCATGAATATTATTACAGAATACTAGGTCGGAATATTTCTGAAAAGGCAGGGTTCGTGGGGGGGTGCTCTCGTTTTGTAGTAAAGAGGAGCCATCATCAGTGGCCTGAGGAGGGAAACAAGTTTAAGAAATATCTTCAGGCAACTTCTCTTTTTTTCCTTACGTGTCTATTAAAATGTTTTTTTTTAATTTTTTTTATTCATTTATTTTTATTTCTATTTCATTTTTTTTAATTTTCATTTTTTTTTTTTTTTCAAATCGCTTCAGAAACTGATAATTTGAATAATAATGACGACAACACGGAATTAGAACTCTCCACCAAAGAGGAAATAAATTCCTGGGTAACTTTAAACAACATAATTGTTTTCCTGTGTTCGTATCTTCTGTTTATATATATATATATATATATATATATATATATATATATATATATATATATATATATATATATATATATATATATATATATATATATATATATGCTTAGAAAACGATCCCGTTGGCTTTTTACACACATCAGAACAATAAATTGAAATAGCATTATATACAGGTGACCCCCTCCCCCGACAACCACCCGTGCCGAAACCACCTCAACCCACTTTGCCCGTCTCTGTAGCTTCCCTTCATTACTAGTTGCACCACCACCGTCAACTTAGACAAACCAGGACGCTTTTCAATATAGAAGATGCTTTTACAAATTACTCACTTCCCAATCAGTTGATGGAGAGAGAGAGACTTAATCATAATTAACAATTAGTCTCTCTTTCCCAAACAGCCGGCCGACAAACGCATCCGAGCCCCCTTTCCCCTGTCCACGAATTTTGAAAAAAATGCCTTCTTTTCAATGGGACCGGGCCGGAAAACGGAAGAGCGGTGTGTAATAGCAAACCTTATATGTCCACCTCTCATCCGGTTGGATAACGACAGAAAAAAAAGGAATAAATTTTAGACGGTGGGAGGGAAATTCGTGAGATTTAAAAGAGGCTTTCTGGGCAAGGGCTTGGGTGGGGTTGTATTCTGGACACACTGACATTTTCAAGATGTAACAGAATGCATCCACCCATTTATTGTGTTTCGCCTGTTAGTGTGACACACAGAAATGAAGGAGCGATGAATAATTCTCGGAAGGTGGGGAGTGGTAGGTTAATGGGGAGGTGTTGCATCGTTTGTTTTTGTTTGTTTATTTATTGTGTCTGAATTTCTACGATATTTTTGATACTTAAAAGTTGACTTAAACGCAGGAATTCACGGTATATATATATATATATATATATATATATATATATATATATATATATATATATATTAGATTTGATTTTACTTTCCGTGTTTCTTATATATATATATATATATATATATATATATATATATATATATAAGAAACACGGAAAGTAAAATCAAATCTAATCAATATATGTACATCCGTAGGTTGGGATTTTCGGGCTCAGCCCGAAGAGCTATTCACCCAAGTTTGTCTATGTCGAAGAACAAGTCATTTGGGCTTGACTTTGATTGGACTCAACGTCTTAACTTAAACTTATTTTCACTCACTAACTTTTTAGCTTTGTTTAATTTTCACACACTAAAACATTGATTAAGAGAAATTTTACCACTGTTCCTGATATATAATAGTATTGATTCCAAAGGTAGGCCTAAATAACTTTTCTCTCAAATTTATGTATTTCAATAAAAATTCTCTCAGAACAAATCACTTGTGCTTGACTTTGTTTGGAATCAGCGTCCTGGTTTGAACTTATTTGAAATCACTAAAGTTTTTAGCTTTCTTTTATTTTCATGCTTTAAAAAATTCATTTAGAGAAATTTTGCTGACATTGTCCATAATAATGTTACACAGAAAAAAAAAAAAAGAACAATGTGGATAGTTATTTTGGGCCCATGAAAATCAACCCTAGAAAACACGAAATTCTTCTTATAACACGACTCAGACGAATAGATTTCCGGCTGAAATGATAAAAATAATTTCTTCGGTGTTTTACTCCCTTTTTTCAAGGAATATATTTTTGTTTCAACTTAACAGCTAAATTTTGACTGTAAATATTTTTATATTATTTTCTGTCAAAATTGTTTTTATGATATTATATGAGGGAAATTTAGTAATACCTAGACAGATACACTCACACACACCTACACACACACACAAATTAGATGGGCCTCGACTCTTTTGGGTCCGATATCGTTCACATTTTATATATATATATATATATATATATATATATATATATGTGTGTGTGTGTTTACTTATTTGCAACAATTTGTGTAAAAGTTATCGTCGTAGCGAATGGAATCGGTGACCTACGTTCAAATCCTGCACTAGGTTGTTTGCGTTTCAGTTCGTGCAAATGCCTTTAGAAAAGTCATCTGTTCTCCCCCTCACTCACACCACTTGTCAGTTCAGGGTAAAATTTTTGGGTAGGTGAGGCTATTTAACCATAGTACGGCAACAAGTCTGGAAGAGGAAAAATCAGAATTCATACCAACGCTACAATTCGGGAATCAATCCCATTGCCAACAAGTCATAGGTTACCGTGGCAGGGTAAGGTCTCTAACTACTCAAATTTACAGACCTTAGAGAAGAATTGACTTCTGTATCGGACGAAAAATACTTTTAGTATATATATATATATATATATATATATATATATATATATATATATATATATATACAGAGAGAGAGAGAGCGTGGTATAATAAAATTATATATATATATATAGAGAGAGAGAGAGAGAGATACATACATACATACATACATACATACATGCATATATGAATTAAAAAAGAAAGGCAAATAAGAAAAGTTTGCATAAAAAGTAGTCGGTGATGTTAAAACAGACCAGATATAAAACCTGAAAAATATTATGATTTTGAACTCTTAAAGTCTGTTAATGGAAGTTTCATGAGGTGTACACAATCATCAGACAGAAATGTAACAAAAACGGTAAATCAATTTTATTTGCTGTATGGCGTATTGCCACATATTAAGATGTACACGTGATACTCACACGAGAAGTAAATAAATAAATGAATATATATATATATATATATATATATATATATATATATATATATATATATATATATATACGATATCCCCGTACAAGCTGGATGAGACACAAGATCAATTTTTAAGAGGAGTTTAACAGGTTTGAATTCTGAGTTGTTCTTCTCTTAGACTGGTTGCCTAACCAAATCTAAAGAATACAGTCTGCCCTACTATTTACTCATAATTGGAGGGAGAATATTTGGATTCATACCTTTCCCAAAGGTATTAGTACTATGTGAAATACTCTCAGCTTCTTCCAAGATTTGAACTCGGGTCACCGATTCCGTTTCCTACGACAGTCATCATTACACCACAAGCGCCCTCTGTCTCTCTCTGTCTCTCTCTCTCTCTCTCTCTCTCTCTATATATATATATATATATATATATATATATATATATATATATTATCGCGTATTAATTAGTAAACAAACATACAAATAGGAATTATTCCTCACCAAACTCAACAATATTGAAACTTTATGACTCAAAATAAAATTGCATAATTTTATATAAGATATATACTTATTTTTGACAGCTACTTATACCCATTTTTAACCGTAGGATTTAAATACTGTTGAAAATAATATCTAATTTTATTAAGATTTAATAACGTTTGATAAGACAATAAAATCTTGGTATCTTTAAAAGAAAATAACCTTCTATGAAAAAAATGGTATGGCATATTTATTTATGGGCAATACTGTACGCATGCGCACATGCATGTGTGTGTTCTCTCTTTTGAATTTCGACTCTGGTTGTTATAGAATCAGAATTTGACAATCCTAGTAAAGTTGTTGTTTTTTTATAATGATAGATATTATCACAAGATTAAGAAACTTCCTTCAGCTTTTTCTCTTTTCCCTTAACGTGTCTGTTAATATCATCTTTTCATTATTTTAAATCGCTTCTAAAACAGATAATTTCAATAATGATGACGACATCTCGAGCCCGGAACTCTTCACCAAAAAAACAAATTCCTGGGTAACTTTAAACAACATAATTGTTTTCCTGCCTTCCTCTCTTCTGTTCCCATATATCTATAAGCGGAGCACAACAGAACTATTTAACTCATAGATGGGACCCTAACAAATACGGCCACCTCGGCTTAGAGTGAACCTACGTCTAATGACAATGAAAAGGGGTTTCATAATCCTCAGATCTCCTTAACTGAAGTCTCATTATGAAATGTAGTTTACTGTCATATCAAGGACACTTCTTTTGGGAGGAGGTGTCTTACCCTCACAGCTTTCCCTGCAAAGAGGTAAGACACCCCCGTTATTCTAAACACCGTCGACAGGGCACATATTAAGCCTAATGATTAGGCAATCACGTATATTGTACATTTTGTGTTGCTGTTTCTACAATTAAAACAATGTTTTCAATATTCCTTGGCATTTTTAAGTGCATTCTTTTATTTGTCTATAATCTTTCTTTGCACAGTTACATGATGTTAAGTATTCCTATCTAATGCAAATAATTTGCACACGATATCAATAATTACTATCTAATACAAATAAGTTTTAGCCCACAAAGCTGAGTCTGTAGTATTCGCGGACTCTATCTCTGCAGAGATGTAAGACCCCACCCAACGAGTGTACTGAGTATGACACTAAACTGGATTTGACGTTGAGGCTCCAGTTCTGGGGCTTTACGGAATGTGTAGTACACTTTCATTGTCATTGCTTTTACGTTCACATTGAAACGACGGGGTGATACCCGTTAATGTTTCATCTTTGGGTCATATAGAAATAAGTAATCATTTTCTAAACTTGAAACTATTTAACTGTGTAATATTGAAAAGAATTTCTGGCGTCAAATACCAATCCTTGAAACAATTTAACTGTGAGAAAATAAAACTATTAAGGTTAGGTAGCAATACTTGAAACTATTTTATTGTGTCCAAATAAAACTATTCGTGTTATTTAGCAATTTTTAAGTATTTAATTATGTGCAAACAAATAAGCTCTGGCTCGTTTAAAAATTGTTATCTTCAGACTATTGATTTACAAATCATATATATATATATATATATATATATATATATATATATATATATATATATATATATATATGTATATATATATATAAACAGGATTTGGAATTAAACAACCTACAATGGTAGATATACCGTAAAAGTAAAACGCAACTAACCAAAAAATTATTTCAAACAGACCAAAAAAGGGGTGTCATGGTTATAGCACTAAAAAGATTTCAGTCCCTTTGTAATTCCAGTTCCTTCTAAGTGGATTTGATTTTTTATAAAATGTTTTAGTCTATTCTAGTACGATTGGTTCGAATTAGGGGCTATTCCTTCTAACGTATGTTTCATTCGATTCGAATCCACAATATATATATATATATATATATATATATATATATATATATAATATTTGGGACTTTAACGAAACGCCAGAAGAAAGATCTTGATGGTGACAACACCAAGTTGCACCGTGCTGTTTTGAACAAATCCAGTAAAAAGCTTCACTACACAAAATAGCATTTGTAAGGCCAGTTACTTCCCATCTCATAAGCCATTCAAGTAAGACGAAGATATGCTGGGCTCTACCGGAGGAGCAAGAATGAATTCATAATGGACTCCAACGCATGGACACATCAGTTTTGGCTGAACAGCAAAATGTTTCATCCCTTAGTTTTGTCCGAACCATCACAAAGTTCCCGTCCCCAAAAAATATGGAGTTAACACACCCAAATGATGCTCACTTAGGTTTAAGAAGCAAAACATTTTTTGATCAATAAGTGAACATTGTGATATAGGATATACCAGAAACAAACTAGATTAAATTATTTAAATTAAGAGTATAATTTTTCTCAAGGCTTGCAGAGGAAATATTATGTAATCTCAATGTACATGGTGTCTCAAAATAGATGCAACCCATTAATATGATAATTCATATTACATCGAGTAATCTTTCATCTGAGTCTTAAAAACCAATCATACTCCTTCAGAAAGGTCAAACCAGATGACAAATGCAGATATTGATTGACTTTTTCCTACAGTGCACGTGAAAGACCAAGTTCTTGGAAACGTCTTCGGGGGGACTTTTTCGGACTCCTTCCGACAGAATTTCTCACCACATCCACATTGTCAGGGCATCTTGCAGTCAACTTCCTGCGAGATCTGGGATTTTCTGTCTTCTTGTTGAGGTTGTTTACTGCTCCTGTGTCTTGAAATTTGTGTGCACAACCACAAATTTGGCTTTTCTGGGGATAATTGTTAAGTTAAACATCCTGCGAAATTTTGCTTGCACAGTTTGAATGATTTTGTCTCCAAATAAGTAGTGACGCAAAAAATGTTTTCTTCTCTTGTCCAAGGCATTGTGATTGAGGATTAATAGTTGTTATAGTATACTATTTTCAAATCTGAAACAAAAAGAACTCAACATAGTTATTATTATTTATTAATAGTTATTAACAGTCACATAGGTTCCACTTGTATATTGAGACACCCAATGTATACGAGGATCATTATGTAAGTTTGCAGACTTTTTTCATATGGGCACTTTTATTGATAGTACACACATGAAACTCTAGTCCCCTTCGAGGTAATCGCTTTCGGCTGCAATGCACTTGTACCGTTCTAACAACTTCTGGAAGGCTCCGTCGAAGTCCTCTTGTGTGAACGTGTCAATGACCTTCGTCACAGCCTCTTTCATCTCCTCAATTGTCTCATAACGACAGCCTCTGAGCTTAGGGAATAACCAAATGTCACTGGGAGCAAGGTCTGGACTATAAGGAGGCTGAGGAACTCTCTTGATGCCCATCTTGGTCAAATAGTCTGTGACAAGGATGGAGTTATGGACTAGTGTACTGTCCTGATGGAAATGCCTCTGTCCCGATTTGAAGAGTGCTGGTCTCTTCCGACGGAATCTCTTCATGAACTCCCTTAAAACCTCAACAAACCCTAATCCTTTGGCCAATCAACTCTGGTCTATTGACTTCCTTACTCCCCCCACACCTCTCCTCATCCCTTACAGACTCCCTACCTTCCTTGAATCTCTTATACCACTCAAAAACTGATGCTTGATTCATGCAAGATGGCCGAAAAGCAGTCTGAAGCTTTCCATACGTTTCTGTGGCATCATTTTTTCCAAGTTTAAAACAGAATTTTATTGCATATCGTTCTTCTAAATTGTCAGATTGCATTTTTGAAATTCACCAGCCATGGCAATCAGACTTTAGGAGGGTGTACTCCAATTGCTGCTGTAGCTGTTCATTTGAACCTGAAATCATAAAAATTGGCCAGTCATCTCATAAGATGTATAACAATAACATAATGAATTTTCAAGAGTCTACGACAATTTTAATTGCCTGTAAAAAAGTCTCGAACCTTATTGAATGCACCACGTGGGGGGGGTTATGGCATATCAACCCATGTAGGTTGATACGCCAAATCCAGTTTTATAAAAATAGTTCTATTTCAAACAATTCAGCTTAGCATAAGTACGCAGTTTAAATGTAAGTACAGTTTAATTGTGAAAAACTTTTCTATTTCAAGCTATTCAGTTTAGTCAAGCAGTTGTAATACAGTTTAGTATAAGTACATATTTTGTTTACACACAGTTAAATGTCAAAACAGTTCTATATTAAACAATTCAGTTTAGTATAAGTAGAGTTTCAATGTCAAAAAACAGTTCCATTTCAAATAGTTCAATTTAGCATAAGCACACATTTTAAATCTAGATACACTGTTTCTTTTTTACTCAAACAGTTTTAATTCAGATAATTCAGTTCAGTATAAGTACAGGTTTTGTTTGCACACAGTTAAATGTTAAAACAGTTCTATATTAAACAAATCAGTTTAGTGTAAGTACAGTTTCAATGTCAAAAAAAGTTACATTTCAAACAATTCAGTTGAGCATAAGCACGCAGTTAAAATGTAAGTACGGTTTAATTGTCAAAAACATTTCTATTTCAAGCTATTCAGTTTAGTCAATTCACTTTAGCATAAGTATGCCGTTTGTTCTATTTAACCCATAGATAGGGCCCTATCAGGTGCTATCACGCCGGGCCAGAGTGGACCTGGGAGCGATGGCAATGAAGGGATGCTCCGCATTCCCCAAAGCCCCAGCATCACTGGAACCTCACCATCAGATTGTTTAGTGTCATATCAGGACAAATGTTGGGGGGATCTTACAGTCGGTGTATTCTACTGCCCTAGCCGACAGGGCAATCCAAAAAGGGGTGTCCCTCGTACGACACTAATCTGCATCTGGTGGTGAGGTTTCAGTTCTGGAGCTCTGTGGAGAGTGGAGTCACTCCTCCATTACCATTACTCCCAGGTTCACTCAGACCCAAAATGGTACTACTTGTTAGAATCTTATCTATGGGTCAAATAGACCTGTTTGAAAATTATGTACTCGATAGGAATCCTTGAGACCAAATTATTTGTATTAAGAATAGTTAGTCGAAGCGATGTTTTTTTAAAATTACTCATCTCTAGAAATCATATAAATGCTTGCAAAAAACTGACTTGGTTGTTGCTTGTTTGGGTTTTATGACATATCAACCTTTATAGGTTATTTAACGCTAAATCCATTTTTATACAAATAATCAGTTCTACGTATTTCCAAAAATTCAGTTTAGCGTAAGTACACAGTTTAATTGTCGAAAACAATTCTATTTCAAGCTTTTTAGTTTATTCAAACAGTTCTAATTCAGCTAATTCAGTTTAGTATAAGTATAGATTTTGTTTGCACACAGTTAAATGTCAAAACAGTTCTAAATTAAACAATACAGTTTAGTGCAAGTATAGTTTCAATGTCAAAAACAGTTTCATTTCAAACAATTCAGTTTGGCATAACTTTAAATGTAAGTACAGTTTATGAAAAACATTTGAATTTTAAGCTATTCGTTTTGTCAAACAGTTCTAATTCAAACAATTCAGTTTACCATAAATATGCGGTTAGTTCTATTTAACCTATAGGGCCCTGTCAGGTGCTACCATTCCGGGCCAGTGGACCTGGGAGCAATGGCAATGAAGGGGTGCTCCGCATTCCCCAAAGCTCCTGCATCACTGGAACTTCGCCATTAGATTGTTTAGTGTCATATCAAGGACACTCATTGGTGGTGTTGGGGACCTTACCCCTCTGCAGAGGTGCAGTCGCTGTATTCTACAGCCCCAGCCGACTGGGCAACCTATCCAAAGATTGATATGAATATTTTAGCCAAGAGTGTAAGTGACGATTTTCTCTTTGTTTTTTTAACTTTTATCAATATAATGAATGTTGTTTTTTGGGGGCTTTATATATATATATATGTATATATATATAAAGCCCAAAAAACAACATTCATTATATATATATAATTCTTTATTGGAATTGTAAACGCTAAATGCTTATTAGTTGACAGCTTTAATGACACAGCTACTGAAATAGGGTGGTCACCGCCTAGAAGCGGATGATCAGCTCCCACGCTCGTCCGCTCATGTTGCCCGCTTTCACAATGCGGATGTAAAAGGGGTATAGCGTTTAACCCAGGCGTGTGCTCAGCTAAAGGTTCCCTTTGTCGCGCCCGTTTCGAGTTTTAAAGCAACAGAAATAGCAATATAATTAAAAACTGATCCAAGTGGAGCCGAGGTTGAAACTGGAAGGTTGCAACCAACACACGACAACAGGTGTTTGCCAAGGGTATTTAATAAATAATTATTTTTACACTCGTGCACAAGTAGCGTTCTTTAATACATTTAGTATAGTCTGGCAGAAGGCCAGAAAATTTTGAGAAACGATAGACGGCAGTCTTGAGTGAGGCAGTTGGATGAAGGACTGTGAAGAAAGAATACGATTTTCGTCTATCTTTGTCTTTTGGAGGACACGAGAAACAAATTTCGCGCTATTGTAACGCTGTTGTCTTGGTAACTAAGCTAAGAATTTTGCTAAATCGTTCATTGTTTGACGTTGTATAAAAAGAAACAAAACTAGTGTACCAAGAGCATCTAATATGATTGGTATCATTACTACCTTCATGTACCATTTTTAGCTCTCTAGCAAGGTCCGGGGGTTCATCCAGTTTTTCGCCTTCGTGTACTTTTTCTTTATGATTAGTTGAAACAGCAAAGTATCCTCTCCTCTTCATCGGAGAGTCCCTGTAGTGCAATGGCAAGCAAATTCGAACACCAGTCGGGCTAACAAGCACATATATATAATCTATAATATAGTTATATAATCTGCTTTGTAGAAATGGTAGGTTTTGATAAATCTGACCAGATGAGAAAAATAAGGAGAAAAGTGGATAAACCAAATATTGAAAAAGGATTTAGTAATGATATTTCGCCTAAGTCTTTTTTAAATAAATACAAAATATCATTGCTAAATCAGTTGTCAGTGATTGGTTTATCCACTTTTCCACTTATTTTTCTCATGATTTGTTATATTTATGAATCAATAGATAATTACACGATATCAATGTATAAATCATACAAAATCGAATTTATGTTTATTCAAATGCTTTTAATTCCCAAATATTAGATAATGGCAATAACAGTTTACGGCACCTGCAAACTGATATCATCATCATCATCATCATTAAAGCGTACTAACAGCACAGATTCTCTTGGCTCTTTCTCGCCATCCGTCCCTATCGACTGTTGTTCTTGGGAAGTCCTCTAGACGGCATCTAGAATACGCACAGAGCTGTTGAATGTAAGTTTGTGCTGGTAGCCAACACTAGTGTGTCTATGTGTAGGAGTCGATAAGTTATAAGTTCATTCTTATTTCTCCAACAGTGCTCAGCATGTCTTGCTCATCTTACTTTGATAGTTTGTGTGATACGACGTAAGTGGCCGTACAACCGTTATTTTGTTGGGTGCTGTTTTCTAGGATTTGCATCCTTGAGTGGTTCCCATCGAGACTTTTCTCCATTTGTTTTGTTAAAGTCCAAGTCGAGCAACCATATAATAGCACTAATAGGGCTTGAGCTGGCAAAAATTCACGTTTTCTTTTATTTGGTTTGGTTTGGTTTGGTTTTACGGCATATCAACCATTGTTAGTTATCGAATGCCAAATCCTGTTTTTACATATATATTAAATATATGATTAGTAAACACATTTTTAGATATACACACTTAAAGGATCAAACAGTTCTATTTCTAACAATTCAGTTTAGCATAAGTTAACAAAGTTTGATAGTTTCAAGTATTGCTTTGTATTACTAACAATTCTACGCACAATTCAATGATCAAACAGTTCTATTGCAAACAATTCAATTTAGCATAAGTCATTAGCTTGCACTCAGTTTAAATGTCAGTTCTATTTGACCCACAAATATGACCCTAGATAGGACCAAAGTGAACCAGGAAGAAATGGCAATAAACGGTACCCTGCATTCCCTAAAACTCCATATTGTTTAATGTCATATCCGGGACGCTCGTTAGGGGTCTTACCCCTCCGTAGAGAAGCTCCAGCCGACTGTGCTATCAAGGAGATCTGATTTCAAAATAATCGTTAACTTGTCCATAGCAGTCCATGCTTTACCAATGCATATGTCGACTTTGCTTTCAGTTGAAGGCATGAAACTAGTCTGTATATTCGAGGGTTATTTAATAAATTTTACCTTCGGAGTTACAGTCGCACCTCTTTCAAAGAGTCCTTTCATGTTCGAAGGAGACTGTCAGTATGACCTTATTTATTGACCATATCACCCAAAACTTTTTTAGCGGAGAATCAAAGTGTTTCCATTCCATGGACTGTCTTTTCTACTCGGGCTCGAAATAGAAAAGCATTTAAAAACATTTTTTTTACTAAATCATGTACATCTCACACATTCTTCTATAAGTTTCACATGGTTTGCACTTCTCAACCAGCAAAGATTTGATGAGAGACCGCAGTTCAAGCAAGACACCTTTGTTGGTTTTGCCATTATTTTAAATAGCCACAAAACAATTATCTTTATGAGATTAGAATAGGTTTTGCTATAAACCAATTCCAAACAACACAGAATTTATATTCATGGAAAAAGAAATCGGAAAAAATTAATTTTGTTTTTATCAAAAAAAATTCCTCCGATTTATTGAATGTCCCTCACATATGATATATATTTTTGATAAAAACAAAATTAATTTTCTTGTTGCCTCCACCAGACAGGACCTGACTCAAGGTCAATGATTATAGTGGGGATTTAGGGGAGGGAAAGGTCGAGAATGAGCCGAGACTCGAACCCTGCTGGTCTGTGCTGCTCATCGACCCACTAAGTGCAATGTGGGTCTACTGAGGCAAGCAGTTTCACGAATCCAAATTTGGATCCGGGCACGTATGCCGAGTTATAGCTTAAACTAGACAGCAAGGTCTATTGCTGTACATATATATATATATATATATATATATATATATATATATATATATATGTGTGTGTGTGTGTGTGTGTGTGTGTGTGTGTGTGTGTTGAAACAATGCCATCTATTTTACTTTTGACTTATCTCTGTATCTATGACAACTAAAAACGCATCAATAGCTGGAACAAAAAAAAAACAACACCCACATGTACGCCATTTTTTCTTTCGAAATATAGGAAGTGATTTTATTTCCGCTACTTTTTTAATTGGTCAATTATTTGTTGAATAAAGAGAGTTAAGTCATTTCAGGAGAGAAATTATATTTCCATTTAGTTGGAAGCCGACCCAAGAAATAACTGAAAAAAGAAAGAAGCGAAATAACCTGTTTAAATTTTTTTCATTGTCTAATAAATCATTTAGACTATTATGTTAACTATTGTTGTGTTGATTACGATCTTTAATCTGATGGGCGGGGGGCTCCATCTGTCCTTGGTTTTATATGGCTTTCGGAATTTTATTTTTATCTGTTATTTATTCATTTTATTCTTTATTTTTGGCCGGATCAGATGAATCTTTGTCACGTGAAGACAGAACTGGAAATTAGAAAAAAAAGATGATTAAGTCTGAGCATATTTCGGTTTTATAAACCATTTTCAGGTCGATGTTATTAAATGAAGTCTTATCCGAAAAATTTAATGGGTTGTTTGGTTGGTTTCTTTCACAGCATATCAACCCTTTCCGAGTTATTTAAAGCCGAATTAAATTTCAAACAATTTATCTAAGTATAAGTATAGTTTTTGTTTACAAGCAGTTAAATGTCAAAACAATTCGGTTAAATGACAAAAACAGTTCTATTTCAAACAATTCAGTTTAGTATAAGTACACAGTTTAGTTCTATTTGACCCATTGATAGGACTCTATCAGGCGCTATAACTTCGGGCCAGGGTGGACCTGGGAGCGATGGCAATTAAAGAGTACTCCACATTCCCCAAAGCCCCTGCATCACTGGAACATCACCATCAGATTGTTTAGTATCATATCAGGACACTCGTTGGAAGGATCTTACCCCTCTGAAGAGAAGCAGGCGGTATATTTAACAGTCCCAGCCGACTGGGAAAAAAACAACGTTGACATATTATTCATATATAAATACAATCTTCGAATATCTTGTTTTTTTAAATACTTTTATATATATATGTGTGTGTGTGTGTGTGTGTGTGTGTGTGTGTGTGTGTGTGTGTGTGTGTGTGTGTGATATCATACAATCACATAAATGCCCATATATATATATATATATATCATCCTGTTCCAAACTATGCAGTAGTGTTTCGGCTTGGTTTGGAACGAGCAGCCGCAGGCATAGGCCTCTATGTCAATACACACAAAACGGAATATATGTGCTATAATCAAACGGGTGACATCTCCACTCTAGACGGAACCCTTCTTAAACTAGTAGACAAATTCACTTACCTAGGAAGCAGCGTATCATCAACCGAACAGGACATCGACACGAGGTTAACCAAAGCATGGACAGCTATCAATAGGCTATCGATTATATGGAAATCAGACCTAACCGATAAAATGAAACACAGTTTCTTCCAGGCAGCGGTCGCATCGATACTGCTATATGGATGCACTCTAACAAAACGGCTGGAGAAGAAGCTAGACGGCAATTACACAAGAATGCTGCGAGCAATATTGAACAAGTCCTGGAGGCAACACCCCACAAGATACCAACTGTACGGCCACCTGCCCCCTATCACGAAAACTATACTAGTTAGACGAACCAGACATGCAGGACACTGCCGGAGAAGCAGGGACGAACTCATAAGTGATGTACTCTTATGGACCCCCACATATGGCCGAGCAAAAGCAGGACGACCAGCACGAACATACATTCAGCAACTATGTGAGGATACGGGATGTAGTCCAGAAGACCTGCCAGAGTCGATGAACGATAGGGAAAAGTGGCGAGAGAGGGTCAGGGATATCCGTGCTACCAGCATGACCTGATGATGATGATGATATATCCTCATCATCATCATGTGCTCCTAGCACGGATTTCCATGACTCTCTCACGTCATTCGTCTCTATCATCCATTGCCTCCGGCGACTCCTCTAGACTCCATCCTTTGACCGTACGGAGCTGTTGTAGATACGTTCTAGTTCGTCGTTCAACACTTGCAAGTCCGAATTATAGGGTCCATTGGAGAACGTCGCTTATTAGTTCGTTCTTACTTCTCCAGCAGTGCACCGCATGTCTTGTTCACCCTATTTGAATGGTTTTAGAGATGGGATGTAGGTAACCGTACAACTGCTGTTTTTTGGGATGTTGCCTCCAGGATTTGTTCTATGTGACTCGTAGCATTCTTGTGCAATTCCCGTCTAGCTTTTTCTCTATACGCTTAGTCAGCGTCCATGTGGTGCATCCATAAAGTAGAGTCGACACGACCACTACTTGGAAAAAATTGCATTTTATTTTATCGGATAGGTTTGACTTTCATATGATCGATAACCTATTAATAGCAGTCCATGCCTTCGCTAGTCACATATTGATGACATTTTGAATAGATGGGACAGTTGGTGAATTTGTCCGCTAATTTCAGAAAATCACCATTTAATACGGAAACGTCTCCCCGTTTTGACTGCATTGACATGTCACCTGCTGCTTGCTCCAGACTATGCAGTAGGGATTCGGCTTGTGTAGGTGTATTTACCAGAAGCTCTATGTCATCTGCGAAGTCTGCGTCCGTAATTGTTTTTGCCTTTTTTTTGTATAAAACCATTTTCTTTCATTAGATCAATCGACATTCTAAATACGTAGTCTATGCAGATAATGAATAGATATAGGGATAATGTATCTCCTTGCAGCAACAATGTCAAAAAAGTCTGTGTCTCCATCAGGTGAGCGAACTTTTAATTTTTCGTGTTAATTTCCCTTTCGTGCTCAATAAAACATGAAAATAATATATATATGTGTGTGTGTGTGTGTGTGTGAATGTATATTACTATTATTACTATTATTATTATCATTAATATAGTTTGCTATATACATGAATAAAGAGTTCCCAATATCAGTGATAGAACATATATATGAATTTAAGTTAGGATTACGTGCATACAAAATTAAGACAATATATCCGCGTAAATAACCACGTGATAACAGATAGAACGCCCTTCCCAGAATGACCCATAAACTAAACTACCTTTCCTATCATGCCCAACGCAACAATATATAAATGGATGTTCACCACTTAGTTCACCACTTAGTTCAATAATCGCAGAGGCGAGAAGCTGACAGCCACCAAACTCTGCTGACTATATCTACGTATTGACATGATGGTTTTAGTGTTGGCCAATGACTCGGGAAACCAGGTTTCAATACCAAGGTCGAGTTATACCAAAGACTCAAAAATGATACTTGATGCTGCCTTGATTCACACAGCATTATAAGGTACGGATCAAGAATAAGTGGAACAATCTAAGGAAAAGAGTTGCGCTTTCCGCTACACCGCGGTGTAGTAGCTATTGAAAAGGGAGCCTTCGAGTCGCCCTCGACTACGGCCGGCCAACTCCGTTATATATATATATATATATATATATATATATATATACAATTGAATTTTCGAGCTGGGCACTCTATTATAACACACTATAAACCCAATAATAAGCCGAGTAATTTTTTAATATACACTTTAAGTGCAATATTTCAAGTTGAGCCCTATTTTACGATATTACGTAAGCCTGACATTTAGGGTTCTGTAAGATCTCGTCATATCAACAAAAAAAAACGTTGATGAAGCGATCATTCGCAGTTTTCTTTTAATGGTAAGATTGACGAAAAATCTCGGCTACCTGAATTTTTAATGTGATTTATGTTCGATTTTTTTCTTTCTTTCTTTCTTCTTTTTTTTTTAGGTATTTGTGTGCTCAGCAAAATGTTAGAGGCAAGCGGATAAGAATTCAAAATGTTTGAGAGTTCTTATTTTATGCCTAAAATTAGAACTAGCAGCCTAACAGTTTCGCATCAACGAGCGTTGATCAGATGCAATTCTTCTGAGTTAATAGTTATATTCAGCTACAGGGACGGATTAGCTTAACTGAGACTCAGGTCATTTTAGTGCTCCCAACCCTAAGGATATATACAGTGAGATTTCAAGTGTTGAACGAAGTTTCTCAAAGTTTAATACTTATGAGCCATACGTAGGCTCAAGCATAGTTTTCGCTTTTTTAAATGATACGATCGTAGGTTGGTTGGTTATGCTATGTGAACCTTGGTTGGATTATCTAATGTCAGTTATTTTAAAGTTATTATTCATGTTTAATCATCATTTATAAACGATTATACCTTTGGTCTAGTGGGTAGAGCGTTCGCCAATGGTCCGGGAGACTTGTGTTCAATTCCAGGTCGCGTCATACCAAAGACTTTAAACATGGTACTTAATACCTCCTTGCTTAACACTCAGCAATATAAGGTACGTATCAAGGGTAAAGTGGAGCAATCCAGGGAATGGAGTAGCGCTCTCCCCTACACATCGGTGTAGTAGCTATTGAAAAGGGAGCCTTATGGTCGCCCTCGACTACCGTCGCCAACTTTATGCCTTCAATTAACGATTCTTGATGCAAATAACTGGCGCACAGTTTTTAATTATTCTGATCTAGCACCAATAATTTGTGATTAATAATACAATTACAATTAATTAATGATATTTTGTAAACAATTGAGGTTTAAGTAGATAACTATAAAAATATTTTTTGTTCTTTGCACAGTTATATGATATCAAGTATTCCTACCAAACACCAATAAGCCCAGTCGATTGGCACAGTTAAATATCCCGACTGCATCTCTGCAGAGGGGTAAGACTCTCCACCACCACCCCCAATGAGTGTTCTGGATATAACACTAAATGATCTATTGGTAAAGTTTAAGTCTTGGATCTTTGGGGAATAAGGATCACCCCTTCATTAACATTACTTCCTGGTCCACTCTGACCCGGAGTGGTTGTACCTGTTAGGGTCCAAACTCTAAGTCGAATAGAACTGGTAATTATTTACTATACTTGAAACCATTTAACTTTAGGCAAAGAAATTATTAATATCAAATTGAATTATTTGTATTATATACTTAAAACCACTTGACTGTGTGCAAACAAATGAGCTCAGGCTCATTTAGAGAATAATGTCACCTACAAACAGTTCACTTTTGATATGAGTTCAAGTATTCCGATCAAATTCAAATAATTTGCAAGTAATTGTGGTTTAGTTGATTTTACAGCATATCAACACAGCTTCATCCTTCGCTGCAATATCAATTTTTAAGAGCCAATATAATAGGGTCATTCAATGAATAAAATAAATTAACTAATTAGAACCACAGATTTCTTTAAACGGAAATCGAAAATTTACCTTCCCATTGAATTGCAATCATTGAAAATGTAGGTGATTACATTTTTTATGACAACATTCAAATAAATATAACTTACAGGGTGCGGAAACAAAATATAGAATAATTTTTAAAACGTTTTTTTTGTCTGATTAGTCTAATTTAAAAGAAAAAAACACGATAGATTAAAATTTTCATGATTAGCTCTATTATTCAAGCAAGTTTTTTTTAATCAAAATTCAGCGCAATACGAGTGAGCAAGAAAAGAAACGACAAAGAATCCATGATTTGCTTAATCCCCAAACCAAGCCAATGTTTCTTTCTCTACCGGATATAAAGCAAAGAAAAATTTTTACCGAAAAAGAACTTTTAAAGGAAAAAGAGGAGTGAAGGGTTGAACATATAAACGAAAAAAGACTTTTCAACTTCTCTCGCTACGGCAATTAAGAAGGAGCCTACAACGTCAACAAGAAACCACGCAAATGAATTGATAGTCCAAGAGAAAATTGTGCGGACAGAAATTAAACAAGATTTAAGCCGTGACCTTAACCTCCTTGATTACGATATATGGGGCGTTTTAGAAAATAAAACAAATGCAACTTTCCATCCAAATATTTGGTTCGCTTAAGACCTCTATTGAGGAGGAATAGAATAAAATGTCTGAAGAATATACTTTGAAGGCATGCAAATTGTTTCGAAGGCGTGTTTATACATTCACAAGAAAAAATGGCGGTCATATTGAGTAAATTTACTGTTTTGTGTCGTTCTTTTTATTTTGTTGTTTATTCTAAAAAATTAAAATTAATCTTGTTTTATAAGAGAGTCGTTTATTATTATACTAGAATATTCCTAATTTTGATTCCGCACCCTGTATATTTGTTTTTATATGCTCTCTGGTAAAATCTAATTTCCAAATCTATTAAATAGATCTGTTTGCAGATTATTTGTTTTAGATAGGAATACTTGAAAAATGTATATAGGGATGTACAATATACGTGATCCCGTAACCTCTCAGCATGAAATAGCCTCAGACGAGCTGACATGCCGTTAAAATCAATCACTCAATCAACCAATCCTTAGCACCTATATCTGTTGAAGTTTCCATGGAACTATTTAAGGGAGGCATTACTTTTGGTGCGGTTCTCATAAAACTTTGCGGGAAAGTAGCCATGAAATGAAATACAGACAAGAATTAATTTTAACCAATGAGAATTTGATCGTATGGGGTGCTATCAAGCCCTCTTGCAAGCCATCTGATCCTTCACCCCTTTGATACGGTTATTCGAGAATACTGTATACCAACCAAATGGTAGATATATCTATTACTAGTGTTTTTATTACTCGAACCTCATCGGGAGCCGCCATTTCTCTCACGTGACGTCACAATTTAGTAAACAAGGCCGGATGTGCTGATATCAAATCTCTAGTCTTCATGAACAATGGTGGTATGTGTAGCGTTAGAACGGAGGGCGATGTCGGGGGCGGAGGTAGACATGGTACAGCCGACGCCAACAAGGAGACTTCGGTTCCCGCTCGGTGCCATACGAGGACCCGCCTTTGGGAATTGTTTATTGACTTTGCTACGAAGTCCGTTAGGCTTCACTACCGTCACACCTTCCATCCATCCTTCAGAATGAATAAGGCGAAGAAAAAGAAAGAAAAGAAAAAAAGAAAAACAAAGCCAAGAAAGGCAGAATACTATAGCACTCACTAATACCACCCTCTTCCCCTCGCTCCAAGATACACCCTTTGAAGAAAAAAAAGAAGTGCACGACGACATAGATATTTGTGTCTTGGAGATGTTTATAAAAACTCTGGGTTGTTACAGACACAGGCATACACATGCAGGTAAAGGAATATGCAGTGCATTTTTAAGTCGAACAGGAACACATAGAAATAAGCATCACATTCACTGGGTTAAAAGAAAATATAAACGGTTTTGCAAAAATGTTCTTATATATTTACAAATATTCAGTTTTGCTCAAGGCAATTCCTTAAAAGATTCAGCTAGTCTGACACAAAATAATTTATGATAAGATTTGTTTTTTGTTTAGCATTAAGTTCGCCTCATCTCCAAATGAATGCCGTTTGCTGCGAGATTAGCTTGCAGTCACTCCTCATTAGACAGATACACTATGAATAGATTAATTGATTTTTACGGAATGTCAATCCATCTTGGGTTATTTTATGCTCACAGGTTTGGGAATCGCGTTCAATATACATTTACATTTACGTTTTTTTATGTAGCTGCTTAAGAGATTTTTGCACAAAGTTTTATATCAAGATTTTTTATATCTAATACAAATAATTTGGACACAGTTCTATGGTTTCAAGTATTCCTATCTAATACGAATTATTATATTGTCCTAAAAAGATAATGAAAAATAAAATAAAATAGATTTTTAAAATGTTTCAGTTCCCAGAAGCCTCTGACAAGAAGTGGAATCTGCGCATGCCTGGCACCAAAGAGAAATACGCTTTCACTTCAGCCGTTACCACTGATATTGAAACGACTGGTTTTCTTTCGTCTATTGGCACGGTAGCGCACGAGCTCGCAAAGTCCCGGGATTCCCAGCTGGCTGTGTCTGCTGCAAGCAAGTAGCCACTGCTAAATATATCTTACGGAAAACACTCACTGCACAACCGACGAAAAGCAAACTTTTATCACCGAAAAACATACCTCACTGAAAAACACCCACTGGACATAACCACCCACTTTAAACTCACCACCCACCGAAAATGACTCTAATATATTTTAACACCTTGTCTGGGAGATACAACAATTTATACTGGCTTCAGGCCGTTAAATCCTAAAATAAAATTGGAATTTTAAAAGGTATATTCGTCTGTTTCCTTCCTTCCTTCCTTCCTTCCGTCTGTAATTTTCTTGCAGTCTTCCATAGACAAAGAAACCGACAAGTTAATGAAATAAGAATAACATAGGATTCAGATACTAAAAACTACAAAATCACCACCACAGAGCACAGACAACCAACAACCCAATAAAACCTTGTTATTCCCCATATTTTCAAGTACCGTTAATTGGGGCGTACAAAACTGCCTTTAAAGCCTGAAAAAATCCTCTACTAAACTAGCGGTCGACATATACAGTAAGGCTAAAATCAAAATCTTACTCCACTGTGGTCAACCAGAGGTAAAAGTTTGGATTTCAGCCCTCTGTATAAGTTGACCTCTAGTTTTGTGGAGTTTTTTTTTTTCAGGGTTAAAAGGTCGACTAATACTCCGCAATTTACGGTAATTTTTTCTATGTAATATAATTACAGCTTCAAATAACTATTCTTAATACAAATAATTAACAGTTAGAGGGCATCAAGTAGTTTTATCTAATAGTGATAATTTATAAAGAGTAATATGGTTTCAAGTAAATAGTAACAATAATAATCCTTAGTAAACAATTACAGCTTCAAGTAACTATTATTAATACAAATAATTTGCACAATTATATTATTTCAAGCAAGTGATATTGATAATCCTTATTAAACAATTATAACTTCAAATAACTCTTCTTTATAAAAATAATTTGCACACAGTTACATGGTTTCAACTAACTAATAAGAATCCTTAGGAAACAATTATAGCTTCAAGTAATTATTCTAAATACAAATAATGTACAGTTAGAGGGCATCAAGTATTCTCATTAAATAGTAATAATTCATAAACAGTTATATAGTTTCGAGTAACTATCCCAATTTAATAATCATTTGTTTGCTCGCGGTTATAAGGTATCAGGTATTCCTATCGAACACTAATAATTTTTAAACAAATCTATTTCAGCTATAGATGAGACCCTAAACGGTACTAAAACTCTGGGTCAAAATGAAACTTGGAATGATGGCAATGAAGGGGTAGTCCACTGTCCTCAGAACTCCAGAACTGGGATCTCACCACTGAATGCAGCTTTATTTCATATCTAGGAAATCTCTTTTATGTTTTTGTGAGGGTTCTTACCTTTCTGTAGGCGATACAATCAACGTCCAGTTGACTGAGTGGAAATAGAAAGATTGAGATAGATAGATAGATAGATAGATAGATAGATAGATAGATAGATAGATAGATCTTTCTACCCAATGATTATATAGGGAGAGAGGGGCGGAGGTAGAACTTCTTTTGATACCTGACAATCGATATACATGAAACTGACAACATGTAATGTGTTTTAAATTAATTTTTTAAAGCGTTTTAACACCACGATTTTGAATTTTTTTATTGTACATATATATATGCAGACATAAGAATTGGTAACTTAAACAATGCATTATTTCTACATATTTCTCAATCTAATCACAATTTCGATTTCAATTCTGCAAAGATGCTCATTTACTTTCATAATAAAAGTCTAACTATACACCTACCATCTTATCATTTCTCCTAACATGCTTTTAAATAGAAAAACTCAGAAAACGGTCTCTGTCTGAAGAAGTTCAATAAAATAAAGCCGGACGAAATATTACACATCTAAATTTGAGTTAAGTGTTTGATTTATCTAACTTTCCCCATATTTCTATCATACTCTCAGATTCACTACAAACTATCATTTATATATATATATAATTTTCATTCCCCGAATATATAGGCTACTTTACGTTGGGGGAGCCTTACCCATCTTACCATAATGGACTCTTCTCCCCGTTATTAGTACTGAGAGATTTCGCTGCCAAAGAGGCGGTTCAATCTCGATCAAAACCTCTCTAGTTGACGGGTAGAACTTCGGCCGGCCGTGTTATCTGCGGCACGGATCTGGCCGAGTGTGTCTCGGTACCTGGAGATTTCCTTCGGCATCAGGGGGCCTTCCCCCCAGGCTTTTACCCCCTTCGGGGCGGGGTTCATCGCCCGGCGCCAAAGGCGCCCCTAATAAGGGGAATGCCGACGGAGCCGTAGGCATTTTTGGAAATGCTAGGCGCGTGTGGGCTACGGCCCTGCGCTCGGACCCAACAAAAAAAAGGCTTTGTGCCACATATGCCCGTTGGGTGGGGCAGTCATCAAATACCGCAGATCAATATCGGTGTTATCCGAACAGTACGAGACTTCTTACCTTTTCTATGTAACTCTATCTTTCTTGTGTAATATAATCTATTATCTAATATCCGTGTTTGCGTTTTCCTTAGTGACCCTTTCCGGGGCCACAACATACTGGCGACGAGGAACTCGAACGAAAAAAGGGACTCTCCAACAAGCAAAATGGGTTAATCGCACAGCATACTGGCGAAGATACATCGCAACAACAAAGAGATACCTAACTACAAGTTGTTAAAGAATCTACAACAAAGTCCCAGCATACAACGAACAAGATTTTTGTTAAACATGCTATCAAATTGTTCAAACGACGGAGTGTGTCAGATAGCGGATATTAAAAAGAAAATCTGTAAGATTGTCACGTAATCAAAAAGTGATTTTCATATTTTTCTTCCCCCCCTACTTCAGAGAGAAAAATTTAATGGTGTCAAAGTGTCATTTTGTCAGTGTTGTCCCAGGAAGAGATATGTTATATAGTCATATAATATACACATGCATATGCAGAATAATTCACAACGACACAATGATAAAGGACGAGCGAAGACTTCTTTAACAAATATGTACCTCTCACTTTATTTGTAACGTTTGAAAGGGTTACTCAAGGTTTGCGTGTGAGAGGGAGTTGGAGACTGAACAGAAACTGCAATATTTTGACCCCCACTCTTATGGCCGTCAACGTTGTGTCTTTCTCGTTCTCCACATGCTCAACCGGAGGCCCAGCGGCCCAGCTCTCTGCTGGGTGATGGCTTTCTTTACTGCATCTTATCGGCCTGGTGTGGCTTTCCTTACCACATCTCGTCTATAACTCCGTCCGATCTCTAACTGTCTGACCTCTGTCTTGACTGACTTATATAATAGTTCAACGCCCACTCAGTCACCTACCCGATCTTTGGAATCGCATGTTTGATCGTCATCAAGCGGAAATAACTGTCATGCAGTTCATAGGTCACTCTCTTCCGGTGCATCAGTCTATGAGTGTACCATGGAAATTTTTTACCACGTCCCATTTCATCAGCAAATTTCCGCCCACGCGATTTCCTCTCATAACTGCCATTAGAATGTGTCACTTCCTTCCAGTGCATCACCTTGAAATGGCATTTTTGGCCGGGTCGAAGGCCAAAATACAACAGATATACTTCAATAACTGCAGAAATGTGAGGGGTGTAATCACTTTTGTGATACACTGTATATATAAACAGAATTCGGCATTAAATAACTTACAAGAGTTGATATGACATAAAACCCAACCAGACCAACTAAAAGGCATAATAAAAATGAAACAAAACAACACCATGAAGTCTAAGATATAATCAATAACGGACATCTACTGGGTGTTTCGCAATTTTTGAAACAAAATAATTGGACACAATTCAAAAACCACAAATTACGTGGGGCCTTCAATAAGTTTCCAGATTTTTTTGTACAAAAATTGATGTAGACTCTTGAAAATTCAGTATATTATTGCTATACATCTTATGAGATGACTGACCAATTTTTATGATTTCAGGTTCAAATGAACATCTACAGCAGGAATTGGAATACACCCTGAAATACAGCTGGTGAATTTCAAAAATGCAATCTGGACGTGAGGAAGAACGATATGCAATAAAATTCTGTTTTAAATTTGGAAAAAATGCCACAGAAATGTATGGAATGCTTCAGACTGCTTTTTGATCATCTTGCATGAATCGAGAATCAGTTTTTGAGTGGCATAAGAGATTCAACGAAGGCAGGGAGTCTGTGAGAAATGATGAGATGTGAGGGAGGAGTAAGGAAGTCAGACCACCAGAGTTGATTGGCCAAAAGGTTAGGGTTAGGGTTACTATGTTGAGGTTTTAAGGGAGTTCAGGAAGAGATCCGTCGGAAGTTGCCAACACTCTTCAAATCGGGTCAGTGGTATTTCCACCAGGACAATGTACCAGTCCACTACTCCATCCTTGTCACAGACTATTTGACTAAGACTGGCATCAAGACAATTTCTCAGTCTCCCTATAGTCCAGACTTTGCTCCCTGTGATTTTTGCTTATTCCCTAGGCTCAGAGGCTGTCGTTATGAGACAATTGAGGAGATGAAAGAGGCTGTGACGAAGGTCATCGACACGCTCATACAAAAGGACTTCAATGGGGCCTTGCAGAAGTTGTTGGAACGGTACAACAAGTACATTGCAGCCGAAGGAGATTACTTCGAAGGGGGCTAGAGTTTCATGTGTGTACTATCAATAAAAGTGCCCAGACAAAAAAAGTCTGGAAACCTATTTAATGATCCTCGTTTCGAGTAATGAAATTTACATTTACAGAAAGTAAAAGAATTATGTTTTATTTAGTTTCAAATGTAAACCAAAAATGTCATGAGGAGCCCTTGAGTACATGCACCAGATGTCATCCATTCAGCTGAAGGCACGATTGAATGCGATGCGCAACGTTAAAAACGCGTGCATATTCCTTCTTGGTGATCGGTTGAATCTTCTTAGTAATACATGCCTTCAATGCAGCACTTGTGCGAGGTTTACCCTGATAGATTTTGTCCTTTAAAAGTCCCCGGAGACGAAATCTGGGGGTTCAGGTCAGGTGAGTGAGGTAACAATTCTATTTCAGCTTCTATTTCTATTACCATGCTATGGTAATATCACCACTGTTCCTCCTCATCAAAGATCTCACTCTCCTTCAGCTCTTCCCAGAACTGTTCAAGTACTGGAAGGTTGGGCTCTTTTGTCATTATCACTGCGTTACCCAATCATCCTAAAAGAAAATAGTTAATGCTTTGAGATGGCAACCTATGCTGGGAAATTTTTTTTAAGTGTAGAGGGTACCAACGACTCTGTGAGGGTTCTTGTTTCTCCAAAATATCTAGTTCGTAGAGTTAACACGACTATTCAAGAGGAAATAGGCTTCATCCGAAAACCAGACAACATTTAAGAATTCCTCGTCATCATCGATATTTTGTGAAAACCACTGGCTCATAGCTACCCTCTTTTCAGTCAGCCTGGGTCAGTTGGTGCTTGACCTGGACCCGATAAGGATAATGTTTGAGATCCTTAATCAGAGTGCACTGAACAGAAAATACAAAGCGTCTAAGTTTTTCGCTCCACCGTCGCAAAAATCTGGATGAACTGACCCTTGAATCCTAGTGACATTTTTGGGTATTCAGATTGTTATCGGAAGCCCAGGTGGTGAGGTACTCGTTGCCCTATAATCTTCAAAAGTGCTATGAGCTTCAAAGTTCTTGACTAACTTGAAAATTTGATTCTGGTTTGGAAATGTGACGAAATGTAACTTCCTTTTGTATTTTGCTTGAACAGACTGGAAAGATTTAGTTTCGTAATATGTCTTCACATAAAAGATCTGCTCCATCATCGAAGGCATTTCACTATATTTGGTTAAATATATCAAAATGTTAACTATTTCCCAGCAATAATCTGGAAAGAGAAAGAAAATAAAGTCAACAGGGAAGATCTGAGAGGTCTCTGCTTTGTTTAAACAATTGTAAAACACCCTCTATATCTGGGGAAAAAAGCGACACGCTTCTTTCCTCTTTATCGAGTGTAGACTTCGTTTTTGCGAATCATGTCAAGTTAATATTTCGTATTCTATCGCTTTTGACATCCAGTTGGGTTATATTCCCAACCTTACCTGTTGCTAACCAATCCACTATGACGACATACTCTAAGTACCTTCAGCTTCGAATTAGTACAAGGTAACATGTAGGGGATACCCAGTGAGGTTCAAATTCACTACAATGAAGTAAATAACCTGCGAGACTAACATGCTAACCACAACACCATGACAAAGTAACCTAAAGCACATTAATTTTGCACATTGTAGCAAATATGATACACCCAGTGAGAATCAAACTCACTGCAAAAATGTAAATGACCGACGAGACTAACTTGCTGATCATTACTTAATTACGAGGTAGGCACAACATCGATTTAGCACATGGCCACAAGTACAAGGCACAACATCGATGTAGCATATGGTCACAAGTACAAGGCACCCAGTGAAGATCAAACTCACTACTAAGAATTAACTGATCAGCGAGACCACCGTATATATATATATGTGTGTGGGTGTGTGTGTGAGAGAGAGAGAGAGAGAGAGAGAAAGATAGAGAGAGTGAGAGAGAGAGAGAGAGAGAGTAGATGTTGGTAGTGTATTTAGGAATATGTGTACATTTATAGAAGCAAAGTTGAAGAGTTCTTTGCTTATTTTCAATGACGTGTGCCTACGAAATTAGAATCATTCTTATGTTCATGCAGGTATCTTTATTCTCCTGCACACTGACGCACAAATAAATCTGAAGGTTTTCTGTTACCAGTGCATAACACACAGGCTTCTCCACGATTACCAGCAGTTCACAAAATATCACGGCTCGATTTCAACGCAATCGTGAGAACGTTTTGTTTTGTTTTGTTTTGTTCTTTTTTTGTTTCGCTTTTGCTTTTTAGGGTTTTTTTTTTTGGGGGGGGGGTACTTAATTGACGAGATCGTAAATTATTTGAGGGTAATTTGTTTTCCCTTTCGAATGTACTGTCATAAATGCACACGCGCCAATAAATGTCACTAGTTCGTGAATCAAACACGACTCTATCTTTGATTTACTATGACACTGGTTCCCTGTATATAAAAATGTCTGTAGTAATGGAGTATTTTAATTTGTCGCTCACTTTGGGCCATAAATTATAGATGGAGTACTGGCGGAGTCATTTAGTTTGGAGCATACAACACTTTTTCTACCGCTGTCAAAGAGTATTATTATTATTATTTGTAATGCCTTCTTGGGCAACTATGCTTTTTACTATTTTCATACATCAACCTTTAAAAAATATTTGAATATATACACTATTAAGATAATATCTATAGAGATTAAATTCTGTAAAGAAATTCATTTGACATCCGATAGTTTCCCTAAAATGTCTTCTTAAATTCTTTTTCTGATTATTTTTTTCTGAAATTACACAATTCAACGTTAAAATTTTCTACCCTATTGCTGTTTTTGAGTTGATTTGGCAGTTAGTTCCAAAAATATATCATTCCATAAGCAAAAAATCCAGGAAACAGCACCCCACAAAAAGCAGCTGTACGGCTTCTTACCTCCCATCTCAAAATCCATTCAAGTAAAACGAACAAGACATGCAGAAGATTGCTTGAGAAGCAAAGAATAACTCATAAATGACGTTCTTCTATGGGCCCTTACACATGGACGCGACAGTTTTGACCGACCAGTGAGAACACTGGATGTAGTTTGTGCGGACACTGGATGTAGTTTGGAGGACCTGCCGAGAGTGATGAATGATAGGGATAAATGGAAAGAAAGAGTCAGAAAAAAACCGTAGTGCCAGCGCAACTTGAGGGCGAAGATTAGCCAAAAAATCTAATTGGTTAATAGACTTAGTTTTTGAAATCTGTCTTGACTGTAAATTTCCAGTTCGAAAAGAATATTGACAATATCTCTACGATGATTTGAAATTACATTATTTTGAAAGTTTCAATCGCCACTTATTCATCTTTGATTGATTTTAACGGAATTTAAGGAATCACGTTCATTTTACTTTCATATTCATATTTTTTGTGGTGTTACTTCTTAAGCATTTTTTACATCAGGCCATTGGCCTAATGAGAAGAGTGTTCACCAATGGTCCGGGAAACCGGGTTTCAATCCTTGGTCGAGTCATACCAAATACTCAAAAAAATGATTTGATGCAATATTGCTTTACACTCAGAACTATAAGGTACGGATCAAGGGTAAAGTGGAGCAATCCAGGGAATGGAGTAGCGTCTCTCCTACACCTCGGTGTAGTAGCTTTTGAAAGGGGAGCCTTCGTGTCACCCTCTACTAAGGTCACCAACTTTACTTACCAGGGAATGGAGTAGCGCTCTCCCCTACACCTCAGTGAAGTAGATATTGTAAAAGGGGCATTTGGGTCCCCCCTCAATTAAGGTCACCAACTTTACTTACAAGGGAATGGAGTAGCGCCCTCCCCTACCCCTCAGTGTCGTAGCTATTGAAAAGGGAGCCTTCGGGTGATCCTTGACTATGGTCGCCAACTTTATTTTCCTCAGTTTAGTAGCCATTGAAAAGGGAACCTTTGGGACATTCTCGATTAAGATCGCAACTTATATGGTTTCAAGTGCAGTAAATTACGACGTACAAGTCGACAAATCTCTACAAAACAAAGGGTCGACATATATAGCTGGGCAAAAATCCAAACTTTTACCACTGGTTAGAATTTTATGGTAAAAATTTTAGCCCAACCGTAAAAATCTACCATAGTTATAAATTTCATTATTCTGAGTTTCAATTAGATCATCAGTCATTCTTCTTCCTAATAAAGTAGTTAATTCTATTTTTCCTAATCTATCCCAATGACTGTAATCTTTTAAATCTTTTATTATTTTTGCCACTCTTATTTGAAATCCCCCAATTTCTCGTGTGTATTTTTTATGATTTTTCTGGGCTTAATAATACACTTGCGTATATTTATATTTTCATGTGATTATTTCCATCAATTCAATAAATGTAATTTCGTTAGCGATACAAATCCTGTAAGAATTCATTTTTTTTGGGGGGGGGGGAAGAGATTTTTAGAGGGGTGAACAAACTTACGATAAGGTTAATGTTGCCTGTTCATGCAAAGATCAAGTTTGATAATGATGTCAATATATATATATATATATATAGAGAGAGAGAGAGAGAGTGCACATTCTGTAAATGTCTGTGCAAATATAGTTCATCACTGATCACTCATCATATAGATGAATTATATGAACTGATGCATGTTTACATGTAAGAAAGCTATTTCTGATTATTAATTAATAATCAGAAATAGTTTTTTTATAGAATAGTTTTATTTCTATAAACAGTATAGTTTTATTTCTATAGATTACAGAGGTAAATTTTCTTTTGTTTTCTTTAAGAAATCGAAGGAAAATTTACCTCTGCAATTTGATTTTAAAAAATTATTGCTCATGTAAATAAAAATGAGTTATTGAAATAAATAAATTGTTCTTTAAAAATTCAAACAGTTTTTGAATTAAGTATAAAAAATAATAACACGTTTTGAAGACTATCCTACCACTTCAAACTAGATAACAAACTGTTTTACAAATCATGTATATTTTGTCTATATATACATGAATAAACAGGATTTGACATTAAAAAATCTATAATCTATATATATTTAATATATATATATAAAGAGGATTTAGCCTGAAATAATCTACAAGGGTTGATATGCCATAATATAAGGAGGATTTGGCATGAAATAACCTACAAGGGTTGATATGCCATAAAACCCTCCAACCAAACAAACAATATAATCGTTTTCTTGAGTTAAATGATGAACTGCTTTTATTAGAACTCAGAAGAAATAACTTCAGCTGGGACACGGGTGGAGAAATCCTCGTGGTTTAATAACTAAAGCGCTGAACTTTGCGCTTCAAGTAAGCGCGTTCGAACTCCAATGACCCTGTTACATTCACTTTTAATCTAATGCCTTTGGGAAAGGTATAAACCCTCTAACCCCACCAGCTGTGTTAAATTGTTTCACTGTTGTTCAAGGATAGCTTCGGCTTTAACTAAGTGTTGTGGCCCCGGAAAGGGTCACTAATGAAAACACAAACACGGATATTAGATAACAGATTATATTACACAAGAAAGATAGAGTTACATAGAAAAGGTAAGAAGTCTCGTACTTGTCGGATAACACCGATATTGATCTGTGGTATTTGTTGACCGCCCCACCCAACGGGCAAGTGTGGCACAAGGCTTTTTTATGGTGCGTTCGGGCGCAGGGCCGTAGCCCACAAGCGCCCGGCATTTGCCAAAAATGCCTACGGCCCCATCGGCATTCCCCTTATTAGGGGCGCCTCTGGCGCCGGGCGATTTACCCAACCCTCCCGAAGGAGGTAAAAGCCTGAGGGGAAGGCCCCCTGAGGCCGAAGGAAATCTCCAGGTACCGAGACACACTCGGTCAGATCCGTGCCGCAGATAACACGGCCGGCCTAAGTGCTACCCAACACCTGGAGAGGTGTCAAACCGATATTGATCTGCATCTAGCAGCGAAATCTCTAATACTAATAACGGTGAGAAGAGTCCATTATGGTGAGATGGGTAAGGCTCCCACAACACTAAGCCATGATGGTTGATATACCATACAACCACCGTGTGATTTGATTTCTTTGTTTAATGGTATATCAACCATCGCAGGTTATCTAACGCAATAACCATTCTTGTAAAAGAACAGTTGTAGTACTCTCTTACCCATAGCCGGTGGATATAAATGATTTTATACGTTTCCCAAGGGTATTAGTCCAAAACGTAATAGCCCGACTGAATTTCGAAATTGCTTACTACAATGTCACAGTCCAACACATTAGCCATTATACAACGGGGACTCTCCCGTAACTTTTCTAGGTCATTTTTTACCGAAGTCAATTTAAGATTTATGATCTCTTATCACATACGTTACCAAAATGTATCTTCACACTCATTTGAAATATGTAAACACTTCATACTCAGTTATAACATCAATGTTTTAAGTGCCAATTTATTAATGTTATTCAAAGTCATTTGAAACAGGTAAATACTTCAAACTTAGTTGCAATATCAATTTTCTAAGAGCCAATTTAGTTATATAGTTCACCCCTTTCTAAACAGGTCAACACCTTATATTCAGACACATTACAATATTTATCTAAAACAGATATATTTGACCGTAGGGATGTCCCGTGCTAAATTGTGGACTGTATTACGTTTACCTTCGAACCAATGCCCTTGAGAAAGATATGAACCCCCTTATCCTCCGAGCTAAAGATGAAATAGTACCACTATTGTTCTTCAACAAAGACTGCTTTAGTATTAAATAACCCACGATGGTTGATATTCCATTTAAAAAAGAAACCAAAACATAGATGGAACCTTAACACGTACCACCACCCCCTTAGTGGACCTGGGAGTAATGCCAATAAAGGGGCGACTACACGCTCCCTAGAGTTCCAGAACTGGAACTTCAACACAGTTTGTTATCATACAAACTGTCATCAAAAAAATGGGAGGGATTTTACCCCTCTGCAGGGATTGCAGTTGGCGTAAGGTGTAACAAATTTGTTTTTTGGAAGAGTCCAATAAGAATAACAAATATATTTTAAACGTTGTTGTAGCAGTCCTTTGAAAAATACGCGGCCTTATACATTCTATTACTCTTTTGAAATTTTATTCATTTTTAAATGGGCCTTAAAGACCCAAAGATCTTTCCTATCTAATGTCGGTTATCAGTTCAAAAACCTGGCGGTCATTCTATTTACGCCCTTTCGTACATTTACCGACCTTTCCTGACTGACTGGATATGAATGGATATAGCTATGAATGAACCAATGATAAGACAACCAGATACAGGAGGGAGAGTGGGTGTGGTCTGAAAGGGTGGGACCTCTTCGTAAAAAAAAGGAAGTGTTATGCATAGGAATTGCTTACTTTGGTGGGTAATGTTAAAATGTTTGCTGATTTTTATCACCGTCATCTTCTTTGTTTTTGTTTGCGGGTGTATCCAGGTTGAGTCTGTTTATTTTTATTTGTTTGTTTGTTTTTTGTTTGTTTGGTGGGGAAAGTTGAGGGAGGGGACCCGTTCATGTTGGAAGTTAAGATACGTCTGATAAGATAACGGTATTGTCTGTTGACAGAATTCAGCATTAACCTTTTTATTCAATAAATATCGAAAATACAATATGGAATGCTCGTCTACGTTTGAAATTTATGCAGGACGGTGTGAAAATTAAAGTGGAGTTTTTTTTTTGGGGGGGGGAGCTTCTAAGTAGTGAGGGGATACCTTTTGGACGGGAGGTCAATGAGTATTCGGCGGTCTGAGAGCATTCGACCGCGAGAAAAGGTGGGTGATCTCTCTCTCTCTCTCTCTCTCTCTCTCTCTCTCTCTCTCTCTCTCCAAAAATAAATCGTAATTTAATTAATTATGAACGGACAAATAATGAAACTAAAATTCCTTGCGTTGGTGTGTCTTAATATGTCAAGAGAAATATCTTACGTACTGACAAAAATCGCGAATTTGCTTGATTTCAGGGAAACCAAAGGACGAACGCGAATTTGAGCACATTTCTCATAAAAGCCGGTTAAAGAGCCTCCCAATTTTGCAGCCCGAAACGGCTATCCATCACACATTCCTATGACTATATGACATCAGGCATTTGTCCACGCTACTACTGCATTAGAGAAATAGTACGATGACCACGCAAAATTCATCGTATTAGAATCGCCTACGTTACGCCGTTTCATTAACACGTGATAGAGAACAGAACACTATACCTTAAATTTTTGATAATTAATCTGTTTCCTTAAAATAATAGCTTACTTTACGTCCACCCTGTATAACATGTCAAATAGAGCCATTAACGCTGATACACATGAACATCTCTAGGAGATGGGGGGGGGGTAAATAAGAGTGAATGAATCAAGATCCGAGAAGAAGCACAAGAGACACAAACAAAGCAATATTATTTGTTCACCACCAACATAGAAATATCGCCAACATAATGCGAAAATGTCACAACCATTGAGTGGGTAAATATCATATTGTTGTCCTTGTATAAATTACATTCTTATTAAAAAAAACGGATACTTATTTGAACTGAGACACTTATTAGTCTGTTTAAATGTTTGTCTGTCTGTAAAAGGCATCAGGGTATATTTTCGGGGTGTTTGCAGGTGGTGTTGGGGTGAGTGGTTAATTTCTAAAAATGACACTTTCATGACAACATTAAAAGTAGATCAACAGATAAAGAAAGCAAATATTGATTGATTTATTGATTGATTCTTGTGGCATTTCACACCATCTAGGGTTATTTTATGCTTAGAGGTTAAAGAAACTTTTGTGTAGTTTTCTAAGAGTTTTTTTAACACTGCCCTATTGAATACGAATAATTTTTCAACGTACACTTTTTGACCCATAGATGGATCCCTAACTGGTATTAATATTCCGAGTCAGTGGACCAGAGAGTAATGCCAATGAAGAGCACTCTTAACTTTTTAGATCTCCAGAATTTGATCCACAACATCAGACGCAGTTATGTGTCATAGCCAGGACATCCCTTTTCGTGTGTGTGTGTGTGTGTGTGTGTGTGTGTGTGTGTGTGTGTGTGTGTGTGTGTGTGTGTGTGTGTTATCCTTCTAATCCCAGTCGACAGCGCTTAAGACAAATTTTACAATATTCGGAAAGTAGTTCCTTATTTCACTGCTAGAAGACGGAACCGAGGTTAATGCTAAAAAATTCCGCCTAGAATTTTATTCAACGGAACCTTCCGCAAAACAAAGATAAAGAAAAAGAAGTAAAAAGAAGTATCTCGCGCTTACTCTCTCTCTCTCTCTCTCTCTCTCTCTCTCTCTCTCTCTCTCTCTCTCTCTCTCTCTTATTCCTCTTAAATGGGACCCTGACAGGTACTAATATTCTGAGTTAGTTGATCTGGGAGTAATGGCAATGAAGGGTATATTTCACTCCCCAGATCTCCAGAATTGTATCCACTGCATCAGATGCAGTTTTCCTCAGTCAGCTGGGGCTGCAAGAATACACCGACTGCTTCTCTGCAGAAAGGTAAGACACCCCCCCACAACGAATGTCCTAGATATGACACTAAACAATCTCATATTGAGGTACGAGTAATGCTGGAGCTTTGGGGAATGTGGAGTACCCCTTCTTTGCCATCACTCCCAGGTCCACTCTGGCCTGGAGTGGTAGCACCTGATAGGATTCTATCTATGGGTCAAATAGAACTAAACTGTGTGCTTATGCTAAACTGAATTATTTGAAATAGAAATGTCTTGACATTTAAACTGGGTACTTATGCTAAACTGAATTGCTCGAAATAGAACTGTTTTAACATGTAAACTGCGTACTTATGCAAAACTGAATTATCTGAAATAAAACTGTTTTTAACATTGAAAGTGTACACTCTCAAACTGAATTGTTTGAAATAGAACTGTTTTGACATTTAACTGTGTGGACAAAAACTGCATTTATACTAAACTGAATTGTTTGAATTAGAACTGTTTGACTAAACTGAATCGCTTGAAATAGAAATGTTTTTGACAATTAAACTGTGTTATTACATTTAGCGTACTTACGCTGTGTTATTACATTTAGCGTGCTTACGCTAAACTGAATTGTTTGAAATAGAACTGTTTTGACATTGAAATATACTTATGTTAAACTGATTTAAATAGAACTGTTTTGATATTTAACTGTGTGTAAACAAAATCTATACTTATACTAAACTGAACTGGTTAAATAAGAACTGTTTGACTAAACTGAATAACTTAAATTAGAAATGTTTTTCACAATCAAACTGTGTACTCATGCTAAACTGAATTGTTTGAAATAGAACAGATGATTTGTTTTAAAATGGATTTGGTATTGAATAATCCACAAAGGTTGATATGCCATAAAACCCAAACAACCAACCAACCAATCAGATGCAGTTAAGTGTCATACCCAGGACACCCCTTTTCGTGTGTGTGTGTGTGTGTGTGTGTGTGTGTGTGTGTGTGTGTGTGTGTTATCCTTCTAAGCCCTTAATAAGATCAACCTGGGACTACAGTGCTAATTGGACGGTTTCAATCAGGTGAGCAGAACTGTTTTAGAAGTTTGAAATATGTCAATTAATTGCTAATACAGTTGTGATCAGAATGGTTGTATTCCACCTGTGCTCTCAACTCCCTGTAAAGATCGAACGGGTCAAATCTTCGCAGTAAAATAAAGATGAGCACGTAAGAATGGTGCCTGTGCTGTTATTATCTCAGCAAAGAACAATTAAGACAGTTGTGATTACAGCAACAAATCAGACAACAAGAGAAGATAAAGAGATACAACACGAGGCGACAAATAACAACAAAGATGGCGACCGACGATAGAAGACGTAAATAGTGGTAAATGAAACCCGATGCTATTAAGATAGAAGATAATAGCAGAGTAAGAGTAAAAAAAAGTTTATAATATATACATCATTTTGTTTTGTTTTTTGTTAGATTTTTTTGCTATTATTGTTTTTTCTTTTGTAAAGCAGTTTCCTTCAAAGGGGAAACTTTCAGAGTATCTGCAGTGCCATCGTTTGTCCTGATTACCCGTGTGCTCGCGTATTCTTTTTTTCTTTTTTTTTTTTTTTTTTTTTTTCTTGACGAGGTTTGCTTAGCGGTAACACTCTCAAAATTCTTTTTTTTAAATAATCAGCGTTGCATTTCAGACCCAGCCAAATTCTTATGCCCCCCTTCAACGAATGTCCTAGATATGACACTAAGCAATCTGATGGTGAAACTCCCGTAATGCTGGAGCTTTGGGTAATGCTGAATACCCTTTCATTGCCATCGCTTCCAGGTCGACTCAGGCATGGAGTCGTAGCACCTAATAGGGTCTTGTCTATGGGTAAAAAAGAACTCAACTTTTACTTATGCTCAGCTGAATTGATTGAAATAGAACTGTTAATATTTATAAAAATGGATTTGGCATTAGATAACCTACAATGATAGATATGCCATAAAAACAAACCAAACTAAACCAAATTCTCATTGATCAGCTTAAAGAACATTTTCCCTCTGTTTGACTTAACGTTCAAAGTAATTTGAATTGACTTAGATATTATAACAAATGGAATCACCTTCATTTCCAACAACTGCAGCCCCAAAAAAGACCCTGGAAAAGATTAGATCGTTAGTATGGAAAGTTCTTCCACATCCTCCATTCTCAAAAATATTTTGCGCCGACAGACTTTCGTTTGTTTCGATTCGAAGAATAATTTCTCTTCGTGACTGAACATTCAGACACAAAGAAATTGTACAAACGTCTTTTGAACATTTGGGTGGAGGGAAAATCTCTAGGTCATGTCAGCGGTGCTTAGTATCCACTGATTGTAAATCCTACTTTGCAAGTTATTTTACAAAGATAATCTAAAAGTGTGTTACGTATAGATAGATAGTGATAAGAATAAGAAAGGTGGAGATACTAGTTCGAATTATATACTAAATAAAGCTAATGACTCATTGAGGATTTAAGCGTTTCTTCAACTTTTGCTTTCTTTTATAATCCTTCGTAAATATTCAAAGACAATCTTTTTTTTTTACTATGATACACATTTTAGAAAAGGTTATAATAATCTATAGCTACCGTGATAAGTTCTCTTCCATCGGCTGTTGCCAAAGAAGAGGGCACATACACACACACACACACACAAGCTTCAAAATGACTGAATCCACAGGGTTCTGGTTGCTACGATGGGAACTGTAATTGGCATCAATTGGGTCTTGGAGTGTCTAACAAATAAGCTCCAAAGGTAGCGACTTTCTTGAAGACGAAAAGACTGTCGGGAATCACACAGCAGGGGATACACTGACAATTGAACGAGGAGTAATACATCGGAGTCTGGCCGCCGCCTACACCCGCATACAAAAAGCAGTACGAAAGCGTACCCACGCGAACACACAAAAATCCTACACGAAAAAAAAAAAAAAAAAAAAAAAATCAGGATCATTTCACACATGCACAAAGGAAAAAAAATAAAACTTACAAGAAAAAAAGGAAAGAAAAAAGTTATTCACCCATATACACGTGTACGCGCGAAAACTTTTAGTCTAAAAATATATGGAGAGGGGCAAAAATAATAGGAAGGTTAATAATAGCACAATGCTACATTAACTGCTATATTCTTTCTTTACTCTCTCTCTATATGTACATCAATACAGATAGATAGATAGATAGATAGATAGATAGATAGATAGATAGATAGATTGTGAGAGTTGTAGATATGTTTATGTGATTTATATAGACATACAGACACATCTATCTCTTAATCTATCTATAGTAGAGCCCATAAAAAGTAGACCCCAAACGATTTTTTATGAAACTTAATTTCATCTCAATCAAAGATAGTCGGATGGTGCTGTAGAATACATCGACTACACCTCTGCAGAGGGGTAAGACCCACTCCCGACCAGTGTCCTGGATATGACATGAAATCATCAGATGGCAAAGCTCTTGCCTTGGAGATTTGGAAAAGGAGACTACTTCTTCATTGTCATTGATCCCAAGTCCACTCGGACCCGAAGAGATAGCACTTCATAGGATCCTATTTATGGGTCAAATAGAACAAACTAAGTATGCAAGCAAATAACTGATGTTAAATTGTGAATGTTATATAGCAATACTTGAAACTATTTAACTGTATGCAAAAAAGGAGCTCAGGCTCGTTTCAGAATGTTATCTACAAAATGAATATACAAATCATATATATATTTGAATATATATGTATAAAGAAGGTTTGGCATTAAATAACCAATAATGGTTGATATGCCATAAAACCCAACCAAATCAAATCATATATATTTGATATATATGTATAAATAAGGTTTGGTATTCAATAACCTACAATGGTTGATATACCATGAAACCCAACCAAACCAAGTCCTATATATCTAATATATATGTATTAAAAGGATTTGGCATTAAATAACCTACAATGGTTGATATGCCATAAAACCCAACCAAACCAAATCATATATATTTAATATATTTGTATAAAGAGAATTTGGTCTTAAATAACCTACAATGGTTGATATGCCATAAAACCCAACCCAACCAAATTATATATATTTTATATGTATGTATAAAGAGAATTTGGTATTAAATAACCTACAATGGTTGATATGCCATAAAACCCAACCAAACCAAATCATATATATTTGATATATATGCATTAAGAAGGTTTGGCAATAAATAACCTACCATGGTTGATATGCCATAAAACCCAACCAAACGAAATCCTATATATTTAATGCATATGTATAAAGAGGGTTTGGCACTAAATAACCCACAAGAGTTGATATGCCACAAAACCAAACCAAACTAAACTCAACAAAAATTGTACCATCAAAACTGGTATTATTAGATATTCTTCATTATCAAATTCTGCAGCATTGAAAGTTTGTAACCCAAAATCAAAATTGCAATTTCTCAGTAACCAAAGATAAACTTCAATAAGTATATATAAGTAATGGTTTAAGTGAGATTCAACGTAATCTTATGCCCCACATGGACGCTGACTTAGTATATTGAGAAAAAGCTGGATGGAAATTACACAAGAGCGCTACGAGCAATATTGAACAAATCCTGGAAGCGACATCCCACAAAACAGCTGCTGTACAGCTACCTATCTCCAATCTCTACAACCAACCAAATAAAACAAACAAGACATGCGAGAACCTGTTGAAGAAGTATGGACGAACTTTTTAGCGAAGTTCTGCTATGGATCCAATCACACAGACGTACAAATGTTGGACGACCAACTAGAACTTATTTCCAACAGTTCTGTACGAACACAGGATGTAGTCTAGTAGACCTGCCGGAAGCAATAGATGATAGAGAAGAATGGCGAGAGAGAGTCTGGGGAATCCGAGCTTGGCGCACGACATAATGATGATGATGATGATGATATAAGGAATAAATTTGCCAGTTTAACGACCATATGCAAATCTGGTTTTCCTGATAAAATATTTTCTTCCCTAGTTCTAGCTGTCTCATCACTATTGCAGGGTTTTAGCACTTAGACTTCAACAAAGAAAAGGCTCCAAGCTGTTTTGAAAAATCCTAAAAACGGCACTCTACAAAACAGCAGCTGTACGACCTCTAACCTCTCATCTCACAAACCATCCAAGTATCAACCCTTCCACACGGTCGGGATCTGATACAAGGTCAATTTTTAACCGGAGTTTAATAGGTTTTGCTTCAGTTTTTCTTCTCCTACACTGCTTACCTAACAAAGGCTAAAGAACCCTGTTCTACTATTTACACATAGATGGAGGGAGAATAACTGGATTCATGCCTTTCACAAAGTTATAAATGCAAAGTGAAATGCAATCAGTCTTGTCCAGGATTTGAACACGTGTCGGCGTGTCCATTTCCTATGACGATAACCATTACACCACGAGCACCTCCACGGCACCATCCAAATAAGACGAGTGAGACATATTAGGAACTGCTGTTGAAGTAAGGACGAACACATAAGCGTCATTCTCCTATGGACACCTACGCATGAGCATAACAATATTGGCCGACCGGTAAAAAATCTATATTTACCAGCTCTGTGCGAACACTGGATGCCATCTAGAGGACTTTCTAAGAGCTATGACAGAGAGAGAGATAGAGAGAGAGAAGGAGAATTAAGAGAATCCATGCTGACTTCATACCTTGATGATGATGATGATTATTATTATTATTTGTATTTTGGGTCAAAGATTTTCCGCTGAGTAAAGTTTTGTAATTGATAATGTCAATTAAAATCCGTTTTGATTGTGCAAAAGGTATCCGAAAATGTTATATTATTGAGTTTTAAGAAGGGGTTTAATTTGCTATGAAGGTTCATGCAAAAATAGCCTCAGGTTTGTATCTTATGTGTATCACCTTCCGAGGAGTGGAGTCACTGTCGCATAATGGCTAACGTGTTGTACTGCAACAGCGGAGTTAGCGATTTCGAACTCCGGTCTAGCTATCAAGTTCACTTCCGTTCTAATACCCTTGAGAAAGATAAGAATCCCCTTATTACCTCCCCCTAACTATAGGTTAAACAGTATCAATGCTTTTCTTCTACAAGAATGGCTTTGGCATTAAATAACCCATGAAACTTGATATACCATTAAACAAAGAAACCGAATCATGTTATGTCAAAGTCTTCTTTTTAACTCCTTTGAAATATATTTTGCGTTGATAGTTGTGATAGTTTTAAAAGAATTTTGAATAAACGAGTTTTACCGTTTTGACCAAACGCGAATAACGAATAAACTACAGTTGGTTATTTCGCGGATAGTGAGGTCTTACTAAGTTTTTGCATCCACGTAACTGCGTTGATGTTGACATTGATACAAACAAAATCAATCAGTGTTGGTTTATCTTTCTTCTTATAAGATGTCTCCAACCTCTGAATAGCCTTTTAAATGACCCCCTCTCAACATCTTAATCATCGTCGTTACATTATATGCCTTGGGGATATTTTATTATTCCTCAAACTAACATTGTTTTTGGTTTGGGTTGGTTTGATTTAGTTTTGGTTTGGTTTTATATTTGTTTATTTACTTTTTTTTTTGTTTTTGTTTTTTAGGGGTTTTTTTGTTGATGTTTTTTTTTCTTTTTTACTTTTTTTTTTACTGGGCCAACATGATGGATTCAAATAGTTGCGAATGCGCCACAACATGTACATAATCAACTGCATCGTTAGATATGCGTGCGTTTGTATTTGTAAAGTCACTCTTTTTTTCCCTTACTCAAAAGATTCACAATGACCCGGAGGCTTAGTACTTGTTAGGATTTCATCTATGGGTCAAACAGATCTGAGATAACATGGAAAATAATTCTAAATTACATTTGCTTTTAAAATATTGATATTGCGACAAATTATGAAGTATCTACATGTTTAAAATGGTAAATAACGACAGATAAACAACATCTCACACGACAAAACCTGGACATGGCTAAGAAAAGGAAACTTTGAGAGAGAAACAAAATCTCTCCTAATAGTAGCGCAAAACAACGCCGTAAGAACCAATCATATCAAAGCGAGAATAGATAAGACGCCCCAAAAGAGCAGATGTAGGCTATGCGGTGACCGAGATGAAACCATCAATCTTATAATAAGCGAATGCGGCAAATTAGCGCAGAAGGAATATAAGACTAGACATGATTGGGTCGGCAAGGTGATACACTGGGAGATGTACTAGAAATTTTAATTTGACCATACGAACAAATGGTATATGCTCAACCCAGCACCTGTACTAGAAAATAGCACACATAAACTCCTATGGGACTTTGACGTACAAACGGATCACCTAATCTCGGCCAGAAGACCAGACATAATAATAATAATCAACAAGAAAAAGAGAACTCGCAAAATTGTCGACTTTGCTGTCCCGGCTGACCACAAAATAAAACTGAAAGAATGTGAAAAGAAGGATAAGTACCTCGACTTTGCAAAGGAATTGAAAAAACTATGGAACATGCATGTGACAATTATACCAATTGTGATTAGTGCTCTTGGCACGGTAACTAAAGGATTACTAAAGGGACTAGAGGACTTGGAAGTTAGCGGACGAGTGGAGACCATCCAAACTACAGCATTATTAAGAATGGCCAGAATACTGGGAAGAGTCCTGGAAACTTGAGGGGACTTGCTGTCATTCAAATTCCAGTGGAAGACCATGAGCTAACGCTGATGTGAAAAACTATAATAATTAAAAGAAGAAGTAGAAGAACGTCTGAAAATATTTCAGAGATCACAAACTCCAGTGGAAGACTATTAGCGTTAGCTGTTGTGAAAAACTATAATAATAATGGTATCGAGACAAAACTACATAGCAGGAACCTTATAAAAGGGATAAATACCTGGGCTACCCCATTTAAAATATTCGGGACTATTTTTGAAGTGGACTAGAGAAGAACTTAAACAAATGGACCAGAGAACAAGAAAGCTAATGACCAAGCATAAGGCATTACATCCTAGAGATGATGTTGACAGACTATGTCTTAAGTTAAGAACAAGGAAGAGGACTTATTAGCATTGAAGACAGCATTGACGCATCGATACAATAAAGACCACATTGAAAAGCGCCGAGGAAGACTGATTACAGCCACCAGAAATAATACTGACAACCCGAGAAACAAAAGAATCAACAGCAAATAAGCACAGAAAGAGTATAAGACTAGACACGACGGGGTGGGCAAGGTGATCCACGGAGAATTGTACAAGAAATTTAAATTTGACCATACAAACAAATGGTATATGCACAACCTAGAATCTATCCTGGAGAATGAGACACATAAACTCCTCTGGGAATTTTAGATACAAACGGATCACCTTATCTCGGCCAGACGACCAGACCTTATATTAATTACAAAAAAAAAAGAGAACTTGTCGAATTGTCGACTTTGCTGTCTCGGCTAACCACAGAGTAAAATTGAAAGAAAACGAAAAGAATCATAAATGCTAAAACCTTGCTAGGGAAATGAAAAAACTCTAGAACATGAAAGTGAACGGTGATACCAATAGTAACTGGTGTTCTTGGTACAATTACATAGGGATTGGTGCAAGAAATGGAGGACTTGGAAATAAGAGGACGAGTAGAGACCATACAAACAACGGCATTGTAAAGATCGGCCAAAATACTGAACAGTGTCCCGGAGACTTGAAGAGACTTACTGTCACTCAAACTCCAGTGAGAAACCATCGACTAACACTAGAGTGAAAAACTCTCAAAATAATAAAATAATCAGGAAAGCGAAAAGAGAGAGAAGTATCAAGACTTTGCTAGAGAACTGAAAAACCATAGAACATGAAGGTGATGGTGATACCAATTGTAATTAGCGCGCTAGGGACAGTCACCAAGAGGACTGATACAGTGACAGGAAGGTTTGAAAATAAGAGGACGAGTGGAGACTATCCGAACTACAGCATTGTTGAGATCGGCTAGAATACTGAGAAGAGTCCTTGAGACGTGCTGTCACTCAGACTTCCGGGGAAAACCATCAGCTAACGCTGATATGAAAAACTCTCAAATGAATAAAATATTAATCAAAGCAACAATGCATCTAAGAGACACCAAAGGAAAAATAGACAAGGGAAGACAACAAAAAGATAAACGACTTTTATATTAAAAGTAATCCTGCGCAAAGAGGGTATAGGAGACGGATGATGGAGATCTGGACAGAATCCGCTAAATTTAATGCAAGTCAAACTCTTGCCGACTCAACCAAGTTGAGTTTGACCTACGATACTAAAAATATATGGACAGGTAAAACGTGAAAAACATACGCTAAGAGAACTCCTTAAATGTATTGAAACAAAATATTGAAAACCTAATCACCACTGAACCCAGAAACACATCAATATCAACACGGGAAGACAGGACAAATATAAAATTAATTTTAAAATATTAGGAGTGAACGGAAGGCAACATTACCATCCCTTATGAATGAAGACTGGGAAAAAATCAAGTTTAAGATCGAAAAAGTAAATAAAATATTACAACATATCTCAACGGAAAACCTCACCGAACTGAACGAGTTAATTAATGCAGGAGCAAACCAAGTCAATAATAAAATATATAGAAGGCGTTGGTAGTGTAATTGATACCATCGTTAGATATGGACACAGCAACGTGCATTCAAATCCTGGACGAGACTATTTGCTTTTAACACTACGCTTGGGAAAAGTATGAACCCAAACTATTGTCACCCCCACAACTAAATGTAAATAGTAAGGCAGGTTGAGTTCTTCAACCTTAATATGGCGACTGGTATTGAAGAAGGAAAACTGAATTCAAACCTCCGCTTAAAAATTGACCTTGCGCCACATCCTTCTTTTGCGGAGGGGCTGGATAAAAAAGAAATCAGAAATTGTAAAAATAGGTTTATCCCCAAGGAATCGGAACAGAAATACAAAACCTGGATGGGAATTTGAGGCTTGAAAGACAAATAAAAGAAACTGCGACAACAAGCGAAACTATTAATGGTGAAATAAACAGAAACCCAACGGAAAGAAAAGATGCAGAAAAGACAACGCAAACAAGTTTGTCCATACAAGAGAAAGAATTAAATCAAAAGATATTGGCAAAAGAAGGAAGATTCAAAGGAAGGTATCGGAACGGGATCAAGCAATACAAACAAAACAGGACATTCCAAAATAACACAAGAAAATTCTACCAACAACTTGGTGGAGAATGCTCAAAGACAAATCAGCAATCGGAGGCGAAAGAAACAAAACAATTTTGGAATAAAATATGGAGAAGGAAAGAACAGAAGGGAAATGCTGAATGGTTAAATAACCAGAAAAATAAATTTGACCACGAAGAAAGCCCTGAGGCGAATATACTAACAAAGAGCAACACTCAAGAAAATACCAAATTGGAAAATGCCAGGTCATGATGGAATATTAGGATCCTTGTAGGAAAAAAAAATTCGGTACAGTAACTAAAGGATTACTAAAGGGACTGGAGGATTTGGAAGTTGGCGGACGAGTGGAGACCATCCAAACTACAGCATTATTGAGAACGGCCAGAATACAGAGAAGAGTCCTGGAGACTTGAGGAGACTTGCTGTCACTCAAACTCCAATGGAAGACCATCAGCGTTAGCTGATGTGAAAAACTATAATAATTAAAAGAAGAAGAAGAACGTCTGAAAATATTTCAGAGATAGCACCAACTGTCGTAAACTTCATCACGATTACAATGGAAAACTGAAAGTGGAATTTGAAGCAGGATAACCAAACCTAGAAGAGGTAAATATTCGAAGAGACATAATCCAGAGAGGCTTTCCGCCCCCACCCCCCACCCCATCTCTCTCTCTCTCTCTCTCTCTCTCTCTCCCCACTCCTATTTGTAATGCCAATTATGCGATTAAAATATACGCCAAAATGCCAAGGAAACTTTAAATTTAAAAAATCGTAGGCAAAGATAAACTGCCACATGTTCATAAACGATCTAAAGAGAGTTGTTAATTATGAAAAAGAACTAGAAACGGTTCTACTGATTATATGAATGTACTGCGAGTATATAAGAATATTGTTTGGGGTTTTAAAATGTCCCATACTAATAAGAAAAAAAGGAAAAAGAGATTACGACAGAAAAAAAAATGCCCAAACAGTTTGGTGTGTTTTTATGGCATATCAACCATTTTAGGTTATCTAATGCCAAATCCTCTTTATACATATATATCAAATATATTTAATTTGTAAACTCATTGTAGGGGTCTGCAGAGATGCAGACGGTGTATTCTTCTGTCCAAGTCAATCGGGCTGTGCTCAATCAGGAAAGTATCAGAACTTTCGGGGGAAAACAAATACCCGGAAATATTAGAAGCGGGTAGCAACCACCCAGTGAAGATGAAAGAAACACTAAAAAAGGATTAGCTCAGAAGAAGAACACTTCCCGAAACTAAAGTGGGCAGTCTTGTCAGATACTCTGAAATTGCATACTCATCAGATCTAGCTCCGCATGACCTTATTTCCTAAATTGAAAATTCATCTCACGGGTAAGAGTTGAGAACGTGGAAGACATTAAAAAGATATGACGGTGCAGCTTAATATCATATGAAAAAAGCAATCTCAATGGTGCCTTGATCAATGGAAAACTCTCTAGAATAACAGTGCTAAAGAGACGCTTCAGTGATTGATCATTTCTGTCATGATAAATACAGCTCCAGTCTCGGTGGTTGCCCAGTCGGCTGGGGCTGTAGAATACACCGACTGCACCTCTGCAGAGGGGTAAGACCCCACCCCAATGAGTGTCCTGTATATGACACTAAACAATCTGATTGTGAGGTTCCAGTAATGCTGGAGCTTTGGGAAACGCAGAGTACACGTGGTAGCACCTGATAGGGCCCTATCTATGGGTTAAATAGAGCTAACGGCATGCTTATGCTATACTGAATTGTTTGAATAAACTGAATAGCTTGAAATAGAAATGTTTTCGACAATTAAACTGCACTTACATTTAAACTGTGTGCTTATGCTAAACTGAATTATTTGAAATGGAACTGTTTTTTTTTTTTACATTAAAACTGTACTTACACTAAACTGATTTCTTTAATATGGAACTGTTTTGACATTTAACTGTGTGTAAACAAAATCTGTATTTACACTGAACTGAATTAACTGAATTAGAACTGTTTGAATACACAGAATAGTTTGAAATAGAAATGTTTTTGACAAATAAACTGTGTACTCATGCTAAACTGAATTGTTTGAAATAGAACTGATTATTTACATAAAAATGGATTTGGCGTTAAATAACCTACAAAAGTTTACATGCCATAAAACCCACCCAACCAACCAACCAATAAGTGTCGGTGGTTTTTTATAAACCCAGTGTAAATCAGTTTAATTAGATAAACATGTTTAAATGGTTTGTTCACCTGATGGTAACATTGGTTTCTTTGATATTATCTCTCGAATCTTGCAAGGCAATAGATTTTCCCCATTCGTTTCAAATCTGTCTAGATTATGAACTACGAACGTCAATAGACCAAAGGAAAGAAAATAGTTTCACAACAATAAAAAAAGTAAGAAGTAGACGATATTAAGCAAAAATAATTCTGGTACGTGCAACGCAGATGATGTCGCGATTCTTGAAAATACTCCTGGTCAAGTCGAATCTCTACTGCTTAGTCTGGAGCAGGCAGCAAAAAGCATCAGTCTTTATGTGCAATTCGATAAAACTAAGTTCATGTGTTTTAATTCCAATGGTGCCATCAAATTAACAGGAAAGGAGATGGAATGAACGGCTATTGACAAGTTAACGACCATATTAAAAACTGAACTCTCTAATAAAACGGGAATTCTCATTTTTAAAATGGCAAATAATTTTGGCGATGTTATATATATATATATATATATATATATATATATATATATATATGAACATTATAAGATATTATTTATGAGCAAAAGATATTAGTGTGTAGCAGTCTCAAAACAAATATATCCTTTACATATGTTTCTGTAACTTGTTTTGGTTGGTTGGTTAGTTGGTTTGACGGTGTATCAACCCTTTTCGGGTCATTTAACGCCGAGTTTAATTTCAAACAATTCAGTTTAATATAAGTTTAGTTTTTGTTTACAATTAAAAGTTAATTCTGTTTACCATAAGTACACAGTTTAGTTCTATTTAAAAACATTTCTATATCAAAACAGTTCAGTTACGCTGTTTCAATTTCAAAAACAGTTCTATTTCAAGCAATTCACTTTAGCATAAGTACGCAGATTAGATGTCAAAACAGTCCTATTTCAAACAATTTAGTTGAGCAAAAGTTCACAGTTTTGTTCTATTTGACCCATAGATAGGATTCTATCAGGTGCTGCCACTCCGGGACAGATTGGACCTGTGAGCGATGATAATGAAGGGGTACTCCACATTCCCTAAAGCTCCAGCATTACTGGTACCTCACCATCAGATTGCTTAGTGTCAGTCGTTGGGAGGCGGTCTTACCCATCTGCAGAGAAGCAGTCGGTATATTTTACAGCCCCAGCCGACGGGGCGAAACTTGTTTTGGTTAAAGCTTTAAAAGAATCAGATTCGACTGTATTATTTTTTGTATATGCTGTAGAAAACAGCATACTGAAGATTTCTTGGGGAGTGTATGTCCACAGACACCCGAGGTCTTTGAGGGCGTTGAGGTTTTCGTAGCAAGTATAGAGTTGAGTTGGTTGTTCCACTTTCTGGTTTTGAATACATTTTTTTTTCTTCTCCTGGAGGAGGCTTACGAAGGTTAAAAAACTCTGTCTACCCAACTATCTACCCAGCGGTGGAAGAACTTTTGTTGTAGTGGCTAACGAGCTCGACAAGAACATCATGTGAGTTCGAACTCCAGTCATGCTATTACCCTATTTACCGACCCCTCCGCTCGAGCAGGATATGACACAAGGTCAATTTTTTAAGCGGAGTTTAACAGGTTTGTATTCAGAGTTTTCCTTCTACGAGACTAGTTGCCTCACCAAGGATGAAGAACCTGGTCTGTCCCACTATTTACCCATAGCTGGAGGGAGAATAATTGGATTAATACCTTTCCCAAGGGTATTAGTGCTATGTGAAATGCAATCAGTCTCGTTCAGGATTTGAACTCGTGTCGCCGTGTCTATTTCCTACGACGATAACCATTACACCACGGGTACCTCCAGTCATGCTATTACGTTCACTTTCGGACGAATAGCCTTGGAAAAGGTATGAACTTCCTTATCCCCCCCCCCAGTAGAGGTTAAATAGTACCTCTAATAATCTTTTATAAGGATGTCTTGGGCATTAAATAATCCATGAGGGTTGATAAACACAGAAACCAAACTAAACCAAACCTATTTACCCAGGGTTAGAGGTAGAAAAGAAGGAGGCACGCCTTTCTTAAAAGTATTACAGTGAAATGAAACGCAATTTGAATACGACTCAACTCCTACGACGACAGCTGTTCATACCAAATACTCAAAAAATGGTACTTAATGCCGGCTTGCTTAACACTCAGCATTATAAGGATCAAGGGTAAAGTGGAGCAATCCAGGGAGAGGAGTAGCGCTCTCTCCTACACCTCGGTATAGTAGCTATTGAAAAGGGAGCCTTCGGGTCACCCTCGACTAAAGTCACTAACTTTATATATATATATATATATATATATATATATATAGGGTGCGGAATCAAAATTGGGAATATTCTCGTATAATAAGTAAAAGTAAAGTTGTCTCCCTTTAGTCGAGGGCGACCAGAATGCTCCTTTTTCAATATCTACCACACCGAGGTGTAGGGGAGGGCGCTACTCCTCTCCCTGAATTGCTCCACTTTACCCTTGAAAGTACCTTATATTGCTGAGTGTTAAGCAAGGAAGTATCAAGTACCATTTTTTGAGTCTTTGGTATGACTCGACCTGGGATTGAACCCAGGTCTCCCGGACCATTCTACCTGCAAGGCCAATGAGCCGGTTCGTATAATAACAAACAATTTTATTATAAAGCAAGATTCATTCTAATTCTAAAAAACTAAACAACAAAATAAAAAGATTGACACAAAACAGTAAATTTACTCAATATGGCCATAATTTTTTTTTTTTTTCGGTTATTGTATCAACACACCTTCGAAACGGTTTGCATACCTTCAAAATAAATTCTCCTGACATTTTATTCCATTCCTTCTCAATAGCAATTTTAAACGAACCAAAATTTGGATGGGAAGTTGCATTTGTTTTGTTTTCTAAAACGACCCATTTGGCGTAATCACAAGGTTTAAGGTCTGGGATTAAATCTTGTTTAATTGCTGTCCTCACAGTTTTCTCGTGGACTTTCAATTCATTAGCGTACTTTCTTATTGAAGTGGGGTCCTTCTTAATCGCCACAGAGATAACAGAAAACATTCTTTTCGTTTTTTTATTCAATCATCCATTCCCCTTATCCTTAAAAAGCTCTTTTTCTGTAAAAAAAAAAAAAGAATTTTTCTTTGCTTTATATACGATGGACAAACAAACCTTGGTTTGGTTTCGGCGTTGAACATATCATAGATTCTTTGGTAGGTTGGTTAGTTCTTTGGGTTTTATGGCATATCAACTTTTGCAGGTTATTTAATACCAAATCCATGTTTATACAAATAAACAGTTCTATTTCAAAAAACTCAGTTTAGTCAAACAGTTCTAATGCAAACAATTCAGTTTGGTATCTGTATAGTTTTTGTCCACACACACTTAAAGCGTATATACAGTTTCGATGTTAAAAACAGTTCTATTTCAAACAATTAATTTTTGCATGTGTACGCAGTTTAAATATCAAAACACATATATTTCAAGTAATTCAGTTTAGCATAAGTCTGCAGTTCAGTTCTAATTGACCAAGAGATAGGCATAGATTTCTTTTTTTTTATCACTCCTATGGGACTGAATGCTGATTCTTTTTAAAGTGCTTGAATAATAGAAATAATCATGAAAATTTAGAAATATCGCGTTTTTTTTTTTTTTAATTTGAATCATCCAACTAAAAAGAGACGTTTTAAAAATAATTCAATATTTTGCTTCCGCCCCCTGCACGTATATATATATATATATATATATATATATATATATATATATATATATATATATATATATATATATAAGAGGTTTATGGTTCTTACTAGCTCACTTGGTGAGTTAATGAAGGAACAAGTGTTGCAGTATAGTTAAATAGTGCTCAATATCAATAATAGAGCATTTACTTATAAAAGTGTGAGTATATATATATATATATATATATATATTGTATTATATTATATTACATGGTCTTGTCTGTGACCCTTGGTTTCATGTAATCAGCACACGTCCGACGGACTGTACTATGCAATATGATATATATATATATATATATATATATATATATATATATATATATATATATATGTGTGTGTGTGTGTGTGTGTGTGTGTGTGTGTGTGTGTCGTTAGGCTGCAGTCTTTCATTTAAGCGTGATTGAATGAAAAAGACACATTTTTTTATTAAGATCCTTTCAAGTTTCCTGATAAGTGTCTTGGTAGATGAATTTACTACAATTATCCTGAACGTTTTCAAACTTTTCATAGGCCATCATAAGAGAATGTTTGCATGTGTTTTTACAAGACTAGCCCCATACTTTTGGGTGTCAGTATCATGGTTATATATATATATATATATATATATATATATATATATGATAGGTATATATATATATTAATGGGTGTCATTATATATATATAGATATATAGATAGATGGGCGTCATTATATATATATATAATGACACCCATTAATATATATATACCTATCATATATATATATATATATATATATATAATGACACCCATATATATATATATATATATGTATATATATATATATATATATATATATATATATATATATATATATATATATATATATATAATTCTTTTTAAATAAAAAAGATTATATTCTTAATAAAATCCGTTTTGATAGTATAATATTCCACAAATATTTTAAAAAATCTATGTATCTTTGGTTTAGTCGAAAATTACCTTTTTGTTTAAGAAATTGTGAAAATTCTACTTATTTCCGCGCGATACCGTTGGACTTAAAAATTATAATATAAAACGTTACACTTTCATTTTATGAGTTATTATAAAATACACACCGCAGATAAAAGGATAAATGCCAATATCTTTTTAAGGTCTGGCAAAGGTTATCTATTTTCGTGTTATTTTCCCTGGATCATTTGATTTTCAAGCAGAAGAGGTAAAGATTCTCATCAAGCCTTGCACATCTTTTTTTTTAACCGAATACTAATCTTTATCCTCCATTTTGATATCAAGGGTAATTACGTGCAATGTCAACTTGTTCTTCACTCCCCTCTCCAAAAACCGTTACGTGAATCTATTTACATTGCTACGACGACCTTGCATCGTCGTCTCATCTTCTCATTTTCAAATCTAATTTCATAAAACACTTCAAATTGCTCGTTCCATTTGCCCCGTCTTATAGGGTGTCTGTTTTCACCTTTAACTAATTGAACCCGTGTAAATTCTACCATCTAATTGATATATGCATTTAATATTATACTATATTGATTGCCATTTTAAATTAAAGGCCATCTCCTTAATCCTTTGCCCAGTCGTCTGGGGCCGTAGAATACACCGACTGCACCTCTACAGAGGGGTAAGATCCCCCCACGAGTGTCCTGGATATGACACAAAACAATCTGAGGGTAAGGTTCCAGTAATGCTGGAGCTTTAGGGAATACAGAATACTCTTTCATTGCCATCGCTCTCAGGGCCACTCTACCACGAAATGGTAGCACCTGATCGGATCCTTTCCATGGGTCAAATAGAGCTAAACTGTGAACTTATGCCAAACTGAATTGTTTGAAATAGAACTGTTTTGACATTTAACTGCGCGTGGACAAAAACTATACTGATACTAAACTGAATTATTTGAATTAGAACTGTTTGACAAAACAGAATAGCTTGAAATAGAAATATTTTTGACAATTAAACTGTGTACTGTGTACTGAGTTGTTTGAAATAGAACTGTTCATTTGTATAAAAATGGATTTGGCCATAAATAACCTACAATGGTTGATATACCATAAAACCCAAATAACCAACCGTTCTCAATCCTGCAAAGAAAGCCCTTGGTAACATAAGTCACTCCTCAGGCCAAATTCACCCTTGCAATCCCTGCTGCATATGTAACAAGTAAAAGACTTTTCTTTGACGTTGATATTGACTGTGCATGCTCATATGACTTCTCAGACCAACTATAGAGGCACAGACTTTGTCACAGAATTGACTCGAATTAGGCGTTGGCTGCTAAGAAAGGAACTGCTATAATGAGATCTTATAAGACCAGCAAGTTCGACCTTGAACAAACATACCCTACTACAAATATTACAAAAGTGTCCAAGACCCAAGTCAAGTCCTGTTTTTGAAGAGTTCATTTCAAGATGGAATGTTAGATTCTTAGATTCTCCATACTTGGAATACTTTGCAACCATCATCGATCACTTTTTAAAAAAAAACTGATCAATTTTCGGTCATCTGCTCCCAGTTTTTAATAAGTACTCTAAGAGCTAAAAGGTTGTTTTTTAAAGACATCCTTAAAACATTTCTGTGGTTTATGTTTTGAATATTTACCAAGTTGTAACTCTTGATAAGACAGCTGCTAGTAAGGTACACATCCCAACGCATCTGATTGCGTAGGAACCATTTACCACCTGACTTATTTCAAATTTATTCTCCTTTATTTAAACTGCAATATATATATATATATATATATATATATATATATATATATATATATATATATATATATATATATATGATTTTCCTCATATGAGCGACAAGAGTACTTAAATTTTACCACGTGACAATACAATACACTACAAATACGGTTGATTATCTGCTTTTCTCACCTTTCCGTCTGATAATTGTGCACTTCACAGTAAACTTCAACGGACTTCGAATGTTCATAATTATAATATTTTTTAGAATTTTTAGCAAAAATAGCATCGAGCATTTCTCATGCAAACTTTTCTTAATTGAATTTCTTTTATATATATATATATATATATATATATATATATATATATATATATATATATATATATATAATTTGTTTATATGCTTACCTGAAAGTGTCATGCTAATCACACAGAGGAAGATGATACTGCAAACACACAGACACAAAAATGGACTGCTGTTGGCGAAGGGCAAATCTGTATATTTGTGTAGCCGCTATTATCACAACTACTACTACTACTACTACAACCGGTGGTGGGGGCTCTGGTGCTGTATTGGTTAGTTAGCCAGGCTAGCAAACCTACACGAGTGAGTTCGAGTCTCCTGGGGTGACCCATTCATATGTTCCACATCTAAAAAAAAGTTTCGTAAATTAATACTACTACGGCAACTACTACAGTTTATTTTTAAAATTTTAAATAACTTTTTGAATAAATTGGATTATTTGTGAAATTGTTTTGTTTCGCCTTGTAAATGTTCGTCTTTTGTAAGAAAAAATATTAAACGTATTTAAAAAGAAAAGAAACACCGTTTTTTTTTTTAAATAACGTATTTGAATATTAAGTCACATGACGTGTGTTCCTTTTAAATGAATCAGTTCTGAGTTCAACGAAAATGAATTGTCTTTCGCTCACACCAATAGAGAAAGAACATCTCCAACTTTAATTCCCCTAAACACAGATTACTTGCCCAAAACTAATGTTGGAATCATAGTGATGAATCTATAAAAACCCATGATTTCAAATTACCACCAGCCTTATATTTATTTTGAATAAACTTGATGGTATACTGTACTTCGTTACATTAAATATAATAAACTCCTTTAAAGACATATCTTTTAAAGATTATGAGTGTCTTCGGAGAGCATCTGACATTAGTAGTAATTTACTTACTAAGCTTTTTTTGCTTATATGTGGCACCAGGCCATATGAATGGGGCACCCAATGAAACTCGAGCTCACTCGTGTAGGTTTGCTAATCTTGCTTGCTAACCATTACACCACCAGAGATACCCCGCATCTGACATTAGCAGAACAGTTCATATACCTCGGTACCAATATCTCATCAACGGAAACAGATGTCAACATACTCATAGCAAAGGTATGGTCTGCTGTTGTCTGGTTAACGACCATATGGACATCTGATCTCTCTGATAAAATAAAACGCGAATCCTTCTAAGCTCCAGACGTGTCATTATTATTGTATGGTTGCACCACTTTGACTTCAACGAAGGGCGCTGCGTGATCTTTTGAACAAATCCTGGAAACAGCACTCTACAAGCAGCAATTATATGACTACTAACCTCCCATCTTACTGACTACCGAGACAGGTTGCATAAGCAAGGGCTTCCTATCGATTCCTACCAGCGTTGATTGATTAGCAAAAACTTACATTCATCAGCTCCGTATAAATAGGGGGGTGTCTCCGTGGTGTAATGGTTAAAGCGATGGACTGCGGAATCGTAGTAAACGAGTTCGTACTCCAGTCACGCTATTACCTTCACTTTCGGGCAAATACCCTTGGGAAAGGTATGAATCCCCTTATCCTCCCAGCTATGGGTTAAATAGTACAACTGTTCTACTTGGAGAATGGCTTTGGCATTAAATAACCTACGAAGGTTGATATGCCATTAAACAAAGAAACCAAACCAAACCAATCTGTATAAATACTGGATGCCATCTTGAGAACTTGCAAAGAGCGATAACCGATTGGAGTAGATAGTGGGAGAGTGAAAGAGAGTCAAAGGAATCTGTGCTGTCAGCCCACCTTGATGCTGCTGTTGATGATAATGATGAAAATTACAAGAAAAGCTAACCTAAGCCTTGAGGTATTTGTTGTCTAAATTTCGGAGACGAAGCTTGATGATTTTTATTATTAAGGATTTTCGGACAATTGTCTTCATCTTTATTGTTATTTCTAGAACGTTTTGATCGATATGTCCTCCGGCCTTCTTCAGGTGTTTGTCGAACTCGGGAACCTTCACGGAACTTCGAACTACGTCCTTTATTGAATCCACGGGGGTCACCTGTTCTGATTCTGTTAGCCATAACCGGGTACAAGTGTTAAGTATTCCTGTATTGTTACTCGCCTGCAGTCAGGATTGAACCAGCAACCTCCAGATGATTGTCTCCTGACTGTATACCCTGCAGAGAAATAGAACTCCCCCAAAAAGCAGGGTCCTGTGTATGATACTAAACTACATGTGAAGCTCCAGTTCCGGAGTTCTGAGGAGTCTGGAGTACTCCTTTATTGCCATCACTCCTAGGTCCACTCTGACTCGGAGTTCTAGTACCTGTTAGGGTCCTATAAGTCAAATCTGTTTAAAAATCATTAATATTAGATAGGAATACTTAATGCTGTATAACTATAAATTATTTGTATTAAGAATAGTTACAAACAGATATAATTGTTTACAAAGGATTATCATCATCATTATCATCAGCACGGATCTCCCTGACCCTCTCCCGCAACCCTTCTCTATCATCCATCGCTTCCGGTAGGTCTTCAAGGCTACATCCTGTATCGGAACTGAGCTGCTGTATTTAGGTTCTAGCTGGTCGTCCTGCCTTTGTTCGGCCATGTGAAGGGGTCCACAGGAGTATGTCACTTATGAGTTCGTCCCTACTTCTCCAGCAGTGTCCCGCATGTCTGGTTCGTCTAACTTGGATAGTTTTCGTGATGCGTGGTAAGTGGCCGTACAGCTGCTGCTTTGTTAGGTGCTGCTCCAGGACTTGTTCAATATTGCTCTCAGCATTCTTGTGTAGTTGCCGTCAAGATCTTCTCCATACGTTTAGTTAGCGTCCATGTAGTGCATCCATACAGCAGTATCGACTCGATCGCTGTTTGGAAGAAACTGCGTTTCATTTTATCGGACAGGTCGGACTTCCATTCGACCGATAGCCTATCGGTAGCTGTACATGCCTTTGCTAGTCGCTTGTTGATGTCTGTCTCGGTTGATGAGACATTGCTTCATAGGTAGGTGAACTTCTCTGAAACTAGTAAATTATTTTCGTAAGTTACTTGAAACCAAACAATTTTTACTTACATTAGGTGGGAATGGTTGATATCATATAACTGTGTGCAAAAAAGACTTTTGAGAAACAACTACACAAAAAATGTAAATATAAACGTACAATGTATGCAATTCCCTAACCTCAGGGTATAAAATAACCCTAGAAGGGTTGACATGCCATTAAAATGAATCTATTAATCAACGAAGCCAATTCTCTCTCTCTTTTTTTTTTTTAAACATTCAAAAAATACTTTCACACAACCAATAAAAACATTTCCCGTTCGTTTCCAACAAACAATGACTTGACCCACTCAAGGCCTATAACAGACAAGCTTTTAACAAACACCACCCCTAGAACAGAAGCTCTCTCGCTTCGCAGTGCAATCAGCTGGAGCTATAGAATACGCCGACGTAAGACCCTGACACCCACAATGAGGGTCCTAATTATGACACTCAACCATCCGATGATAAGGCCCCAGTTCTGGAGCATTGGGGAATTTGGAGTGCCGTTTCATTGCTATTACTCCCAGGTCCGCTCTGACTCGGAATGGTAGTACTTGTTAGGGTCAAATAGACCTGTTTAAGCATTTAACGGTGTGCAAACAAATGACTGATGTTTATTTGTAAGTGTTACATAGTAATACCCATAACCATTTAACTGCGAGCAAATAAAACTATTATAATAATATGATAAATAATAATATTATGATAAATAGCAATGCTTAAAACTATTTATCTATGAGCAAACAAATGATTGATATTCGCCGATGGTCCGGGAGACCGGGGTTCAATCCCAGGTCGGGTCATACCAAAGACTTTTAAAATGGTACTTGATACCTCCTTACTTAACACTCAGCAATATAAGGTACCTATCAATGGTAAAGTGGTGCAATCCAGGGAAATGAGTAGTACCCTCCCTTGCACCTCGGTGTAGTAGCTATTGAAAAGGGAGCCTTCTGGTCGCCCTCGACTACGATCGCCAAGTTTACTTACTACAAGTTCACTTTGCTACCTACACCATTCATGGCGAGAAGTAATCACATTTTCTTTTCAGCCAGCAGCGATAGAAATCAAACCAAACTAAACAATTAGCTTACATTAAAATTCCTCATAATGAGTTTCCCCTTTAGAGAGTTCCATGGGAACTCTCTAAAGTATTTAATTTCGGGATCTCCTCAACGCTGCAAACAATATCAACTTGCAATAGCAATATAATTTGTAGTATATTTATTTACAGGTGTGAAACAATATGTTATTTACATTTATTTTAAGATAATGTAATTTATTAATAAAATATTTCAATTTATATTTATAGGTAAATGGAAGTAAATTATAGAAATAGATTCGACAGTATGAAGAAAATTAAAAAAAAAACAAGGTAATGCAAGTGTTGAATTCATTTATCATGACGGAAAAGGGGGGTGTCCTCGGGGTGTAATGGTTAAAGCGATGGACTGCGGAATCGTAGTAAGCGAGTTCGTACTCCAGTCGCGCTATTACGTTCACTTTCGGGCAAATACCCTTGGGAAAGGTATGAACCCCATTATCCTCCCAGCTATGGGTTAAATAGTACCACTACTGTTCTTCTAGGAGAATAGCTTTGGCATTAAATAACCTACAAAGGTTGATATGCCATTAAACAAAGAAACGTCCTTTATTGGATCCACGGGGGTCGCCTGTTCTGATTCCGTTAGTCAGAACCGGGTACAAGTGTTATGTATTCCTGTATTGTAACGCGCCAGCAGTCAGGATTGAACCAGCAACCTCCAGATGATTGTCTCCTTCGAAGCTTAGGGAACCAACGCCTATAACCGTTACGCTATGTGTCCTGCTGGACGCCTATAACCGTTACGCTGTGCCAAGTTACAAACTGAACAAGGCAAAAGGCAATGAGTATGAGTCATTCGGTGAGGATCGAATTCATTTTAGTAATAGATGTCTTTATCTCACGTTTTGCAACGGTTAATGAACTAAACTAGCAGATCATAGTGAGTTCGAGTTTCACTGAGTGCACCACATTTTTTACCTTGTACCAGACTGAACTAAGCTTGGTAAATAACTACGATTTCTCATTCAATCTGCCAGTTAGTCATTAATGAGTTCGATTCTCAGTGGGTGCTGCATACTTCCGGTCTTGTACTAAACTAAGCAAAACTTATTAAATAACTATAGAAAAAAACTTTGCTTATCACTACACTATTTATAAAATTTTCTTTGTATGACACACGGCTACCTACAGGGCACTCAGTGAGTGTTGAACTCACCGCAATCGTAATAGATAAGACAAAACAACGGTGAGGCATATTAATTATCTTTGTTTATCTGTAATCATTTAAAAAAGCCTAATTTAGCAGGGCACAAGGCCAGAAGAATTGAGTACCCAGTGAGAATCGGTAGCTAATCTAGTTCTCCAATCAATCAGCCCGTAACGAGCCCTTCATTTACTCACCTTGCTTACATTGGTACAAGGCCAAATATATAGGACACCTGGTGAGAATCGAACTCATTAACAGAGGTTTGCTAGCAGAGCTCACTAACCATTACACAATGCGAGGAGCGTACAACCTTTAAGTGTTTAAAAAGTTACGAGCTCAGTAATTAGCTAGCACCGGAGTTAACTCCCTTGCTTAGCAACTGTGCCTAGCAACAGCGACGCTAATATACAACGCTGACACCTGTGGACGGCCAGAACGAAAAAAAGTAACGAAATACAATCTTTTTGTTGTTGTTGTTCACATTGTCTGCTTAATTTTTTTTTTAAATTCCAGTATAATTTCTTCTTTGGTTTAAAAAAGAAAAAATCGAGAAGGTAAGGAAATTATTTGATTATTATTTTATTTTGTTGTAGACATGACCTCAAATTTCACTTCGTAAAAAAGTAACTAATTATTCTTACAGTCCAGGTTAAAAGCGCAGTAAGTTAACTCAAAGTCGAAATTTTTTATACCGTATTTTTCTGATGCAGGTATCATTGGGAAACGAGAAAATTTTTGGTAAATGGGGCAGGCAGTCTTTGGTCCGTTTACCAAAACTTTTCTCATTAAACCGGGATAACTCTCAGTGCTTTTAATTTTTATAGTTTTTATTATGTGATTGTTTTGTTTTATTTTATTTTATTTTATTTATTTATTTATTTTTGTTTTTATTTTTTGTTTGTTTGTTGTTCAAGTCAGTTGGAATAAAAACTAAATTTATTGAAAAAAATATTTTAAAAACGGTTTCATCCCCATCGTAATCTTGAATATTAAAAAGAAAACTCCTAATTTAATCACGCGAGTATGAACAAAGTATTTCCTCGATTTTTTTTCTTCTTTTTATCTTTGTATCATTTTTCAAACAAACATATTGTAATAATTGAAATACGTTCTTTGTTGTTTTAAAATTTTTGGTTTTATTTGAAAGATCATAAAATTAAGTTGGTCGTGAAGAATAAACATGTTACAAGTTTAAGACGTTTTTCAAGATTCGCCATTTGTTGAAAATGAAAAACTCGTAGCATAAAATGAATTCATATATGAACAAATATATATATCAATTTTTAAAATACTGAATTTTACTTCCTTTGCAATAGTGTAGATTTTATTGATGCCTTACATTAAATGCAATAATATTTAGTAGATAGATAGATAGATAGATATGAACACCTTTAGATAGATAGATAGATAGATAGATAGATAGATATGAACAGCTTTAGATAGATAGATAGATAGATAGATAGATAGATAGATAGATAGATAGATAGATATGAACAGCTTTAGATAGATAGATAGATAGATAGATAGATAGATATGAACAGCTATAGATAGATAGATATGAACAGCTTTAGATAGATAGATAGATAGATAGATAGATAGATAGATATGAACAGCTTTAGATAGATAGATAGGAATTCATCCTGAACTCAAATGCAAAAGTGGTGCTTTATTAGAGATCAGGAAAACAACTTTATGACTTCTTCCAATTAGTATTCATTTATTAATTCATTTTAAATTATAAACTTACTTTGTGTATAAAAGGTCTAAGATAATAGCAAGACATTTTACTCCAAAAAGTTTAATAAAAGGAGTTTATGTTGGATGTAGAAGTAAACAAAGATTTTATTTTAATTTTGTTGCATCTTTTCATACCATAGCAGTAAAAGCTGATTTTTAAAACCCAACTAAAATATTTGTGCAAGTTAAGGAAAAACATTCCTCGATCTGTTCACTCTCAAAAATGGGTAAATAGTAGGACAGATTGGGTTATTTACCTTTGATTAGACAACCAATCTAAGAAAAGGAAAACTTTAAATTCAAACCAGTTTTACACCACTTAAAAAGTGATCTTGTATCACATCCATGGCTGGCCTTAAAAGGGTGCACACGGAATATATATACTGCAATGTGTGATTGTATATACTTGATAAACCAAATGTAGATTACACTCTAGCTTAAGGCCCCCTTCGACACTGGGCTCAATTGGGGCAATTGGTCCAATTGACTAAAAGCTGACCCTTGTCACATTCCACCTGTGGCTGGGGGTTGAGCAAATATATACCCTGGACTCACTACTCTTGGAAATTCTCATTGTTTTTATCAGTTTTAAGGTCCAGAAAATGTATGAGTCATAAACTGGCAAAAGGAAGAACTTACATTAGGGGCTTTGTAATATTTAATCATTTTCTAGACTTGAAAAAATTTAACTGCAAACAAATGATTAATATTCAATTGAATTAATAATATAAGATAGCAATATTTTAAAAAATCAGTCAAACATATTATTTCTGTCCACTGATTATCATTGTTGTCACTTGTATTTTCTATGTATATATCTTGTGGTGGAATGATAGTTGCATTTCTATCGAGTATTTATTCCATACTTTATCCTACCATGATGGAGGGGTGGGGGGGTCCCATAGCATTATAGTTAACATGGTAGACTGCTACATCACAATAAGCAAGTTAAAAATCAAGTCATTACATTCACTTCTGGACTAAAACCCATGGAAAAGGCATGAACTCCCTTATTCTTCTGCTATGGGTTAAACTGTAAAATAACTATCCTTCTACAATGATAGCTTTGGCATTGAATAACCTACGAAGGTTGATATGCCATTAAACAAATAAACAAAACCAAATCAACCTAGACTTAAGTAAGTAAAGTTAGCGACCATAGTCGAGGGTGACCTGAAGGCTCCCTTTTCGATAGCTACTACACCAAGGTGTAGGGGAGGGCGCTACTCCATTCCCTGGATTGATTCTTTACCCTTGAACCGTACCTTATAATGCTGAGTGTTAAGCAAGGTGGTATCAAGTTCCATTTTTAAAGTCTTTGGTATGACTCGACCTGGGATTGAACCCAGGTCTCCCGGGCCATTGGCGAACACTCTAAAAGAGTCTAATAAGAGGGCAATTACCTTTACTAATAAATAAATGGTCATTTGTTCATAAAATGGAACTGGTAATAGAGTTTCAATGACAAAACAGTTCCATTTCAAACAATTCAGTTTAGCATAAGCACATAGTTTAAATGTAAATACACAGTTTAATTGTCAAAACCATTTCTATTTCAAGCTATTCAGTCTAGTCAACCAGTTCTAATTCAAACAATTCAGTTTACCATAAGTATGCAGTTAGTTTTATTTAACCCATAGATAGGGCCCTATCAGGTGCTACCATTCTGGGCCAGAGTGGATCTGGGAGCAATGGCAATGAATGGGGTGCTCTGCATTCCCCAAACCTCCAGCATCACTGGAACCTCACTATCAGATTGTTTAGTGTCATATGCAGGACACTCATTGTGAGTGGGGGTAGTTCTTACCCCACTGCAGAGGTGCACTCAGTGTATTCTACCACCCTAGCCAACTGGGCCAAGACCTACTCTGAACTGGAGTGGTATTATCTGTTAAGATCAAATAGAACTGGTTAAGACTTGTAACCATTTAACAAACAAATTATTAATATTCAATTGAATTATTTGTTATAGTGTTACTTGAAATGATTTAACTGTGTGCAAATAGAACTATATGCGTTTGATAGCAATCCTTGAAGTCATTTAAATGTATGTAAACAATACATCATGATATATGAAACCATTTATGCAAACAAATTGGTATGCAAACAAAGGAGCTCTGGCTTGTTTAAAAAAATAATGTGACCTATAAACTATTCCCTTAACAATCATTTATAATATATTCCATTAAACCAAATAACCTACCTTAACCCAAACAACTTTACCAAATTTTAGCTGGGGTCTTACAAAAGCAATAAACATTTTTCATCATCCCACCATCCACATATTCATTTCATATATGTTCTAATTCTTATAATTCATTTGTTTTATTAACATTTTCATGTTAGGAAAATTTTAACTTCATGCCCACATTCACACTTAGAGCTTTTCCATTTCTGTGGTTTTAACCAATTCTTTCTCATTGGAATAACATTTTTTATAGAGTATTTGTGTTTTAACTTTGTTTTTGTTTTTTCAAATGAAGTACCTTACATTTAAGTGCATTAAACTTGATCCATCATTTATTTGATAAATCCACAAGATTGTCTACACCATTCTAAAGTTTACAGAGATCTTCATAGCTTTTAATGATGGAAAATATATTTTGTGTCATCAGCAAAGATCTGCACAACACATTAAACTATATCAAGTAGATCATTTACAAATACAACAAATTGGAAAATTCAAGAACACTTCCCTGGGAAATACCACTTCTTACTAAAGCAAATCATGAAATTCTTTTATCCAATCAAAAACCTGGCTTCTTCTAATTACAGAGTTTTAAGTGTTTCTTATGTGATACAGTATCAAATGCTTCAACAAAGCCTAAATTGACAGTGTCAACTAGTATACCATGATTCATGGCTTTTGTTCATGGCTGTTGTAGTGATTTTAATCCTTGTTATTTTAGCCATGTGCCAGAACAAGTTAAGCTTTTTGAATACTTTGACCACCTTCCATAAGTTGAAAGAAAAGCTTGTTAAAAGAATAAAACAGTTTTGGAAAATTCAATCCGGCCTGTGTGTTCCTCAGTTGAAGACTTGTACCAGCTTTTTAAAAATGCCCTGAATCCAATTTTCTGATATCTTATAGAAAAGTGCCTCAGACCATGCTATATTTTTGTGTTTGATTGTTTGGTTGTTTGAGTTTAATGGCATATCAACCTTTGCAGGTTATCTAATGTCAAATACATTTTTATACAAATTATCAGTTCTATTTCAAACAATTCAGTTTAGCATGAGTACACAGTTTAATTGTCAAAAACATTTCCATTTCAAACCATTCAGTTTAGTCTAACCGTTCCAATTCAAACAATTCAGTTTAGCATAAGTATGCACTTTAGTTCTATTCAATCCATAGATAAGGTCCTCTCAGGTGCTACTACTCCAGGCCAGAGTGGACTTGGGAATCGATGGCAATGAAGTGGTACTCCACATTCCCCAAAGCTCCAGCATCACAGGAGCCTTACCATCAGATTGTTTAGTGTCATATCTAGGACACTCCTTGAGGTGGGGGGATCTTACCTCTCTGCAGAGAAGCAGTCAGTGTATTCTACAGCCCCAGCCTACTGGGCAATATTTTTTGTGAATAATTTTTCCCAGTCTATCAGATTAAAAAAAAAGCTCACATAAATCTTTCATATTCTAATTTAAAAGGCTTTATTGAATGAGAAAAGCTATCATGACAAAGAGAGAAGTAATCATGTTCATTCTTGTCCTTGTGTTCAAGATTTGTGCTGTCAAAAAAGATGAACTAATTATCTTGATATAAAATCTAGAAAGAAGGTAACTTAACTCATTAATATACTTTAGTTAATTAGTGATAAATAATTCACCAAATCTAATTTGCTCAGTCGGCTGAGACTGTAGAATACACCAACTGCTTCTCTGCATAGGTTTTAATTCAGTTTTTTTTTTCCTAGACTGGTTACCTAACCAAGGCTAAAGAACCCAGTCTGTCCTATTATTTACTCATAGCTGATGGGAGAATAATTGGATTCATACCTTTTCCAATAGTACTAGTGCTATGCTTGATGTAAGCAGCCTCGTCCAGGATTTGAACTCATGTCACTGTGATCCATGTATCCATTAAAAGATAGTTAACACTGAAATTAAAAGCTAAAACAAATTGTGGAAGCCCGTGTGGTGTAATAGCTTGAGTGCTGGACTGCAAGATTATAGCTTGCATGTTTAAATGCCATTTGCACTATCACATTCACTTTTGGACTAATACCCTTTGGAAAGCTATAAACTCCTTCAACCTCCCCTCAGTTATAGGTTAAATAGTACCACAACTGTTCTTCGACAAAGATGGCTTTGGTATTAAATAACCCAGAAAGGCCAATATGCCATTACAAAAAAAAAACAAAAAAAACAAACAAACAAGCAAGCAAATTGCCAAATCATTAGATTTGATTTGTTTGGTTTGTTTGTTTAGGTTTTATGGTATATCAACCTTTGTATGTTATGTAATGCCAAATCTATTTTTATACAAATAAACAGTTCAATTTCAAACAATGTAGTTTAGCATAAGTACAGAGTTTAGTTCTATTTGACCCATAGATAGGACCCTTTCCAGTGTTACCACTCCAGGCCAGGGTGGACCTGGGAGCGAAGGCAATAAAGGGGTACTCCTCATTCACCAAGTTTTCACCAAAAATATTTCTATTTCAAGCTATTCAGTTTATTCAAACAGTTCTAATTCAAAGAATTCAGTTTAGCATAAGTATGCAGTTAGTTCTATTTAACCAATAGATAGGGCCCCATCAGTTGCTACCATACTGGGTCAGAGTGGACCTTGAAGTGATGGCAATAAAGGAGTACTCCACATTCGCCAAAGCTCCAGCATCACAGGAACCTCACCATCAGATTGTTTAGTGTCATATCCGGGACACTTATTGGAGGGGGTTCTTACCCCTCTGCAGAGAAGTAGCCCCAGCCGAATGGGCAAGATAATTTCTAGAATGATTTTAGACTCAAAGTATAAGTCTATCGGTCTAAGATGATTGTGAATAACATTTGATTTCTAGCAAATTATTAGTGTAAGATAGGAATACTTGAAAACATATAATTGTGAAGAAGTTATCTGTATTAGATAAGAATAGTTGCTCAAAATCAAATTTCATTACATGTTAAACCCCGTGTGGTACCCAGTTCTCATCAACCACCGACAAGGGGTGATCCTACAGTTTCGGTGGATAAGGTGATACTGCCACCCCTAGCGTCACCAGCAGCTTTTACCACCGGACAGGGTATGAAGAGAAACACAATGAAAGTTCCTCTTTGTAGCTTAAGTTTGTACTGGAAATTATTCATATTAGATAGGAATAATTGATCAAAGCCATGTAAAGCCTTGTTAATTAGATGTTAAAAGATGTATTAAATAGGAATGGTTGATTGAACATATATAATTGTTAAAGATTATCTTTATTCAATAGGAAGTCACTTGAAATCATATAACTATGTCTAAATTATTAATTCTAATATTACTTCATTAAAGAAATAATTTTTCACACTAGCTCTTACTGTTTGTATTTCATTTAAGTCTAAGTGGTTGCAAGTCAACTCAATTCTTCAGGACTCTAGTAAGTATCCTCAAAGTGTTGTAGTTAAATTGTCTCATTTCTTTCAAATCTACAATTCACCGAGTCTCTTTTCTAGGTTCTTGGTGGCTGTTACTAGAGTTCTATCTTGGATTTTTATTATTATTTCACTCCTTGTAAATTTTTCATTCTAATTTTAATTAGTGGTCTCTCACTGAAATCTGAGTGACAGCAAGTCTCCTCAGGTCTCCAGAACTCTTTTAAGTATTCTAAATAATCTTAATAATACTGTGGTCTGTGTGTTGTTAATTCTTCTTCTGATTTCTAGTTTTTCCAGTTTCCTTTCCAAGGCTTTCCAGACCATTTCAAGAGCACCATCACCTTCATATTCTACTGACTTTTTCAGTTCTCTGGCAAGATCAAAGTATTTTTATTGCTGTCTTTCATTTTCACTCTATGGTCATCTGGAACCATAAAATTCACGAAATGGCAACTTATTTTTTCTTGTTAATTAATACAAGGTCTAATCTTTTAGCCGGGACTGGGTTATCTGTGTGTTTCTCAAAGTCCCAGAGAATTTTATTGGTCTCATGATCTAAGACAGATTCTGGTCTATCCATAGACTCTTTGTCAGTACAGTCTTGCACAATTCCTAGTGGATCACCTTTCCCACCCAGTCATGCCTAGTTTTGTATTCCTTTTGGGCCAGTTTGCTGCATTCACTTATGTGATTAACCATCTCATCTCTGTTTTCACATAACTTACACTTGCTATTCTGTTGCATATTATCAATTTTTTGCCATGCTTTAATTGGTCCTTGTGGTATTTGTTGGTGCTACGATTAAAAGAGATTCAGTTTCTTGCTTTAGTTTTCCCTTTCTTTGCCATGTCCAGTTACATGAAACTATATAACTGCTTAAAAAAAGACTGGATTCAGCATTAAATAACTCAACAAGGGTTGACATGCCATAAAACAAACCAACGAACAAATAGCAAACATTTTATATGTATAATTAAATTAGTTAGAATAAATATTCAACGCATCAATTCATTAGATTATTTTTTTTAAATTGTTTTTTCTCGGTTTTATTCAAACTATGGATCTCAGTCTTCTTGTTTTTGTTGTTAAAAAAATTTAAATTACTTTTGTTGTTAAAAAATTTTTAATTGTTTTTGTTGTTAAAAATTTTTAACTTCTCCAAAAAGAGAGTCTCATAGACTCCTGTTGACTCCTTGTAGAATGTAGCACTGTGGCTATCACATCACGTCAGAGATATTGCTGTGATTTCAATAAGTCATAGATTTTTATGTGGTGGAGTTATGAGTGTCATAAGTTTTTTCTTCTCCTAGGTTGATTTACTTACCTATGAGATTAGACAGCCTTGTCTGTTCTATGCTTTACTCAAAGCTGGCAGTAGATGAGATGGCTTCATGCTTTTCCAAAGGCATTAGTTCAAAGAAAAGCACAAATAACTTCATCTGGCTCATCAAATCTATTTTCTATAATGAGAACTGCAGAGAAAGGGAGTCATGTGAGGCTGTAGTTTTGGAACTTAGGGAGAGTGTAGCCAAATCTTTGTTGGCAATACTCCCACATCCATACTGATTCGGCATGGTAGTACCTACTAAGATTCCATTTATAGGTTAGATAGATCTGTTTGCAATAATTAAGTGTTTATCTATTTAATATTATTGTAAAGATAGATTTTGTACTATACATATATGGAGACCATAAATGTTAAACTGACTTTGGTATGAAATAGCTCAACATGGGTTGATATGCCATAAAACCAACCAACCAACCAACTTAAAGAACAGCAAAAGAAAAAGATTAAAAATACTTTTCATTAAAAAATGTACCTGACTTTATACTCCCACCACGTATGAAAAACACTCCAAAAGTAAAGCATATCTATTTCTCCTAAATAGAGACAAGGAGTACCATAACACCATTTCATAGAGAAAGTTTTCAGCTACGAAATGTTTTTTTTTTTTTTTTACATTGTTGTTATTGGCATAGATTTAGACAGGGCTCATTGGCTACATTTTCTTTGATGACCGCTTTTAGGTCACCAACACGACTGATTGTTGGTACACACTCAGAGAAAAACAAAAGTCCATTGATTCATATGGATCACTCACTTGAAGAAGGCAAAAGAATGGATCTGCTGAAATACTGTTATAACAACAACAAATGGAATAACATCCGCTTGCACAAACAACTTTTGGAATGATGACTCTTCCCAAATTTACAAAGGCAGGGTAATCCCAGTGGTGTATGGCAAACGAGCTCGACTGCAACATCAGAGTAAGCAAGTTCAAACTTAGTCACACTATTGCACTCACTTTTGAACTAATGCCCTCGGTAAAGGTATCCCTCCAGCTATGGGCGAAATAGTATCACTACTGTCCTTCTACAGAGATGCCTTTGGCCTTAAATAACCTATGAAGGATGACATACCATTAAAACAAAGAAACCAAGCCAAATTTACTAAGGTTAATTATTTATTTTATTCCTTTATTGACCAGGTTGTTCAATGTTGTCCACATTGCTGGCCACAATGCACTTGTATTTTGTTCTTGCTCTCAGTCTTCTTCTACATGTTGGTCAGAATCATTTGACAATTTCATCTTATCATGATGGAGGTCTTCCAATTGATTGTTTCTAATCACTTGGATTCTACATGTCAACTGCTCGGGTCCATCTTTTATCTGTGAACCACGCAACATGTTCTGCTGAGCAGAACAACTGCTTTTGTCATTCCATGATCGCATCTTTCACTTTGCTTCGCTCTCAAATTATCTCATTTTTGGATGTGTTCATGCAAAGATTTTCCTATCATAAATCTTTACTGAGCCCTTCATACCATAACCAATATCTGTTCTTCCTTTATAGTGGTAGCCAGTTCCACTTGTATATCTCATCACAGGCAAAATGATGCAATTGAAGAGATTGGTATGTAGGGTCCTGTCTAGCTTTTCCTTGAGTACATCTTTTATCATTGTAAATGCTTTCCACTCTGATATCAGCTCTCATTTTATACTAAATATTGTTTTTGTTTATTTTAATTAAATATTAATTTATTTCAAGTAAAATTACTAAATTATATTCATTTTATCATTAGCATTTGTTGTGTAATAGATATTATTGTAAAAATGGATTTGACAAACCAGTTTCATGTCCTGAATGAGTCTGTTTAAGATAGATAGATAAACCAATAGATAATGCTCCTGGAAAAATACATAACTTCTCTCAATTTTGAGTAAATTATAGGGCAGACTGGGATATTTTCTTTGGTAAAGTGACCAGTGAAAAGGAAAATCTCTAATTTTTAAGACAGATCAGAGATCATTTTTTGCTACTAGTACCATGTAACTCAGTACAACTTGTATGTTACTTAGAGAGGTGATGGACAATGCCAGGTAACCCACTCATTGCCCATGAAGTGGAATTATTCAGTATGGCAGACCCAACAACCGCGAAAAATTTATGGGATTTGAGGACACAAATATATCCCTTGAAATTTTGAAAAAAATTACATCTTTTTGGTAAAGCAATGCATATTTGTGTTTTTTTTTTTTTGGTTTTTTTTTAAATTCCAAAATATTCCATCTATTAATTACATTCCTCATAAAAGAGGGATGTCACTTTGAGAGCCAATTTCTCTGAAATGAGGTTATCAATGGTTGCTCAATAGAAACCAGGCATTGATACAAGGCAGGTCATTCAGTGTTCACAAGGGTATAGGAATAAATATGAGTCTTGCTAAATTGACATCTGATATTAAATATAAAGTTTGAGCAAAGATGAATGGAATTGAATAAGATTAAAAAAATGTTTAGGAAATTATTAAGAATTATTAATACAGATAAATCGATATGAACATAGATAGATAGATAGATATGAATAGCCAGAGATAGATAGATAGATAGATAGATAGATAGATATGAATAGATAGATAGATAGATAGATATGAATAGATAGATAGATATGAATAGATAGATAGATAGATAGATAGATAGATAGATAGATATGAATAGCCAGAGATAGATAGATAGATAGATAGATAGATAGATATGAATAGCCAGAGATAGATAGATAGATAGATATGAATAGCCAGAGATAGATTGATAGATATCCCCGATAGATATCAATAGATAGATATCCCAGGTAGATATGAACTGCCAGAGATAGATGGGTAGATAGATATGAACTGATTGATTCTGCCTCCTAACATTTCTTAAAGAAATATGTCAATCTTCCACTCTCTCTCTCTCTCTCTCTCTCTCTCTCTCTCTCTCTCTCTCTCTATTCCCATTCATTTTGATACTCAGTTGATTTTTCTTACGGAAACGATGATACTGATGATAATGACACGGCTTAATTCTTCTTGACAAGTCACAGGAAAAGCTGGTGAGTCGAGCTGGTCAGTCCTTCACAATTTGTATCCTTTTTGGGGAGGTTTGGTATTTGTAAATCTGTTCGTATCAAGGAAGAAGTATTCAACTGCATCGGAAATGGATTCCTTTGTAAGATTGCATTGCCTTTAAGTGAGCTTGTCAGACATATTCCCGTATGTCGGTCTGTCTATCCATCAGTCATCGCTCTCTCTCTCTCTCTCTCTCTCTCTCTCTCGCTCTCTCTCTCTCTCTCTCTCTCTCTCAATGCAGTGCAACTTTATGGAAAAAAAAAACATCCATAATCCAGCCTTCACCTTCAGCCTCTCAAATTAAACAATCTTCGTTCATGTCTATATCTCTCAGTGTATTCATATCTATCTATAAATCTTTATATATATATATATATATATATATATTTATATATATATATATATATTTGCGTGTGTGTGTGTGTGTGTGTGTGTGTGTGTGTGTGTGTGTGTGTGTGTGTGTGTGTGTGATTATTATTGATTTATTATCGGACCTCGAATTTTATTTTATCTATTTATCTGTTTGTCTGTCTGTCTGTCTGTCTGTCATTATCATCAGCCTTAACATTTTCTTGTTTCTGAGCAGAACTTAAGAATCTATAAAGAAAACAACAGAAATGTTTGTTGTTTATCGTTTTGTTGACTAAGTTGTGTGTGTGTGTGTGTGTGTGTGTGTGTGTGTGTGTGTGTGTGTGTGTGTGTGTGTGTGTGTGTGTGCAAAAATCAATCGAATTACTTGTTTTGAAAGTGAGATAAAGATTGTCATGTTATATATATATATATATATATATATATCGTCGGCCAACACTGACACGTCCATGTGCAGGAGTTCTTAAGAGAACGTCACTTACGAGTTCGTCCTTGATTCTCCATTTGTATCCTATACGCCCTGTTCGTCTTACTTGAATGGTCTGTGAGATAGGCGACAAGTGGCCGTACAGATGCTGTTTTGTAGAGTTTTGCTTTCAGGACTGGTTCAAAACAGTACACAGCATTCTTGTACAGTTCTCATCTAGCCTTTTCTTTACGCGTTTCATTAGCGTCCATGTGGTGCCTCCATGCAATAGTATGGACATAGCTCCAGCTTCGAAGAAATCCCATTTTATTTTATCCGATAGATCAGATTTCCGTATGATCGATAATCTGTCCATAGCATTCACTTCCTTTGCTAGGCAAATGTCAACATCACTTTCAGTTGATGAGATGCTAATACCGAGATATGTGAACTAGCCAACTAATTTTTTTAGGCTTGCCACTTGCTTGTAAAAAACAAATTTAAACTGTTTTGTTTGCATTCACATCAAGACCAATGCCTCCCATTGCTTGCCGTAGGCTATGCAGTTAGGATTCTACTTGGGTTGTTGTATTTTATTGGATCTATGCATGTCAAAATTTGTAGTCTAGGCAGAATATAAACAAATATGGTGTTAATATATCGCTTGTGGTGATTTTAGCTACTATGTCGAAGAAGTCAGTTCGATGGTTTGGTTTGGTTGGTTTCTTTGTTTAATAGCATATCAACCTTTGCAGGTTATTTAATGCCAAAGCCATTCTCCTAGAAGAACAGTAGTGGTACTATTTAACCCATAGCTGGGAGGATAAGGGGGTTCGTACCTTTCCCAAGGGTATTTGCCCGAAAGTGAACGTAATAGCGCGACTGGAGTACGAACTCACTTACTACGATTCCGCAGTCCATCGCTTTAACCATTACACCACGTGGACACCCCCAAGTCAGTTCGAGGACCGGTAGAAAAGTTCATAGGCTGACCAAGATACTCTCATGGAATGTGACTCAATTAGGTTTGTTTTTCAGCAAAGTCTCTCAAGCTGTCTTCACATTTCTTCAATATGTGTTGCGGTGCTTGCATCCCATTGGTAAAAAAGTCAACAGCACATATGATATCATCATATAAACTTGTCCGCCAATGTACTTTTTAGCACACCTTCCATACATATATATATATATTGGCCAAGTTAGAAGAGTGTTTGCCAATGGCCCAGGAGACTGGGGTTCAATCTCAGGTCGAATCATACAAAAGACTCAAAAAATAGTACTTTTTGCCGCTTTGCTTAACAGTCAGCATTATAACGTACGGATCAAGGGTAAAGTGGAGCATTCCATGGAAAGGAGTAACGCCCTCTCCTCCACCTCGATGTAGTAGCTATTAAACAAAGAGCCATCGGGTCACCCTCCGTCTTCGGTCGCCAACTATACTTTTATATATATATATATATATATATATATATAGTGCGTATATGGATTCATAACAATCCTATACAACCAATAATCTATTATTTCCTGACCATGGAAAATCCCTTTCTTCCTTATTTTTGATGCATTTTTCTAGTAAACATTTTTGCAAGGTATATATATATATAATGTACATTGATATATTTATAGATAAAGAGTGCACAATATCAGTGTGATAGAATTTATTACGATATACACAACAGTACATAAAGGGATACCCACCATGAGGAACCACGAGGTCTGGGAATCGCGTTGGTGAGAAACTGACAGTCCCCCAGCGCCGCTGATTTGATGTCCACACTATCCTAAGTTATATGATTATGATTTCAAGTAAGTTTTTTTATACTTTCGTGAAACATGAGTGTGTTGAGTGGTGTAAAAATAAACCAATTCAGTTTAAGGAGGGGGGTCTTCCGCCTGGCAGACTAAAAGCAGTAAGGGCTAAAAGTAGTAAGGGCTAGGTTTATTATTTACTCGTCTAAAAGTAGTAAGGGCTAGGTTTATTGGGCGACGCCTGAGGCACCCTAAAAGAGAATATCGAAGGAGCTGGACAATTTCTGTCACTGTCATTTCTCTGATCAAGAAACACATCACAGTTTGTTTGTTTTTATTAAAACTTACTTTTTAAAGTGTCCTGAGAATAACACTTAACTACATTTGACGGGGGTGTCCTTGTGGTATAATGAGTAAAGCACTGATAAACGTAGTAAAGCGAGTTCGAACTCCAGTCACGCTACTACGTTCACTTTCGGACAAATACCCTTGAGAAAGGTATGGACTCCCATATCCTCCTAGCTATAGGTTAAATAGTAGCACTACTGTTCTTCTAGAAGAATGGCTTTGGCATTAAATCACCTACGAAGATTCCTTGCTATTACTCCCTGTTCCACTCTGACCTGTCAGAGTCTCATCTTTTGGTCAAATAGATCTGTTGAAAAATTATTCAAATTTGATAGGACCGTATGAAAAAAATCTTAAGGAACAACTACATAAAACTTGTAAATATGAACGAACAATAAATGCGATTCTTTAACTTAACTTTAACTTAAAATAACCCTTGAAGAGTTGACATTCCGTTAAAATCATTATGCATGACTGTGATAAATGTCATTTGTTATATATTAAAGGGTCAGAAATGCGCTGGTTTATCGATATAATAGTTTCTTTTATTCGTGTGTAGTCAAATAGTGAATGTACAGGCAAAAACACACATGACACTTAAATTTAGATCTAAAAAGGTGTAAACCAATGAAATCTTTTATACACGTAAAGATTAAATTTTGATATTTATTGTTATTTCTATTTTCATGTCTGGGCATTACGTTTTCGTCACAAAGCTTTATCTATTTTTACCTTTAAATAAACCTAAATGCACCAAGATCTTCACAGGTGAATGGCAAGATTTAGTTCATGGTGTGTATGCACGCGTGCACACACACACACACACACACACACATGGATGCATAACACTGGCTGACATACAGACGCAGGCAGTAGAATTCCAGAGCTGTAAAATTGGTTGATGCTAATGCAAATGTGCACAGAGGCATATCCGTGACTAATTATTTATGCACGTTACTGTTGATTAGAGAAGAATTTCTAGGTCGGTCTCTATTAAAGCTGGTAGAAACGAATGCTTAGTTTTAAGCATCATAAATAGGTACGTTGGAGTGCTGAAAAGTTCTCGATCCAACTAAGAAGGGATTGACCTTTTTTATAAAATCGATTGATTTTTCTTATAGTTTAGAAAAAAAAACTTGAGAAACGATATGCCAAGTGTGTTGAACTGCGGAGCGGATACCTGAAATAGCGTGCTACGAATCATGGCTATTGTTTATTTACTGTTTGGTAAGAATTAGAACTCTTCATAGATAGATAGATAGATAGATAGATATAGATAGCTTTGGTTTGATTTTTACTTCCATGAGTTATTTAATGCCATAGCCATGCTTGTAGTAAAACAGCAGTGGTAATATTTAATCGGGAGCTGGAAAAATAATGGTGTTCGTAATTTTCCCAAGGGTATCAGTCCGAAAGTGAACGTAGTAGCGTTGACTGAAGTTCGGACTCGCTTATTACGATGTCAGAGTCCATTACGTTAGCCTCTATGTCAAGGGGACTTTTTCTCTTAGTATCCGATCAGATCTTCTTTCTTTCTTTCTTTCTTTCTTTCTTTCTGTCTCTTTTGTCTTTATTCAAAATACATTTTTCTCCTGCCTCTATTATCTAAATATTTTTCTCTTAGCATCTTCTTCTTCTTCTTCTTCTTCTTCTTCTTCTTCTTCTTCTTCTTCTTCTTTCTTTCTTTCTTTCTTTCTTTCTTTCTTTGTTTTTTTTCTGTCTTTCTATCTTTTTCGTCTTTATTTATCCTTCATTTTTCTCCTGCGTCTATTACCTAAATATCTTTCTCCTTACATCAGATCAAACCTTTCTTTCTTTCTCATCTTTATTCAAAGTATATTTTTCTTCTGTGTCTATTATATAAATATTTTTCTCTTAGCGTCTGATCTTCTTCTTCTTCTTCTTCTTCTTCTTCTTCTTCTTCTTCTTCTTCTTCTTCTTCTTCTTCTTCCCTGTATTTTATTTTCGTTTCATCTTCTTTCTCCCTTTCCATACATTTTTGCTTTTCTTTCTTTTTTCTTTCTTTCTTTTCTTCTTCCTTCTCTTCAGTATTCTCTTTGTTTTCTTTTTCATTCTTTCTCAACTTCTTTCTTTCTTTTTTCTTTCTTTCTAATCCTCTTTCTTTTTTCCTTTTTGCATCCGTTGTTTCCTTAACCTTTCTTTCTTTCTTTCTTCCTTTCTTTCTTTCTTTCTTTCTTTCTTCATCCTTTGTTTGTTTGTTTGTTTCTTTTATCTTTCTTTTTTTTTTCCGTCATTTGTTTCCTTGAGCTTTCTTTCTTTCTTTCTTTTTTCTTTCCCCTTTCTTTCTTTTTCTTTGCATCCTTTGTTTCCCTAACCTTTCTTTCTTTTTTCTTATTTCATTCTTTTTTTTTTTCTTCCTTTCTTTCCTTTTGCATCATTTGTTTAGCCTTAGCCTTTCTTTTTCTCTCTCCTCTTCTATTAACTAACCCCCCTTCCTCTTCTCGCACCATAAATCACTCTTCTCAGACTGCTTTATTCAATCAACCATTTCTTTATCCAGTCTACTAAATCTCTTAACTTGTTAAAAAAAAACGAAAACGAAAACAAAAAAACATAACACATTTTCTCTTCCATAATTTCCCCCACTTATTTCGTTCTTTTTCTTTTCGAAATTTTTTCAAAACTTTCAATTCAAAAATAGTCTTCTCAATTTCCTTTGCCAAACATTTTTCAATAATCATTCTCCCCTGCCTGAAACAGCAGACAAGCTTGTCCCTTTATCTCCTCCCCACTCCCCCTCCCTCTCTCTCTCTCTCCTGTCTCATTACCCACGCTCGCCATCTTAACACCAACTGCAATTATCTACTTTTAAGCTTGCACAACGTGAGCTGAGATAGAGATTTTAAACAGGCAAACTTACGGTAGGCAGCAAACTAATTTTTATTAACTGTTCTATTTTTATCCATTTTACGTCAGAATTAAATAAGAAAAACGTTCTGATGTCACATAGACCAACGAAAATCGATCTGATTACTCTAATAAAGAACAGATGAGTATGTACCGCTCCCATCGTCGAACGCTCAGGAAATACCCGTAATCTAAAGTTGTCGGTTAGCTGGTCGATAATATAATTGATCTGAGATAATCAGTAATATACTGGACTTCTTTTTTTAAAACGTAACCGCCATCGTCGTAGGAAATTGAATCGGCCGCCCGAATTTAAATCTTGGACGAGGCTCTGTGTGTTTCACGTTGCGCTAATGAAAGGAAAGGCATGAATCCATCTGTTCTTCCCCTTCCCCCAGCTATAAGTAAAAAGGAAATAGTAGCACAGACGGGGTTCTTTAGCTAGGTCTAGGTGAAAGTAAAGTCTGAATTCAAACCAACAGTACTCCGATAAAAAATTGACCTTGTGCCACATCCTGTTCATAGCGGAGTGGTTGGATAAATACATTGATTTAAAAAAAAAAAAACTAGACAGTTGAGTTTTAGAAGCCAAGGCTGTCACAGCCAACCACAAGGACGTTAGTAGTTTCTCATGGCCAGGGATTGAACTTTGATCTGTCAGTCACCCTGCGAGGTTGGTGGGTATATTGGTGGGTTGGTTATTATGTAACATCTAACCTCATTGAATCAGACAACACTTTCAAATTCTCAAACCTTTACTAATTATCTTGCAATATAAATAGATAATTACATAGATAAACAATGACAGAAAACGTCGAGGTTTGTTTTGTTTTGGCATATCAACTTTCGTGGGTTATCTAATGCCAAACCTGTACTTGTCGAAGAACAGATGTGGTACTATTTAACCCATAGCTCGGGGCTTATAAGGGATCATACCTTTTCCAAAAGTATTGATCTGAAAGTGAATATAATAGCACGACTGGAGTTTGAACTCACTTACTATGATATCACAGTCCAACACCTTAACCAGTAGGCCACGGGGACCCCACTTCACAGACTGAAAAGTTGGTTGGTTGTTTGTTTGGTTGGTTGGTTTGGTTTTATGGCATATCAACCTTTGTAGATTATTTAATGCCAAATTCATTTTTATACAAATAATCAGTTCTATTTCAAATAATTCAGTTTAGTTGCCAAAAACATTGCTATTTCAAGCTACTCAGTTTAGTCAAACAGTTTTAATTCAAATAATTCAGGGTAGTATAAGTATAGTTTTTGTCTACACACAGTTAAATGTCAAAACAGTTCAATTTCAAACAATTCAGTTTACAGTAAGTACAGTTTCAATGTCAAAAACAGTTCTATGTCAAACAATTCAGTTTTGCATAAGTACACAGTGTAGTTCTATTTAACCCATAGATATGACCCTATCAGGTGCTATCACACCGGCTCAGAGTAAACCTGGGAGTGATGGCAATGAAGGGGTACTCCACATTCCCCAAAGCTCCAGAATTACTGGAACCTCAACATCAGATTGTTTAGTGTAATATCCAGGACACTTGTTGGGGGAGTTTTATTCCACTGCAGAGAAGCAGTAGGTGTATTCTACAGCTCCTACCGACTGGGCAACAAACTGAAAGGAGTGTAGTCGTAAAAACAAATAATCATAATCTTTGGCATATAATCAGTGATGTGCATTCCTAAGCTCAAGTTATACATTGATTATCCGATAAAATTATTCTGTACAAAAGGTAAAATATGTTTATTCATGAAGTTTAATAAATTATCAATTCCGTTTGTATCATAAATCACTTTTAGGAAACTCATTAAATCTATATCTCTCATAATAAACATTTTAAACTTGAAAGCAGACATTTGCTTTTGAAAATCTTCATCTCTAATTCGCCAAATTCAATTTGCAATAATCTTTTTCCAAGATAAAATATGACACTTCCCGACGAAACATGGAGTGAATTTCAATTCTCAAACAGTACACAGAGCATTTAGAATCAGCGACAGCTGCCAATTTAATGAAAGAATGAGACTATCTGCCTTGCATCTTTAGATACTTTTTACCCACCATGAATGCTTTTTTTTAAATTGTTTTATTTGAGTCCATTATTAATTATCATAGTTCTTGAACGAGAACATTAACATAAAGGATTTAGTAATATAAATAGAAATTATTATAATTTGATGCAATAAAATTTGTCGAATTTGTTAAATTCTGTTTTGAAAGTTACGCTTGAAGGTCAATAATTGTAAACACAAATACTCAAAAAAATTCAGTTGACATTTCGGAGGTCATTCGATGTATTCAATTTAATCTTTAATTACTGTTAATTATCTTTAATTCTACCTTTAATTACTTTAAGTAGCTATTGAGCTAATGTATACAACTTGTTCATTGATAATATTTTTTGTTAATTGAATGTATAACATTCAAAATTACTTTTGAACCATTCATTGATTTTCTATTGAACTATGTCTAAAATGACAAGATGATATTTGGGTGAGTCAAAAGTCATGCAATATTTTGCAACGTAAAGCATAATTTGGCAGTTTGGGATGCGTTTGCAGATGTCGTGAAAGTGACGAACTACCCTGGATTGTGAGATGCCGAGCCCGCCTGATACTCTCTGAGTGCTACTCACCGGATTTGAGGCCCAGTCGGCAGGGGCTGTAGAATATACCGACTGCTTCTCTGCAAAGGGGTAAGACTCCTGCACCGAGTGTTCTGGATATGACACTAAACAATCTCATGATGAGGCTGCAGTAATGTTGAAGTTTTAGGGAACATGGAGTACCTCTTCATTGCCCTAGCTCCTAGGTCCACTCTGGCCAGGAGTGGTAGCACTTCATAGGGTCCTATCAATGGGTCAAATTTTTGACATTTAAACTGTACTTATGCTAAACTGTGTTGTTTTGGATAGAACTGTTTTTACATTTAATTGTAAACACAAACTGTATTTACGTTAAACTAGAATGTTTGAGATAGAACGTTTGATCATTTAACTGTGGGTAAAATGATTGATGTTCAATTGAATTGTTAATGATATATAACAATACTTGGAACTATTTAACTTTGTTGACATGCTAAACTGTATTGTTTGAAATAGAAATGTTTTTACATTTAACTTTGTGTAAACAAAAAAAAACTGTATTTAAACAAATAACTGTGTAAACATGAAACTGTACTTTTGCTAAATTGAATTGTTTAAAATTGAACTGTTTTTACATTTAACTGCGTATTTGTATTAGATAGAAATAAGTGAAACCATTTAATTGTATCCAAAAATGTGAGTTCAGGCTCGTTTAAAAATGTTATCGATAAAATGTGTTTAAATCTTAGCAGTTCCTGACTCTCTCTCTCTCTCTCTCTCTCTCTCTCTCTCTCTCTCTCTCTCTCTCTCTCTCTCTCCACCTTTTGTAATAAAGTAGAGAGATTATATTTTTATACATAAGTGTGATTGTCTCTCCTTCTCTGATATGCAAGAAAAGTATATCCTATTACATTACAGGACGAGATTTTAAACTTTGTCAACTTGTCTCTTTTCCAGTAACTGGATCTATTCGCTCTTAGCGACCACAGGTTTGCAATATTACATTTTTTGCCCGGATGATAGACCCTACTACGTGGCTGAGATCGATGCCAGAGGTCGGTGTTCTTTCTTTTCCAGAAGTCAGGCTTTCGAACGCTGATTTAGAAGGCTTTTAAAACAGCACTTCCCGTTTGATATTGAAACAGTACTACCCAATGTTTGATATTGTGTCGTACAAAAATTAGCTTTATTGAATATATGAAATAGTAGATGGCAAAAAATTAAACAAAAATAGTTTCGGCCTCCAAACATGTTCAGGGATCTATTTTTTTTGTTTTGCTTTTGCTTTTTTTACCTTTTTATTTGCGGGTTCTTGTTTTTTTAGTGCATTAAATATCTGCAATAAACAAAAAGAGACATTTGTAGGGTAGTTGAGATAATAGCCCTTCATTGACTTTAATTAGTGACTCAAGTCTGTTCAACTACCCTATCTAAGTGGGGTTAGAATGCACTGACTGCATCCTCTGCTGAAAGGCTAAACTCCTTAGCACCCCCACACTATAACAAAAAAAAATTGGTCATGGATATGTATTCACCTAACTTTTTGTTATTCACCTCCTTTTGTACGAGTTTATAGTGGTGTAAAACCCGTGGTGTAATGATTAAAGTGATGGACTGCGGAATCGTAATAAACGAGTTCAAACTTCAGTCCCGCTATTACGTTCACTTTCGGACAAATCGCCTTGGGAAAGGTATGAACCCCCTTATCCTCCAAGCTATGGGTTAAATAGTACTACTGCTGTTCTTCTAGAAAGAAGGTTTTGGCGTTAAATAACCTAAGAAGGTTGATATACCATTAAACAAAGATGTGGATGAAACCATATAATTGAAAATTATTTATATTAGATTGGAATACTTGAAACCATATAACTATGTGAAAATGATTCGTATAAAGAATAGATACTTGAAGCTATAATTGTTTACAAATTATTATTATCATTAGTTACTTGAAACCATTGGCTTGTTTGAAGAAAAAAAGAGACTGTCTTCGGCAGTAAACAACCCAACAATTGTTGGCATGCCGTAAAATCATCCAACCAACCATCAATCTGTTTAAGCCTTTAAAGACAGACAGACATTCTTTTTTAAAAAAACATTGGCTGAATCTGTGATCGCACTGAAAATAAAAGACATCTTCATTGGCAGCTCGTATTTATAAAAATAAAACTGATCTCTAAATAAAACAGACGAAAAGCAAATGATTGTAATTTATCATGGAGTCGTCATGACAAAATGGCGACGTTATGTTTTTAATTCTTGGTAATCCCTTCCTCCACTTTTCTTTTCCCCAACAGCACACAACTGTTTGTTCTTGGTCAGTGACAGATGTAGACGGCGAACTCAAAGATACTATTGTAACAGAACTGTCTACGGTTTTGTTTTAAAAATGGGCGTATGTAACGTCTTTGAAGAGAATGAGTCCCTGTCTCTCTCTCACTCTCTCTCTCTCTCTCTCTCTCTCTCTCTCTCTCTCTTGTGATTTGTGTTGGTTGTGTTCGTTCGCGTGTGCCGGGTATGTATGTGGAGATCAAAGTCTATTTTTATGTTGTCACACGTCTAGAATAATGTAATATTATTGGCGTTTGAACGTGTCTCTTGTGTATATTTGTTATATAGAATGAATAGTCACGTGTATACATCAAGGAATTCGGTCATTTCTACACCAGCATGACTAGTTTGATCTATACAAAATCCAGAGTCCGACCAGCGGAATCCGCGAAAACTCTCGTCTTATGCAAATAATATGAAATATTCAGTTAAATTACCTCTGGCAAAAATGGAATTAGCACTCTAAGGGAATGTTCATTTAGCAGTAAATAAACTAATCACAAACAAAACACAAATCATTTTTATTTGATAGCCAAACATTCCGGTTTCATAAAATATACCTTGAATAAACCAGATTAAGTTATTTGAACCGGACTATAGGTCTAATGAGTAGAGTGTTGGCCAATGGTTCAATCCCTGGTCGAGTCATACCAAAGACTCAAAAATGGTACTTGATGCCGCCTTGCTTAACACTCATCATTATAAGGTACAGATCAAGGGTAAAGCGGAGCAATCGAGAGAATGGAATTGCGCCCTCCCCTACACCTCGGTGTAGTAGCTATTGAAAAGGGAGCCATCGGGTCGCCCTCGACTACGGTCGCCAACTTCATTTTACTCAAGTTAAATTAATGGTAGAGTTTTTTCCAAACCATTCCGAAGAAAACATAATAGAATAAGGTTAATGTTCAGGAAAAAATATGAAATTCATTGACAAAATAATTAGAATTGTAGCAGAAAGAAAGAATTTCAAATTATTATTTCGTGCGGGAATTATTTTGGCCGTTGAGGTTTCGATTTTACATTTTCGTCCAATGAGGATGATTTAAGCCATTCTACTCGGATGACTTTCCCGGGTAGTATAAAAAGACGTGCAAACGCTCTCTCAGTCTCTTCCTCACTGATTCTAGCCACAGAACAGACCAACATTCAACACGAGGAGAGTGCCTTCAACCATGGGCCATTTTTCCTCGCGAAGAGCATTCCTTTATCATTTATTCATTCCTCCTAGACCAACTGGACCTCGGAACTTTAGGTTGAATAGCTTAATTCCTGCTCTAACATTTGTAACTGTTTTCTTCCATTTGTACGACTCACAGTACAAGGGTTATCTTTCTGGCTGTCATTAAAGTTTTTGAAACTCATCAATATTCTCGTCCACATGTATTTTCCTTTCTTCTCAATATAACAGGGCAGACCACAATTTGCCTTGTTACTAAAGAATTAGTCACATTTAATACTTAGTTGTAAATTTTGTCAAGCTTTTATAACAGCCTTAATTCTTTTAGGTATGGATTCATCTAATTTAAATTTATTCTTTGTTATGTTACACCGTAGAATAGATTCCCTATCGTGAATCTTCCCTAGCGGCCTTTGTATTTTAGGTTACATTTTTAGACTCGTCTCCGGAAGATGACTTTTGGTTTATTGAAGAAGGGAACCAGAGCTAAGCTATCTCATTCCTTCCTGATATATTCCGATATTTCGAACATAATTGCTAAGAAATGCTGCCATTCTCACAGAACTATCGTAATTATTTGATATTTTATAGTATTTTCCCTTTAGTATACTTTATTTCCTAGTGTCCCTTTTGGTACGAGTTAACCTTTATTTCGTTTCGCTTTGTTAACTCGGTTTTTACGGGATAACAATTCTACTCTTCACTTCCTAGTATTATTTTTACTTGAATAAATTCCTTTTATCAAAGAACTCTCTGCTACTCTGTGTTTATTTAGCCAACGGCTCCTTCAGTTAATCGGCTTTTAGCTCCTGTCAATGTTTCTGTAAATTGTTCTATACACGTGCTTATCAAGTTGCATTTTGCTCTTTTTCAGGTTTACCCTTTCCTGGTGGTTAATAAACCTATTGATAAACCCTAACTTTGCTTCAGAGTTTTAATTGTCGAAAGGTGTTTAGTTCACCGTCAAGGACAACGCGTGCGTTTCCCCGAAACGGTCATCTGTCAGCGGACGCTGTATATTCTTTATCAAAGTGGTTCCAACTTACTCGAATGGCACTTGATAGATCTTTTAAGTGTATGGTACTATTTGATTTATAAAATTTCCACCATAAATTTTCAATTGAATTAAGATTTGGGCAGTTCGCTTGCTATGTTTGTAATTTTATATGCCTTTCTCGACAGAAAGCCTTGATTGAATATTTTTTCCGGAGGTTGTATGAATGATATAAAAAGAATATTTACTCCATTCTTTATTGATGATAACGGTTAAGCAAATTTCGAAAATATTTTTTAAAAATAATAGGTTTACATTTAATGAAATGATTTTAATTATCCTATCGGTAAAATTTAATGAACTGTTAGATATTTAGAATCTCAATCATAAAAAAATCTGGACCAGTCAGCTGAAGCTGTAGAGTACACAGTCTGCATCTCTGCAGAAGGGTAAGACCCCACCCAAATGAGTGTCCTGTATATGACACTAAACAATCTGATGGTGAGGCTCCATTAAAGCTGGAGCTTTGAGGAATGGGGAATACCCCTTTATTGCTATCACTCCAAGGTCCTGTCTGGGCCGGAGTGGTAGCACCTGACAGGGTCCTATCTATGAGTAAAATAGACCTAACCTGTGTGCTTATACAAAACTGGATTCTTTGAAAAAGAACCGGTTTTTACATTTGAGCGCGTGTAAATAAATGTCTGATATTGAATTTAATTGTTAGTGATACTTGGAACCATTTAACTTTGTTGACTGAACGGAATAGCTTGAAAGAGAACTGTTTTTTGATACCTAAACTGTGTACTTATGGTAAATTGAATTGTTTGAGATAGAACTGTTTATATGTATAAAATGGATTTGGCATCAAATAGCCTACAGTTGTTGATATGCCATAAAACCTAACCCAACCAAACCAAACTAAACCATAAAAACCCTAGGGGCTTGTAATTTACAAAGATTTATCTTTGTCTGACAAAAAAAGGTACTGGGTAGCTTACAGTAACAGCTGTTTCTATATAGTCACCCACCAAATGACTGAGCAACAGCATCATTGCTTAACTTCAATAATCAGACAAAAAACGTTGCTTTCAGACTGATTTATTTTAAAAGACTTATAATTTTATAGATTGCCACAGCATTCTTCAATTTTTAACTGCATCAAAATGATTTCAGGTCGTGATATTTTTATGCATGCATTTTTGTTTGTTTGTTTGTTTATTTGTTTGTTCATTTGTTTATTTGTTAAATTCCAGTTAAATTTTATAGACTAAAACATAACAAAGCCATTTTTAGTTTTACTCAGAGTAATGTTGTAGCATTTCTGCAAAAGTGAGCGATCATAGTAGAGAGCGGTTAGTTGGAACAGGTGTCGCAACGAAGTCATCATCGGGAGAGCTGGTGTGCCAAGAATTAATTTCGTTGCCACGTTTGCCTTTTTATATAGTGACGCATACCAAATCTCACAGACAAAAGTAAATTAGTAGTTAGAACCGTATTAATATATATTGGTATATATCATTGTTTTTTGTTTTGATTTGTTTTTATTTCCAGTCGAAGAGATGGGTCAAGCTTTAAAACGAGCAACCCGGGTTTCAGTGACTGAGGAGATCGGCGGGATGCTCCAGATGACCCCGATCAATGAAGAAATGCTGAGAATGATTATTGCATTTATCGAGCAGCTGCCGGAAAGGTACCCAGACGAGGCAAAACTGATTTTTAAGAAACCACTCAGTTGGAGCACAAGTCTCTCCTTCGCAGCCTTCACCGGAGACGACTATATTACAAGGTTTGTATACAAACTTATATGAATTTCGCAATCAAACAGGTACTCAAAGTACCTAGATTCTTCAAGTTTGTTTGTTTTGTTTTTTCAAGCACGAATAATTTGAACATAAGAGAACATAGGTGAAAAATGGTTTTAGGTATAATGATATTTAGTAGTGACAGTATTTGGTGAGACATCACCACTTGCTGATGGTAAAATTTGTGACCTTCAAAATTTAACAATTACCAAATTTACTTTGGTTAGGTTTCTTTGCTTAATGGCGTATCAATCTTCGTAGATTAATTGATGCCTAAGCTATCCTTGTAGAAGGACAATCATGGTACTATTTAACCCACAGATGGGGGGGGTATAAGGCGTTCATACATTTCCCAAGCGTTAGTTCGAAATTTAATATAATACCGTGACTGAAGTTCGCACTTGCTTACTAAGATGTTGCAGTCCAGTATGTTAGCCACTACACCACCGATACTCTCCTTTAATAGGAGACTGTCAAACCAAGAGCTAAAATTCTCAATGACAATTTTTTAAAAATGTATTTCCCTTTTTTTTCTTCTTTTTTTTTCCCCTTATAAAATTCCCTATTCATAAATGAATTCATTATTAAATCAAGAAACATTGAAAATGTTATTGAATTTAGATTAATAACTGATTATCTGACATAAGTTTTTAAAATTGAGCCAAAAAATATTATTACATGTAAACATTGTTTTAGAGTGGAAACAACATTTCAAATACAAAAATCTCGCTTCTTTTCTAAATTAACACGAATGATTTTTGAACCGAATATTTCTCTGATCATTCTTCTTACAAATGGCACAGAGTTAATGAATTATAATTTAATTTTTAACATTGAATTAGATCGTTTTTTATCAACAAGTATTTTTTACTCTCTTTTTTTTATTTTATAAAGTCCATAGAGGTTCCCTAACTTTATGCAAGCGATGCTGCTGTGAACCTTTCCATGTATATATATATATATATATATATATATATATATATATATATATATATATATATATATATATATATATATATATTAATTCTATTCTCACCGGAAACAAAAATAATTTCTTCATTTAACATCTGAAGACGGTCATCATAGACATGAAATAATTTATAATGATACCAAAGAATTGAATTTTTTCTTTTTCCTTTAATATAAAAATTTTTGGTTTTGCACATTGAGTTTTGATGTATTCTTAATCCTAGATTAATTATACGTCGATAGTCGTTGGCATAGAGCACTGAAATTGGATACTCCTGCCCTCTACATATTTTCATCAGATATATATATATATATATATATATATATATATATATATATATATATATATATATATATATATATATATATATATGGGAAAACTGAAAATAAATCCAACTGTATGAAAATGTAGGAATATGAAAAACCACAAGTTCTTCAGAGGAGGATTTTATTTATAGTCTGAATTTTTTGGCAACGTTAAACGTTTCCGTTTTTAAACGTGAAAACATTAAACCTTCATCTGTTCGTGTGAATTGTTAAATGAAACGAAAAAAATGAGAACGTTTGAAAGATTCTATTTTTGCTGGTGATGTTCTGTTGCAAATCTATGTGATATAATTATTAGTCGAAAATTTATTTTAGAAAACATAACGTATTTCTTTTTAAAAAATTCATACCATATCAGTCTGTAATTTATCTATTTCTGTTCATTTGTATCTTATTTTGTTCCTATCTACCTATTTCAAACATTCTATAACACATCTATCTATCTATCTATCTATCTATCTATCTATCTATCTATCTATCTATCTCAGTCAATTCATTATATATCTATCTATCTATGTCAGTCTGCTTCTTTCTATCTATCTATTTATCTATCTAAGTATATATAAATAATGAATCCAAATTTTTTAACTGAGGGATTTTATTACTTTTTATCTCTAATTTGTCTAAATAAGGCGACAAATTGAAAAAACCTCCTTGCAAAACTATGCATTAGAATTGTGGTTTCCAATTTTCCAATGTTTTTTTTTTTTATTTTATATAAACTAACATTTTGAAATCTTTCAAATTAAAGTTGTGATTGGTTTCTAAATTAAATCTGACCAAACTATTATTTTTGTTTCTTTACTTTTTTTTTTTTTCCTTTTTTCAAACCCCTTTTATGTTCATAAATTCGTTTTTGAAAAGTACGGAATATTTCACACACATTCTTTTATTAACAAACGTGTTAAGCGTTTACAAATTTAACTCAACAAAACAAATATAAAATTGCCTTCACCTATTAACAAAATAATTAAAATTTGCACTTAATGTGCAATACATTGATGTTTTTCAACATAACGGTATATTTTATTTCAAGATATCTAGTTTATCCATGGTTTCACCTCTTAGTAGAATTCTTGCATGCCTTTTCTTTTTATATCTTGAATCTAGTCCCTTTAAATTCATAATAGCCAAACTTATTAACTATTTTCGTCATATAAATGATATATTACTTATTTATCAAAGGCATAATGACTTAAAAATTACGGACAGATTAAACAATATCGAACCTACCGTAGATTTTACTTATGAACTAGAAAATGACAACACTTTACCTCTCTTGGAGATTTTACAAATAACAACAAACTAAAATTTGAAGTTCCTCACAAATCCACAAATAAAAATGATCATAGACAAATATTATTCCCATCTTAACACCAAAATAAAGAGATGAATAATCAGATATTTTTACTTTAGAGCTCTTAGGATTTGCCCCTTTTTTAAATGATGAATTCCACTATATAGAAAATTTCTTCGCACAACTTCATTATCCTAGATCTTTTATATAACATTGGGGGGGAGGCCGAATTATTGCTGTAACAGTTTCACGTACATCGACAGCAATATCTCTTCTACTGAAAGTGATGTCAACATATGCATAGAAAACAGATGGACTTCTATCGACGGGTTATCGACTATATGGAAATCTAATCTGGGAATTCTTCCGTGTCGGTACTATTGTGTGGCTACACCACCTGAACTTTAGCAATTGGAGAAAAAGCTTAATGGGAACTACTCAAGGATCCTGCATGCTGTTTTGAACAAATCCTGAAAGCAACAGCCCACAAAATAATAGGTGTATGGTCACTTTCTTCCTAATTTACAAACCATCCAAATACGACATTATACATACTGGGCATTCCAAGAGAAGTAAGAATTAAATCATAAGCCAGATCTTTCGAAGGGCTCCCATGCATAGACACACCAGTGTTTGTCGACCAACAAAGAGTTATATTCATCAGCTCCGAGTTGACTCTAGATTCTGTTTAGAGGATTTACCAAAAACGATAGATGATAGGGGCAGCTGGCAAGAATGATTCAAGGGAATCTCTGCTCTCATCATGACTTGATAAAGATAAGTGGAAGTAGAAAAATTAAAAAATGTTTAGTCTGATGAAATTCTTGGAATAAACAAGAATGAAATATCACTACTACTAACCTTTTGTAAGTGTTTGATTTATCCATCTTACCACTTATTTTTATCATCTTGTCAGATTCACCGCAATCTATCAATTCAACATTCATATATATATATATATATATATATAGAGAGAGAGAGAGAGAGCGGGGGTTATATATATATATATATATATATATATATATACATATATATTGAGAGAGAGAGAGAATTGACACAGAAAAAAATTATTAACATGTCTACAATTCGAAATCAATTCGCTTCTTTTACGCAGCGATTTGTTTTCAGCGTCTTCTAGAATCTATATATATATATATATATATATATATATATATATATATAAAACAAATGAGAAAAAGACGAGAGACGAAAAAGACAATCATCTAAGAGCACTGGTTAAAATAAAGCAGAGCATTATAAACCCTAAAATAATTATTTACCTCTCTTTTCTTTTCAATAACAAAATAACAAAAACTTACTCCCCCAAAAATCATGTCTGATGATTGTGTGTGTGTGTGTTTTTTTTTTTTTTGTTTGCTTTTTTTAACCAATGAAAGTACTAGTAACAGTTGAGCAAGGAAATGTGAAGTAAATGATTATTCTAATATCAATGGCCCGGGAAACCGGGGTTCAATCCCAAGCCAAGTCATACCAAAGACTCAAAAATTGGTACTTGATACCTCCTTGCTTAACACTCAGCATTATAAGGTACGTATCAAGTGCAAAGCGGAGCAATCCAGTGAAAGGGGTAGCGCCCTCTCCTATACCTCGGTGTTGTAGCTATTGTAAAAGGAGCCTTCGGGTCACCCTCGACTACGGTCGTCAACTTTACTTTTACTTATATATATATATGTGTGTGTGTGTGTGTGTGTGTGTGTGTGTGTGTGTGTGTGTGTGTGTCTGGAACATTATAAATAAAAATGGATATCATTAGGTTTTATTTCTTACCAAACTCTACAGTACTGAAGGAAAACGAAAACTCTGAATTCACACCTGTTTTAAAACGGACCTTGTGTCACATCCTGCCTGTGACGGAGGGGTTGTGTAAATTGACAATTTAATATTAAAAACACACAAATTTTTTCTTACAACTTAAGTTCGTGATTTCGATCATGGCAATAAAATCACTAGAAAAATCTATGAGATTTTTAACACCGTGTGTGTATATACATATATATATATATATATATATATATATATATATATTGGCATAATGGTTAGAGTGTTCACCAATGGCTCGGGAGACCTGGATTCAAACAAGTGTCTAATCATACCAAAAACTCAAAAATGGTACTTGATGCCTCCTTGCAAAACTATGCATTATTATGTACGGATCAAGGGTAAAATAAAGCAATCCAGAGAGAGGAGTAGCGCCCTCCCCGATACCTCAATGTAGTAGCTATTGGAAAGGGAGCCTTCGGGTCTCCCTGGACTACGGTCGGACAACACATTTATATATATATATATATATATATATATAAATTGGGATACCCTAAAAACAGAGTCAACGTCGCTTGTTGACTGTCAGTTTCTCGTTCATGTGATCAAGTGCTCTGACAAGTCATTAAACGCCTTTGATACTGTCTGTGCAATACCAAAATCTACATATACTCTATCGCTGATATTGAGCACTTTATTTATAAATATAGCTAACTGCTTTAATATATATATATATATATATATATATATATATATATATATATATATATGTGTGTGTGTGTGTGTGTGTGTGTGTGTGTGTGTGTGTGTGTACATTGTGTGTGCACGCATATGTGTGTGTGTGTGTAACCCATGCGTTGAAAATATGTTGACTACCCTTCCGTCTGTTGTATTTATTGTATGACCCGGGCAGTTAAATTCGAAATAACTTGGGGGATTCCGTACCCTAACCCTGACTCCTCGGGTCCAGCTGTCACCAAAATTACGAGGCCCTAACTTATTCCCTCTGCTATATTTATTTAAATCATACTCCTCCATTCCTTTTGGCGAACCATAAAACAGAATAAAGTCATCCAAAATAATTATTCGCCAACGTTTGTCGAATATAAAAATGCAGTGAACGTGGCCATCAAATAAGTTACAAAATCCTCAAAACAATAGGAACATTTCTAAATAGTTTTTTTTTTTCTCTGGTTTTATGTTTTCAGTTGTTTATTTGCGAATTGTGACCAAGATAGAAATCCAAGTTGATGTTTCTTCTGTGGGGTCTGCATATTTGTTTTGTGTAGTACTTGCACACTACCATTGGATACTTGTAGTCAATGTATAATTGTGGATAACAACCGGAATTTCAATGAATTACACTCATGTCATTACTAAAACCACCAGTTTTAGCTTGATCATAGAAATTAAGAAGCGACGACCCGATCAGTTCTTAAATAGGTGACCATTTAGGAACAGTGGGTACTGTAATCAATCTTAGGCTCCTCTCTTTTGGTACCCAACACCTCCACTACGTGCAGCATATGACACAAGGTCAATTTTTAAGCGGGTACAGCTTAGCGTTACGGGTATCGTCGTAAGAAATGGAATTGGCTACCCGGTTGATCCAGAATGAAGTTAAAATGCGTTCTACTTCGCGCTTCTCCCCTCAGCTGACCCAAGTCTGAATTGGTTCTTTAGCCTTGTTTATGCAACCAGTCTTGGAGAAGGAAAATCTCTAAATTCAGACCAGATGTACTTTGCTTTTAAAACATTGTCCTTGTGTAGCATCTTGTCCGTGGGTAAATACATAATGCTAAATCTTGGATTTTGAATGTTTTATATCAAAACAGACAAACTCTCGCCATTCTAAAGACTACGAAACACAATCTTTCAGATCACATTCCTTCGTATCATCTTGTGCCAGACCAAGTTGAGCTTAGTGAACCTTCTTCGTGGTTTAGACAGTTTTTCCCTTTATCTTCAGCGCTTGAAGTTGCTGTTAGAACCTACCAAAAACAAGAAATTTACATTGTAATTATTTATTTATATTAGATTGGAATACTTGATACATTATAAGTGTATCTTGTGCGTGAACTGCCTGTCGACCTAATTATAAGTGTGTAATCACACTTTAATAATTATCTTAACAAGACAATTCATTTTGCTTTATCAATGGGGCTTACAATGCACCCACTGTTTCCTCTGCGCCGAGGTAAGACGCCTCAACCTACCAAAAAAAAAATGACCTGTTAGGTTCTAGATTACGTACTTAGAACATCGATTGACAAAATCAAAGAGAATGGCTTCGAACTGAAGAAGAAAAGAAGCAGAAGGTACCCCGCAACAACAATTACCGACGCCGACTCCGCCGATGATATAGCGATACTGGCAAATACACCCGACCAAGCCGAAACACTACTGCATAGTTTGGAACGAGCAGCAGCAAACATAGGCCTCTATGTAAATGCACACAAAATGGAATATATGTGCTATAATCAAACGGGGGACATCACCACTCTAGAAGGAACCCCTCTTAAACTAGTAGACAAATTCACTTACCTAGGAAGCAGCGTCGAATCAACCGAAAAGGACATCGAAACGAGGTTAGCGAAAGCATGGACAGCTATCAATAGGCTATCGATTATATGGAAATCAGACCTAACCGATAAAATGAAACGCAGTTTAAAATGAACGATGAACGATAAAGACAAATATATCCGTTTGGAAATTAATCATATTCGATAGTACCATGTGCAAAAAAGAAAAAGAAAAAACTTTTAAGAAACAATTTCACTAAAAATGTGAATATTAACGTACAAGGAACACAATCCCCAACCCCTGGGCATAGAGTAACCCTAGACAGGTTAACATACTGTTAGAATTAATTAATCATTATTAGTGAGTTCGATTCTGATTGGGTACCTCATACTTTTGGTCTTGTGTCTGGTAAATAAACCGTCTACTTGTCTATCGAGAACCGACAATCAAACATTTCCTAGTTATAGATATAGATTTCAATTTTAAAATATTTTGTTTGCATAAAAAGCAATTCTGGGGCGAACAGAATTTGTCTTTTATATGTATATATAAAAGATAAACCTTCTTTTTGTACTGGATATTCCAAAATCCATGAATGTACTCATAGTTAAAACAGTTTCTGTGGTTTTATCTGCTATAGAGTGTTTTAGGCAAACAGAGGTCGTCTGCTCATCTTTTTTCGAACGAATGCAACTGTTTTGAAACTGAATACTCAGGCAGGACTTGAAAAAGCTCATAACAAACTTGTTTCATTCAAAACACAAAGAAAGCCAGATCAATATTGAAGCTAAGCTATCAGCTGTCGTTTGATGTTTTATATTTTTGTTGTTGTTTTTGTTGTTGGGTTTTTTGTTTTGTTTTTTGTTTTTAGTTTGTTTGTTTTTTACTTAGGTCGCTACACATCGGCAAATTCAAGTCTTTGCCTTTGTCTGTGGATATTCATTTTTGGTCTAATCCTGTTCATCACAGCCACCGTGTGTTACCATCGCGTGATTCCATCTCTCAAGGTGAATCTCTGAGACAAGCGAATTCTGAGAGTGAGTAGAGGCGGGAAGGGGCTTCAAGATTCCCCGATAAGATTCTAAGATCTGGAATTGTTCATTACAAGAAAACAAGACTCAAAACAGATAGATCACTTCCTAGAACCAAGGTATTGGAGGTATTAGCAATAACTCCGTCCGATATATCATAAATCGACCCCCTCTTTCTTTCTTTCTCTCTCACACAAACACGCACCCTGTCGACGGGGCTTAGAAGATGTTGATTGTATCTTTTGAAAAGGTTAAGACTCTCTCCCCCAAAAAGGAATGTTCTAGATATGACACTAAATTACATCTGTTAGTGAGGCTTCAATCCTGGTACTTTGGGGAGTGTAGATTACTCCTTCGTTGCCATTATTCCCAGGTCCACTCTGACCCAGAATGATAGTACTAGTCAGGGTCTTAACTTTTTAAGAATTATCGTATTCGATTGCAATACTTGATACCATATAAGTGTAAATTATTTGTATTAAGAATAGTTACTTGAAGCGTTAATTGTTTATTAAGAATTATTAGTTTTTGAAACCATATAACTGTATGCAAACAAATGACTTTTATTATATAGGAATAATTACTGGAAACCATATAATTATTAGTATCAGATAGGAATGCTTGAATCTAAGCATCTGCGAGAAAATTATTTATATTAGATAGGAATACTCGATATCAAAGAATGTTGCGAGCAATATTGAATAAGTCCTGGCGGCAACACCCCACAAAGCACCAACTATACGGCTACCTGCCTCCCATCACGAAAACTATCCAAGTTAGACGAACCAGACACTCAGGACACTGCTGGAGAAGCAAAGACGAGCTCATAAGTGGTGTACTCCTATGGACCCCAAATATGGCTGAACAAAAGCAGGACGACCAGCTAGAACATACATACAGCAGCTATGTGAGGATACGGGATGTAGCCCTGAAGACCCACCAGAGGCGATGAACGATATGGAAAAGTGACGAGAGAGGGTCAGGGATATCCGTGCTAGCGGCACGACATGGTGATGATAATGACTTGATATCAAATAATTGTGTTAAAAAAAGCTCTTAAGAAACGACTACACAAAAACGTAAATATAAACGTAGAATGAATGCAAATTTCTCACGTCTAAGTATAAAATAACCATAGACGGATTGACATGCCGTTAAAATCAGTTATTCAAACAATCAATCATTTCTCTCTCTCTCTCTCTCTCACGCTCTCGCTCTCTCTCTCTCTCTCTCTCTCTCTCTCTCTCTGCATGTATGTATTGTTCAACGATAATATTTTTTCTTCAGTATTGTATAAAATGATTAAACACAAATACAGTCAGAATCATGAAGTCAGCGCTCCTAAAGTAAAAGTTTGACTCGAAAGTAATGCCTTCTATTTTTTCCACGAAAACTATAAAAAGGAGAAGACCTAGTGGTAAGAAACGTGCGTGTGAACCAGAAGACTTAGTTCCAACCGATCACTAAGTTAAAATTAAGAAGAACAAAAGACAAAAGACTCGATAAATACTTGGACCTTGCTAGAGAACAAAAAAGAGTTACGAAACATGATTTTGATAATGATGCAAATCATAGAATGACCTGGAAAAGAAACTGGAAAAATTGGAAATCCGAGAAAGAATTTAAACTGTTCAGAAGCTGAAATCGGCAATAATACTTAGAAGAGGCCTGGAAAACTCCAACGAAAGACCAAAAATTACAACTGGTGTTAAAAACTCGCAAGGATTAATCAATTGATTGATTTTAACGGCATGTCAACCCATCTGGGGATATTTTATGCCTTAAGGTTTGGGAATCAAATATGTTGTACGTTCATTCTAAATTGCCCAGCAGGTCACATGGCGCAACGGATATAGGCGTTTCGCTGAAAAGTACTTCTAAGTGAATGTTACAGGTTCATTCCCAACTATGAGTAAAAAACAAGGAGTACCTACAACAGCTTAACACTTGTATCCGGTTATGGTTAACGGAATTAGAACAATCTATCCCAGTGGGTTAAATAAAGGGTTCGGTTTGGAGTTCAGTGCGGGTTCCTGAGTTCGACAAGAAACGCCTGAAGAAGACCGAAGGACGCATCGGCCGAAACGTTATGAATATAACAAAGAAGATGAAGACAATACAAATAAAAACTGTATGCTTATGTTTGCAGTGTGTGGGTGGGGGTGCGTGTGTGTGTGTGCGTGTGTGTGTGTTTTAAGAGATTTTTTGCACAGTTATATATCAAGTTGTCCCATTAAATTCAAATAATTTACACACAGTTATATGGTTTAAAGTATTCCAATCAAATGCAAATAATTTACACACAAATGCAAACAAACTCGTCCAGGATTTGAACTCAGTTCCCCATTACCCACGACAATAACAATTACACCACGAGCGCATCCCAATGAAGTAGAATAGGTAAAGGAAATTTTGGCATTGAAGCATTTTCCATAGCATGACTTTATTCTAAATTACGTAGTTAGAACATCGATTGACAAAATCAAAGAGAATGGCTTCGAACTGACGAAGAAAAGAAGCAGAAGATACCCCGCAACAACAATTACCGACGCAGACTACGCCGATGACATAGCGATACTGGCAAATACACCTGACCAAGCCGAAACTCTTCTGCATAGTTTGGAACGAGCAGCAGCAAGCATAGGCCTCTATGTTAATGCACACAAAACGGAATACATGTGCTATAACCAAACGGGGGACATCTCCACTCTAGAAGGAACCCCACTTAAACAAGTAGACAAATTCACGTACCTAGGAAGCAGCGTCGAATCAACCGAAAAAGACATCGAAATGAGGCTAACGAAAGCATGGACAGCTATCAATAGGCTATCGATTATATGGAAATCAGACCTAACCGATAAAATGAAACGCAGTTTCTTCCAGGCAGCGGTCACATCGATACTGCTATATGGCTGCACTACATGGACGCTAACAAAACGGCTGGAGAAGAAACTAGACGGCAATTACACAAGAATGCTACGTGCAATCTTAAACAAGTCCTGGCGGCAACACCCCACAAGACACCAACTGTACGGTCACCTGCCCCCTATCACGAAAACTATTCAAGTTAGACGAACCAGACATGCAGGACACTGCTGGAGAAGCAGAGACCTACCTAGGGCGATGAACGATAGGGAGGAGTGGCGAGAGAGGATCAGGGATATCCGTGCTACCAGCGCGATATGATGATGATGACTTGATCCTATTGTAGCTTTTTAAGACTTTACATTTTCCCTATCATTTTATTACAAGTTTTACTCTATATTATAAGCGTCCATTTGGCTGGGGTTGCAGAATATGCCGACTGCACTTATCTGCAGAAGAGTAAGACCCCACCGCCCCTCGCACCAATGAGTGTCTTGTGAATGACACTAAATCATCTGATGGAAAGTCCCTAGTCCTGGAGCTTTGAGGAATGTGGAGTATTATTTCATTGTCATTACTCCCAGATCCAATCTGAAACCAGAGTGGTAGTACCTGTTAGGGTTCAACCTATGGCTCAAAAAGTAAGATTTTATCATTTATTGTACTTGAAACTATTTTACTGCATGCAAATATTTGATTAAGATTAAAGAGAATTATTAGCATTACTTGAAACTATTTCACTGCGCGCTAACGAATGAATAGTGCTGAATTGAATTATTAGTGTTAGATAGCAATAATTGAAACAATTTAGTGTCCAAGGTATGAAACTAAACTGCATCAGATGGTGAGGTTCCAATCTAGGAGTTTGAGAAATTTGTAATACTCCTTCATAACTATTACTCTCTGCTCCATTCTGATCCGGGATGTTAGTACTCGTTAGTATCCTATCTATGGGTTAAATAGAACTGTTCAATAATTTGCAAGGGATTATTATTATTAGAGAGATGAAATCTTACAGTTGAGTGCAAGTTGTTCATATTAGATAGGAATACTTGATAAATAGTAAAGATGGCGACCGCAGTCGAGGGCGAATGAGTTGAATGTTCGCCAATGGTTCGGGAGACCGGGGTTCAATTCATACCAAAGACTTAAAAATTGATACTTGATGCCACCTTGCTTAACACTCAGTATTATAAGGTAAGGATCAAGAGTAAAGTGAAGCAATCCAGGGAATGGAGTAGCGCCCTCCCCTACACCTCATTGTAGTAGCCATTGAAAAGGGAGCCTTCGGGTCACCCCCGACTAAAGTCGCCAACTTTACTTACTCATTTGATAAATAGAATTATCCATGTTAAATAGCAATACTTAAAAACCATTTAACTGTGTGCAAACAAAAGAGGTCTAGCTCGTTTAAAAATAATGTTACCAACAAATTATCCGCTTTCAAATCATATGTATAATATGTGTGTGTGAGAGAGAGAGAGAGAGAGAGAGAGAGAGAGAGAACAGAAATTGGCATTAAATAACCAATCAGGGTTGATATGCCATCAAATACTACCAAACCAAACGAATCTATCTTATCAATGCTCTCTATCACAACACGTTGGGTTGACATTTTCTTCGGCCGGTAGATAGGACGACGCGAAATCGCAAATAAAACATTTCCTTCTGACATATTAACTGGCTTTCTACACACCGGGATTCTGTCCATAGAGAACAACCCTTAACGTATACCGACTAAAGGCTTGTGGTCTACTTTATCATTGCAAGTTGAATAACTGAAATGCAAAAAGTCAACGTTGTCTAGTTACCGCTTTATTTTCAGTTTTTAGCTGTTTTTCTATTGGTTGAAAAGTGTATTGATAAAGACTACAGTGATATCTAGATTGGTAAAACTAATAATAATAATATTGATATAGAATAGCAAGTGCAGATTACGTGAAGATAGAAATGATATCATCAACATCATCAGGTCGTGCCGCTAGCACGGTTATCTCTGACCCTCTCTCTCCACTTCTCCCTATCGTTTATCGCCTCTGGCAGGTCTTCAAGGCTACATCCCGTATCCTCACATAGCTGCTGGATGTATGTTCGAGCCGGTCGTCCTGCTTTTGCCCGGCCATATGTGGGGGTCCATAGGAGTACATCACTTATGAGCTCATCCCTGCTTCTCCAGCAGTGACCTGCATGTCTGGTTCGTCTAACTTGGATAGTTTTCGTGATGTGAGGCAGGTGGCCGTATAGTTGGTGCCTTGTGTGGTGTTGCCGCCAGGTCTTGTTTAATATTGCTCGAAACATTTTTGTGTAATTGCCGTCTAGCTTCTTCTCCAGCCGTTTAGTTAGCGTCCAAGTAGTGCATCCATATTGCAGTATCGACACGACCGCAACCTGGAAGAAACTGCATTTCATTTTATCGGTCAGGACTGATTCCCATATGATCGATAGCCTATCGATAGCTGTCCATACCTTCATTAGCCGCGTGTCGATGTCCTTTTCTGTTGAGGATTCGCTGCTTCCATGGTAGGGGAATTTGTCTACTAGTTTAAGAGGGGTTCCATCTAGTGTGGTGATGTCACCTGTTTGATTATAGCACACATATTCCGTTTTGTGCGCATTGACACTCCATGTCAATGCGCACAAAACGGAATATATGTGCTATAATCCAATGCCTGCGACGGCTCGTTCCAAACTATGCAGTAGTGTTTCGGCTTAGTTGGGTGTATTTGCCAGTATCGCTGTGTCATCGGCGTAGTCGGCGTCGGTAATTGTTTTTGCGGGGTGCCTTCTGCGTCTTTTCTTTGTCAGCTCGAAGCCGTTTTCTCTGATTTTATCAATCGATGTCCTTAGCACGTAATCTAGACAGATGATAAAGAGGCATGGGGCTAGTGTGTCTCCTTGTAGTACTCCTGATACAATATCGAAGTATTCTGTGTCTCCATCCGGTGAACGTACTTTCACTTTGGTGTTTCTATAGAGAGTACAAGACAGGATATGATTGGGTGGGGAAAGGGATCCTCTGAGAACTGTGCAAGAGATTAAAATTCAAGCATAATAAACGCTCGCAACAAAAACAAGAATCAGTCCTAGAAAATGAGACGCATAAAATTCTCTGGGATTTTGTGATACGAACGGATCATCCAATCTCGGTAAGAAGACCCGACCTCGTGTTTAAAAAGAAAAAAAAAAGAACTTGTCTTCTGGTGGATTTTGCCCCAGCGAACCCTAGAGCGAAAATGAAAGAAATAGAAAAGTTTGACAAATACTTTGACTTTGCTAGAGAACTGAAAAATCTTGTGGAATGAGAAAATGACGATAAAATCAATAATAGTTGGCGCTCAAGAAATAGGACCCCAAGCGTTTGGAAAAGAAACTGGAGGAATTAGAAATTAGCTGAAGAATCGAGATTATACAGACCGAAGCAATGTTGAGATCGGTTAGAATACTCAGAAGAGACTTGGAGACATGAAGAGATTTGCTGTCACTCCACCAGATTCTGTTGCTAGAGTGAAAAATTCGCAAGAAGAAGAAGAAGAAGAAGAAGAAGAAGAAGAAGAATCTTTAACCGAGATATAGAATTGGAATTTGGGATTGAAAAATGCATCATACTTATAATAAAAAAATGGAAAAATGAATCAGAACGCTTGAAGAAAAGGAAAGCTACAAACACAATGGAATATTAAAAGTGGATACCATCAAGCGAAAAGACATGAAAGAAAAAGTAATGAGTACCTCAGAGGAGCAAAGAATTTTTCGAAACCAAACTCTGCTGCAGAAATCCCATTAAAGAATAACCTGGGCAATCCCAACAACTTAATAAGATATTCTAAACCTTTCTTCAAACGGACAAGGGAGGATTTCAGACAAATGGACCAAAACAAGAAAATTGATGATGATGCGCAAGGCCTTACAATCGTGAGATGACATAGACGTGCCGAGAAAAGGAGAAGAGGACTCACCAGTACGGAGGATTGTACAGACGCAACAATTCAAGGACTTGGGAAATATACAAAAAAAAAAAAGAACACAGAAAGACTAATTACAGCAGCCAGTAACAGCATTAACAACAGAAATAACTAAAGGACAAACAGGAAAACTACAAAATCGAAAAAAACAAAAATGGGAATGAAAACAACAGTATGAATACTTAAGGCAAAAATTTAAGGTAATTGCATGCTAGATGACTAGGCCGATGGTAAAGTAGGGAAACGTCAAGAGAAAAACTGAATCTCTTATTCAATAGTGTTATATAATTAAGGAATGATTTTTTATATTAATCATTTTTTGTTAATTATATTTTATCATTCAGTTTGTTTGGGCTTTGAACTATTCGGTTTAAGAGTTCAGGTGCATAGTCAATTGGTGGAGTTTACGCTCGTGCGCAAAGGATATGACAATCACCATTGTCATAATAAACCCCCAGACAGGAAATGGGGCTAGATTGTGGATGACGTCAAGCCCGGAAGAGATGCTCCTGAGAATTTGAGGATTTTGAAAAAGAGTCTGTTGAGAGTTGAGATTGGACCATGGAGGCAGAAAGTTCAGTTTCTGCCATTGAGGCATTGAGTTGAATTTTGAACGTTGAAGATGTAGTTGGTTTTTTCGGATCTCTACTGACAGAGATCTTAAACATCACAAGATGCGCCGCGTGTTGGGGATGGTTAGCATAGTAAGAATTGTATCTCTCTCCTGGTGTCGAAGAACCAAACACAAAAGTTATTAAAACCGTTCGTACCTGAACAACGGAGTCCGCCTGCATTTGTATATGTATTTGTATTCGCCTGTTTTCGCATATGTATTTGTATATGGCTACGAGTAGTATGCAACAATAGCAGCACAGAATAACCCATAAGGACTAATTATATTAAGGCAAAAATTGATAATTCACAGAATAGCAAATGTAAGTTATCTGGTGATAGAGATGAAACAGTTAATCGACATAAAAGAAGTACAGGAAAAAGCATGATTGGGTGGGAAAAGTGATCCACTAGGAATTATGCAAGAGAAAATGAGACACATAAAATTATTTTTAAGATACAAACGGATTACCAAATTCAGGCCAGAATACCAGACCTTGTTTTAATGAACAAGAAAAAAAATTATCATCTAGTTGATTCCGCCGTTCCTTCGGACCATTGAGTAAAAATCGTTGGAATTCGGATAGCCATATTATTTTCAGTTGTGGGATTCTTAATACGAACAGATACGCCTTCTCAGTACAAAGACTGGAACACATTTTGACACACGGCCGTAACTTGCCCTTGCTCATGTATGCTGTAGTCGTCTCGGATTGGCCGATGTCCTGCAGCTACTAACGGGCAAGTCTATAAATACTTGCTAGTAATTTGTAGACGGCTTGTAGTTATAAATGTCCCTCTCCCAAACAATCCAACGAAAATGAAAGTAAACGAAAAGATAGACAAATAACTTGGATATAGCGGGAGAGCTGAAAAGCTTTGCAACGTAAAAGTAACGGTCATACCAATTGTTATTGGTGCCCTTGAAAACGGTCCTCAAATGTCTGAAAAAGAGACTGAGGGAATTGTGAATCAGAGGCTGAATCGAAACTATTCAATCTACTGCACTATTAAGAACTGCTATTCTTAAAAGAAACCTGGACACCTGAGGAGACTTGCGGTCACTCAGACTTCAGTAAAAAAAAAGGTCACCAGTTAGATCTGTTGTGAAAAATTCCTGTAGATTGCATATAATTATGTTCTCATCGTTGATATTTCGAAACGTTAACTGATATACACGACTAGAGAGATTTGTGAATATTTCTAAGGTGCGTCTCTTGATTTTGCAGTGATAACGAATTGAAATCCAAACAGGAAGCGGAAAATCCTTTGCTGTTGATGACAAAAAGTCGAGAAGGTAATGTCCTCAGTATTCAAACTTTGGAATTCGCCAACAAAGTTTTACAAGCATCTGGTCTAAACAAACTTCAAGAAATTTGGACCTGCCTCTCAAGTAAGTAATCAATAAATTTAATCATCTCTCTCTCTATATATATATATAGGAAAAGGTAAAACGGAAGAAAGATATATGTTGGCATATTTGATGATTTATTCTATTTATGTCGACGCGTTTTGACTTCAGAGTTTTTTTCTGAATACAAAAATATTTCATCAAAATCATTTTAAGTGTGATAAAATGATTATAACAATAATTTTTGATTCAGTTGGAAGTCTTCATCTGGGCTAATAGATGTTATTATTTGAAAACTAAATAATACAAGGTGATATGTTCTAAATTGGTTATATCATGCGATGAAATTTTTTGGGAAAAAGTGAATTGCGTTTTATGGATTAAGAAACAAATTTGTAACGTTCTATTATTTTAAATAAAAGGGAGGAAAGCTAATGTTTTATGTGGATTTTGAAATCTTTTAGAATAATTTTTTCTAGAAACGGTAATATTTTGTAAAAAAACCTTTTCGTTATAATATTTTGTTATGGTATGCTATGGAAGATGCTTCAATTATTCTTCGTTTGTCTCTGTCATAGATGAAAGCAAATATGGCTGAGTTTTGAAAATCGAAAGTGTAGTTGGTTAAAATATTATGAGAAATTAAAGAGTTTGTTGTATTACTGGGTTTTAAAATCTTATTTATGTTCATAGATCCTTTTATTTAAACTTCTACTCGTTTTTACTATGTAAAATGTATTGCAATTGAGGCAAAGGATTTTGTAAACACCTGCATTGGACAAGGAATCTGTGTTTCTGGAGTTATTCTTTACTATTTGTTTTATTGTTTTTGTTGTGCTAGTTGTGGTTATGGATTCAATTCACTTCTCTCTCTCTCTCTCTCTCTCTCTCTCTCTCTCTCTCTCTCTCTCTCTCTCACACACACACACACACATACACATACACACACACACACACACATACGCGCTTATCGTAGCGGCTATCGTCATAAGAAATGAAATCAATGCCTCGAATTCAATTAGGTTGCTTGCACTGCATCTTCTCGCAAACAACCTTAAGAAAGGCGGGAATCCACCCCTTCTCCATCTCCCAATGTTGTATATTGACCTTCGACCCGGCCAAACATGCCATTCCAAAATGATGCACCGGACGGAAGTGACACATTCCGATGGCAGTTATGGGAAGAAATAGTGTAGGCGGGCTTGGCTGACAATATGGGACAAGGTAAAATCCCATGGTACAGTCATAGACTGATGTACCGGAAGAGAGTGACCTGTGAACTGCATGACAGTTATTTCCGCTTGATGACGATCAAACATGCCATTCCGAAGATATTGAGTGGGCGATGGAACTATTATATAACTCGGTGAAGACAGGAAGTCAGTGAGTTGGAGATCAGATGAGTTAGAGACAAGATGCGGTAGAGGAAGCCAGCACCCAGAGAGGCTGGCCCCCAGGCCCCCAGGAGCAGCCCTGGAGAACGAAAAAGACACAACGCTGATGGCCATAAGAGTGGGGGTCAATATGTTGCAGTTCTGTTCGGTCTCCAACTCCCTCTCACACGCAAACCTTACAATAAAGGGAGAGGTATATTTTTAAAAAGAAGTGTCGCTCGTCTTTATTATTGCGTCAATATATATTCTGCATGTATATGTGTATAGTTGTATTATGTGGCTATACAACACCAAGTTAGGGTTAAAATAAAAGACCAGGCTGAGCTCAATTGCTCAAATAGGACTACCGGTAGAGAAGGAAAACTTTTTTTCAAAACCATGGAGTTTCATTTGGGACAATGTGTGGCACACTGATACTCCATGCTTCAGTTATCCAAAAATTATGTCTGGTCCTATACACGCCTTTACCACTGAAAAAGAAATTGTGTGTTGGAAGTCTAATTATTCACATCTTGAGCTCTTATACGTTTAGATCCATGGAAGAGTCCATTATATATTGAAGAGTGTATATTTTGGCCGCAAGTTTTTATTCAAACAAATTTTGTTAAAGACGATGGATCACTGTTAATTATTTTCAACTGTAATTTTTCAAGTCTCCTTCTAATTCTTATTATTTTTTTAGATCCCAACACAAGAAAAATGACAAGGAGACTTGAAAAATTACAATTAAAAATAATGAACAGTGTTCCATCGTCTTTAACAAAACTTGCTTGAATATATATATATATATATATATATATATATATATATATATATAACAGATGTGATTAAACAACCGTTTAAAAAGCCTTTGATAACCAAAAGTGCTCAAATGCTGACCGGCCGAGTAGAATAAAAATTCAAAGGGACTAGGATCTTAATTTCTTACTTTTTGTTTTATGTCTTAAAGTGAAAGACACAATCGTCTAATGAAACTTTTTCATCTGACGACTGTTTTCCATTTAATAGAATACATCATTCAAAACTAAAAAGTTAAGATCCTAATTTCTTTTTGTTTTTATATATATATATATATATATATATATATATAGAGAGAGAGAGAGAGAGAGAGAGAGAGATTTCGCAAATGATATGCATTATCTATTGCATAGTGATCGTGAAAATGTGAAATTGCTAGTTACGGTTTAAACATTTTAAATTCCCTTTTAGATTTAATTTGGAAGTCATTACACAATCCAAAGAACTGTATCTTGGATATTGAGCACTGTTACGAAAATGACTGCCAGACAAACGTATGTTGGCTTTTCATACTTTTCCCAGTTTTTTCAAAGCTTTTTTTCTATAACGGTTATAATTTTTAGGCATATCTCCTATCTACTACCAGTTTATTAAATAAAGAGTAGACAAGCACAATATACGAGGATCATTAAATAAGTTTCCAGACTTTTTTCGTATGGGCACTTTTATTGCTAGTACACACATGAAACTCTAGTCCCCTTCGAAGTAATCCCCTCCAGCTGCAATGCACTTGTTATACCGTTCCAACAACAACTGCAAGGCCCCATCGAAGTGCTCTTGTGTGAATGCGTCAATGACCTTCGTCACAGCCTCTTTCATCTCCTCAATTGTCTCATAACGACAACCTCTGAGCTTAGGGAATAACCAAAAGTCACAGGGAGCAAGGTCTGGACTATAGGGAGGGTGAGGACTTGTCTTGATGCCCATCTTGGTCAAATAGTATGTGACAAGGATGAAGTCGTGGACTGGTACATTGTTCTGGTGGAAATGCCACTGACCCGATTTGAAGAGTGCTGGCCTCTTCCAACGGAAAATCTTCCTGAACTCCCTTAAAACCTCAAAATAGTAACCCTAACCCTAACCCTTTAACCAATCAACTCTGGTGTATTGACGTCCTTACTCCTCCAACACCTCTCATCATCCCTCACAGACTCCCTGGCTTCCTTGAATCTCTTATGCCACTCAAAAACTGATGCTCGATTCATGCAAGATGGTCGAAAAGCAGTCTGAAGCATTCCATACATTTTTGTGGCATTTTTTCCAAGTTTAAAACAGAATTTTATTGCATATCGTTATTCTAAAGTGTCCTCACGTCCAGATTGCATTTTTGAAATTCACCAGCTGTGACAATCAGGCTTTAGTAGGGTGTATTCCAATTGCTGCTGTAGCTGTTCATTCGAACGTGAAATCATAAAAATTGGTCAGTCATCTCATAAGATGTATAGCAATAACATAATGAATTTTCAAGAGTCTACGACAGTTTTAAATGCCTGTACAAAAAAGTCTGGAAACTTATTGAATGCACCACGTATATATATATATATATATATATATATATAATAAAGATTTGTGTGTGTATGTGTATGTGGATAACCAGCTGGCGTGAAATTCTGATTTTGAGTTTTTAACTTGATTTGGCACCGCAAAGCAGCAGAGCAGCAATGTCACTAAAAAAGCCTGAGATCAAGCATCGTTTCGGGGCTACAGTAAAATAAATAATGATAATGATAAGTAATTATGAAAACAAAAAAAAAGAATCGTTATTTAAATAAACAGTAGAATATTGGTAATGACTTATCCGTAATTTTAGACAATTCTTGGTATGAAAATCAATGGAGCAAAACGTAGTCTCAAAAGAAACAAGAAGAATATAACTTATATAAACTTACCCAACCCATCCGCGAAATATAGAATGCAACACAAGGTCAAATTTTAAATGGAGTTTAACAGGTATGAATTCAGAGTTTTCCTTCACGTAGATAATCAGCCATACCAAGATTAGAGAACGTAGTCTGCCCTACTATTTACTTTTAACTGGAGGGAATATTTGGATACATACCTTTCCCAAGTACACTAGCATTATATGAAACGCAAACAGCTTCGTCCAGGATTTGAACTCAGTTCACAGAGTTCATTTCTTTCGATGATAACCGTTACATCATGAGCGCTTCATCATTTATTATAAATAGGATTATTTATGGGTGCTATGAGTATTTTCTATCAAAAAAAAAAGGAAATCCGACGTTTTCCAGGAATTTCTCCAACCTTTTTTTATTTTATTTTGGTCGAAATATCTGTATCTTGTTTCGCTTTTGTTCCTCCTCATCTTCTTCCCATCATCCACGAAGTTTCGTCTCTAAAATTCATCTTTATTTTTTCTTTTCTTTTTTTTTTTTTTGTTTTATTGGATTTTATCTTTTTCTTTTTCTTTTTTTCCTGTGTACTTCATCAGAATATAAATGCGATTATATCAAGCCTAAATTCCAGTCCAATACTTGAGACACACACACACATACCAATAAATAAAATAAAAACCAAATCATCTTGTTAAGTCCAAAAGTATCTTCACAATGATACCTCCAGATCTACACGTAGATACATATGCCTTTAGAAGAGAAGTAAAAAACAAATTTCCAAATACTAATTTAAAAATCAATTCATCCACACCTCTGTACAATTTTATAGGAAATACAGTCTTACTGAAGTATTTTGCAGATTTTAGAAAACAAAGTCTTTCAAATTAGCATTATTATTTCACACTTTGAGAGTTTTTCACAACAGCGTTAACAGTTGGTATTTCACGGGATTACAAGTGACAGCAAGTTTCCTAAGGTCTCCGGGAATCTTCTGAGTATTCTGGCTTATCGTAACAATGCTGTGGTCTATATGGTCTGGATCAATTTCTGTTTTGATTATTATTATTATTATTATTATTATTATTATTATTATTATTATTATTATTTCACAACTTGTGAGTTTTTCACACCAGCACAAGCTAGTGGTCTTTCATTGGAGTCTGAGTGACAGCAAGTCTCCTAAAGTTTCCAGGAATCTTCTGATTATTCTCGCCAATCTAAACAATATTGTCGTCTGGATGGTCTCGATTCTTCTGATTTCTAACTCTTCCAGTTCCCTTTCCAAGCCTTTCGGGACCATTCCAAACGCACCAATTACAAATGCTATTACTGTTACTTTCATGCTTCACAGCTTTCTTAGTTCTCTGGCAAGTTCTAAGTACTTGTCACGCTTTCCGCTTTCTTTGATTTTCCTTCTCTCTCTATCACCACATAACCTCCATCTGCTATTTTGTTGCGTCTTATCTGTTCTTGCTTTGATATGGTTGGTCCTTATGGTGTTGTTTTGTGCTGCTATTAGAAGAGATTCAGTTTCTCTGTTAAGGTTTCCCTTTCTTAGCCACGTCTACTTTTTCTCGTGTGAGATGTCGCTTGTTAGTCGCTTAAAACGTCCATAGATTTGTTTTTTCTTCGCACATATTTTCTACTTATTTTTGTTCTGCTGATTCTCGTGTCGTCAGTGTTGTCTTTGGTGGCAGTGATCAGTCTTCCTTCGTGCTTTTCTATCTTGTCTTCGAGTCATTGTATCGATGCGTCAACGCTATCTTAAATGCTGACAAGTCCTCTTCCCTACTCTTTTCTTAAAACATATAATCTGTCAATATCATCTCTGGGATGCAAGGCCTTATGCATAGTCATTCGTTTTCTTGTTCTCTGGTCGATTTGTTTGAGGTCTTCTCTGGTCCACTTCAAGAATGATCCAGAGTATCTTACGAGGGGGACAGCCCAGGTATTTATCCCTTTCATAAGATTCCTGCTATATAATTTTGTCTCGAGTAGCTTTTTGGTTTTCCTTAGATACTCTTTTTTAATTTTTTCTTTCATCTCCACTTTTTTGATGGTGTCAGCTTCCAAATATTCCCGAGCGTTCTGATTTATCTTGATTTAGTAGGTCGATCCCTTCTGTCATATTATTATTATTATTATTATAGGCATATTGGAAATGATTTAACTATAAAATACGCTACAAATTTGGGGCTCGACATTAAACCGTTTCACGATCTCTAGAACAGACAAAGAAACCCTTCCCAAGTAGCAATATAGATATATGAGATATGAATTTATTTTAAAACGCATTGGAAATAATTGTACAATAAAATGTACAGAAAATCATTTTACTATGAAAATCCATCGAAAATGATCTTTACTATAAAAAATACATTGGAAAGGATTTTATTATAATATTGCATTGGAAATAATTTTACTATAAAAAGCAGTGAAAATAATTTTACAATAAAAATTTATTGGAAATAAATTTATAATAAAAATCCATTGGATAATGATTTTGATATAAAATCCGCTGGAAATAATTTTTTTCATATAAAAATTGATTTAAAAGGATTTTTACTCTAAAGATTAATTAAAACTGTGTTTTTCAACAAAAATGCATTGGAAATGATTTTACTGTAAAAATGCATTGTGATTTATTTTTACAATAAAAAGGCACTGAAAATGATTTTACAATAAAAATGCAAAGGAAATTATTTTACCATAAAAATGCAGTGGAAATGATTTTATTATTGTATTGCAAATTATTATATTGTAGATATGTATATTAAATATGGTAGGTCTGCATCGAACCGATTGGAAGTTTTCTAAGAACAATCAAACCCTTCCCAATGATTAATATAGATTAGAATACATTTTTGTCACAACTATCAATCTTACAAAAGTCTTTGAGAATACCCATATAGATGTGACCACAGATAAGAGTAAACAATAATAGATAGAGGTAGGGAGTGACTGTGATATTTATAAAGGAGAATTGACTATATTAAGAAAGAAAGAAAGAAAGAAAGAAAGAAAGAAAGAAAGAAAGAAAGAAAGAAAGCCTGAGACGGAGATTAAAAAATGGGATTATCCTTCAACGCAAATGAAACATCTAATCTTTTTTGTTGCTGGTCTTTGACAGCCAACACCGATCCGATCACGTGCATGTTAGGCGACCGCTTCGCCGTTGTAAATCACCTGGATACTTCACTTATCCGACTCTGCAACGAGATCATCCGAGACGTGAAGCACACGAAACTGAAGGGAGAAGAGGAAGATGCTCCCGAAAACGATGATAAAATCAAACTTCTCTACCTCTACATCCTCCTCATGCAACTCGATGACAGACTTCTTAATCTCTTCATCGTCAAGTACGCCGAGTAAGTAGCTACTTTATATATTAATTATCGTATTGTTATTGTTAGATAATACAAGAAATTACGTTTTTTTGTTTTTTTTTGTTTTGTTTTGTTTTGTTTTTTTTTGCCGGAGACAACTGTCTGGTGGCCGGAAGAAGTTGATCAGCAACAACTTTTTTAAACACAAAAATCTTGTTTATTACCTCTGTATTCATTAGGTAGTTTTAATTCAAGAGTTACAGTCATTTGTTTTGAGAGTCAGTTTTATTTCAGGATTTTGTTATCTGTCTGGTCTTCTTCGACTATCTTTCTGATCCTTGTCCTTCTCTTCAAGGGCACTCTGTCGGTAGGGCTTATAATACGTTGACTGCATCTCCAGCAAAAAGATAAGAACCTCGCCGAAAAAAAAGTACCCTGAATATGACACTTAAGTGCATCTTGTAGTGAGACTCTAATTTTGGAACCCTGGAAAATGTGGAGTACCTTTTTGTTGCCACTACTCCAAGAAGATCAACTCTGACCTGGAGTGGTAGTTCCTGTTAGAGCCCAATCTATGAATCAAATAGGTCTATTCTAAAATTATTTGTATCAGATCGGAATACTTTATATCACATAACTGTGTTAAGAAAACATCTTACGAAATAATCACACAAAAAATGTGAATATAAACGTACAATAAACGCGAATTTCTAACCTCTAAGCATAAAATAACCCTAGACGTGTTGACATGCCATTAAAATCAATCGATCTATCGATTGTGTTTCTTTGAATAAATCTATTATATCTATTCTGGTAAAAATCTATTATATCTATTCTGCTGGATGTAATTGAAAATGTGTACACTTTTTGTTCAGCTGTAGTTTTTATTGTTACAATTGAATATTTCAATTCTATTATATACTACGGAATTTCTCTTTTGATGCCATATAACTGTAAATTATTTGCATTAAGAATAGTTGCTTGAAGCTCTAATTGTTTTACTGTGGATCGTTATTACTTAATTAAAGCCATACAACTGTTTGCAAACAAATTATTATTATTAAATAGTAATGAGTACTTAAAACAATCTAATATCATAGGTTAGGTACTAAACTGCCGGATGGTGAGGCTGCAGTCGTGAACCTTTGAGGAATGTGGGGCAGCTCTTCATTGCCATCATCCCAAATCCTCTCAGTTAGGGTCCCATCTATCAGTCAAATATAACTGTTCAATCATTTACTGAGTATTATTATTAACAATTCGAAACCTTACTGCTGGATGCAAATTATTTACATTGCATAGGAATACTTGATAAATAGAATTACTAATGTTAATTGTAATACTTGAAACCATTTAACTATGTGCAAACAAATGATTATTATTGAAAAGAATTATCAGTGTCAGATAAGAATAGTTCAAAACCATTTAACTGTGTGCAAACAAAAGAGCTCTTACGATTAGCTTGAAAATTATTTGATAGGAATACTTAATACATCTATTACTTGAAGCCATATAACTTTTTGTCAGCAAATAAGTGGGTTTCTTTGTCTAATGGCATATTAATCTTTGTAGGTTATTTAATACCAAAGCCATTCTTCTAGTGGTACTATTTAACCCATGGGAGCATAAGGGAGTTCATACTTTTCCCAAGGGTATTTGTCCGAAAGTGAACGTAATAGAGTTCGAACTCGCTTACTACGATTCCGCAATCCAACGCTGTAACCATTACACCATGAGGACACCCCCTAGAGAAAGAAGGAATACAGTTGGCATAAGTAATGCAATCTATGTATAATAAGTATATATAGCGGGTTTGTTTAGAAATCATAAACGCTGAAGCTGTATTTACCAAAATACAAATAATCCATGAAACATAATTTTTTTTCAAAAAACAAGATGAAGTTGGTGACCTTAGTCGAGGGTGACCCGAAGGTTCCCTTTTCAATAGCTACAACACCAAGGGTGCTACTCCATTCCCAGGATTGCTCCACTTTACCCTTGATCCTCACCTTATAGTGCCGAGTGCGACATCAACTACCAGTTTTTTGAGTCTTTGGTATGACTCGACCTGGAATTGAACCCAGGTCTCCCAGACCATTGGTGAACACTCTACTCATTAGGCTTATGGCCCGGTACCTAAAAGTAAACTGTGTTATAAAAGTATTGAGACTGAAGCTGTATTTACCACCATAGAAATTAACAACCAATGAAATGTTGATTTTTTTCAAAATAGTAGCTCTGATCAAAAAGTATTGAGACTGAAGCTGTATTTACCAAGACTGAAAGGAACAATGAATGAAATGTTAATTTTATCAAAATAGGTCCTTTGGCTTCTAACACACCGATTTCAATGAGTTTTACATTAGTCGAACCAATTCTCTTTTGATATGAACGTGTGCCGTCGTATTTCTTTTATTGCCTTCTACGTCCTCAAATCTCACCTTTGAGATAAATTTCAGATTTGGAAAATATAAAACGTTATTCCTTTCAATTAAGCATGCCCAACCATTTGCAAAAAGTCTGCAAGGACTGTATTTTAATTGTAGACTGATCTGCATATCAAGGCTTGTATTGGTATTTATTATAGAAGTGCAAATAACAAGATCATTCTATAATTTTTCCATAATATTTTCATCTGCATGGCTTGGCAAAAAGTGATGCCATCAATTGAAATAATTTCATCTTTTTTGTTTAATGTCAATTTTATGAAGTCATAAAGTTCAGCTATTAAAAAGAAATGCTTTGCATCTCTAAAGAAAAAAAAATCAGGTGAACATTCTCTCGGTGTACCAATTCCATAAATCTTGCTTGGGGTAGTAACAGTAATTGACAACATTTCACCAAAAATATTTTTAATCTATTATTGATAGCAAATGGGCAAACAATCAAATATACGAAATTTAATTTGAAGGTCGAGTTAAAGTGTCATATTTGTCGTTTTTATTGAACTGTTTTGCCCGATAAATACTTTGTATTTCTTGAGATTAATGTTAAATTTGACAGTTTATAACGTTTAAATATCTTCTTGCGGGCAGGGCTTAGAATTAGCAAATTGTATTCCCTGCAGCGTCCATGTGGTGCATTCATATAGTAGAATTGATGCAACCGCTGCTTGGAAAAAATTGTGTTTTATTTTATAGGATGAATCTGACTTCGATGCACCACATGGACGCTGACTAAGTGTATAGACAAAAAGCTAGACGGGAATTGCACAATAATGCTACAAGCTATATTGAACAAATCCTGGAAGCAACATCCCAAAAAACAGCAGCCGTACGGCCACCTACCTCTCATCTCTAAAACCATTCAAATAGGGTGAAAAAGACATGCGAGACCCTGCTGGAGAAATAAAGACGAACTCATAAATGACGTTCTTCTATGGACCCCTTCACACAGCCATGCAAGTTCAGGACGACCAACTAGAACTAATCTACAACAGCTCTGCACGGACTCAGAATGTAGTCTAGATGACATGCTGCAAGTGATGGATGATAGAGACGAATGGCGTGAGAGAGTCAGGGAAATCCGTGCTAGCAGTACGACTAAATGATGATGATGATTCCCTGCAAAGTGGTAAGACCCTGTCTCAAAATGGGATGTCCTAAGTATGTCATTAAACAGTATCTGATACTGAGACTCCAGTTCCAGATCTTTGGGAAGTGTGAAACACCCGTGTTCTTCGTTACTATAACTCCCTGTTCTACTCTGACCCGGAGTGGTAGGATCCCATCTCTGGGTCAAATAGATTTCTTTAAAAATGATTCGTATTAGATAATAATATTGTGAATTGAATTACCATGTCCAGAAAATCTGGTGAACACTTACGCACGACACACGGAAACACTGGACAGCTGTTTCAACCTTATTAGGTCTCAGCAACAGCGTATACCGTGATCTCTACCACTAGAGATCGAACCAACGACCACAGATTGCAGAGCCAAAACTCTACAACAGAGCCACAAGTCCTTATTGCACACAATCGACGCCAAATTAACTAGCCATGCTAACTGCGTGGCCAATTAAACTAATTGTATCTTGCCAGTTACATCTGTACTCTTTACAGAGGTCACGGTCATCTCCAGAGCCACGTCAATCCAAGAGGATTAGAAATACGTATCCGCATCTAGAGGTGACCTTGTCCTCTGTAAATAGTATGGATGAAACTTGCAAGACACATTCAGGTTAATTGGCCCCGCAATTAGCATAACTAGTTAATTTGGTGTCACTTGTGTGCGATATAAACTGATGGCTCAGTTGTAGAGTTTCGGCTCTGCAATCTGTAGTCGCTGGTTTGATCTCCAGTAGTGGAGATCACAGTATACACTGCTGATGAGACCAAATAAGGTTGAAACAGCTGTCCAGTGTTTTCATATGTCGTGCATAAGAGTTCTCTGAGTTTTCTAGTTATGTTAATTCAATTCACAATAAAATTCCTCTACTTAAAAAAGAAAATGTAGATAGATAGGAATAAGTAAAGTTAGCAACTGTAGTTTAGGGTGACCCGAAGGCTACCACTCCGAGGCGTAGGGGAGGGCGCTACTCCATTCCCTGGATTGCTCCACATTACCCTTGATCTTTATCTTATAGTAATAAGCAAGACGGCATCAAGTACCATTTTTTGAGTCTTTGGTATGACTCGAATTGGGATTGAACCCCGGTCTCCCGGACCATTGGCAAACATTCTACTCATTAGGCCCTGTTAAATAGGAATACTTGATATCATAATTGTAAATTGTATAAATTGTTCTTACTTGAAGCCAAAGATTGTTATTAATTACTTGAAAACATATAGCTGTGAGCAAACAATTTTTTTTATTAGATAGGAATACCTGATATGTAACTATAAATTGAATTAAGAATACTTACTTGAAGCCATAATTGTTTACCCAGGATTATTACTATTAGTCACTTGAAACCATATGAATGTGTGCAAACAAATTATTCATATACAACAGGAAATTGTACAAAAAATCTTTTAAGTAAAAACTACACACAAATGTGAATATATATGTACAGTGAACCTGATTCTGTAACCATAAAATAGTCCTTGATGGGTTGCCACGCCTATAAAATCAATAAATCAATCATTAAATGAAAGGGGTGTCCTGAGTATGACACTAAACTACATCTGATTGTAAGACTCCAATTCTGGAGATCTGTGAAGAGTGGAGAACTCAATAGATCAATAAAGAATACTACAGTGTAAATCGAATATAAACCTAAGCTGCAAGTCACGTGTAAATGAAAGATCTTTCTCGAGAAATTGGGAAATCAGCCCGTATGATAATAATATATAAGGGCATTGTTCTAAATGTTAAGCGTTGATATGGCAGGCTTTAACGGCCTGATGATCCATGAACATAAATCTTAAACCAGACGAGTCTCAAGCAAATCGATCATTTGTCTTGATCACATTCACTTCTCTCTTCATCCACGTTAGGGTATTGATCGTTGTTGTCGATTAAGTTGTCAACTCAAGACAAAAAAAAAACAAAAAACAAATCAGCATCTTGTGAAGTTGGTTGCCAATTTAGACAACTTTTCATCAAGGGACGAAATGTAAACATGAATTTGGGGTTTGCCAATCGATTGGATGCTATGTTGTTGTCCGGTTTAAGCAGGGTTCTCTTGGTAAAAATTAATTGCATGCAGAACGGGGACACTCCTCCGCCCACTTTATTTGAGAATGGAAAATAGAAAAATTATTATAGATAGATTTGCTTTCTTTCTTTAATGGCTTATCAACTTTTGTGAGTTATCTAATGCCAAAGTCATTCATGATGAACAAGAGTGATAGTATCTAATTTATAGCAGAATAAAATAAAGGGGTTCTAACTCTTTCATAAGGGCATTGGTCCAGAAGTGAACGTTATAGTATAATTGGAGATCGTCCTTGCTTACTTTGTTGTAATCCAGCATTTTAGCTATTGCGCCTTGGGAACTCCTCCCAGATAGATAGATAGATAGATAGATAGATCTCAACACGTAAATATAAATAGATATGACGTATTATTATTGCTTTTGTTGTTGTTGTATACATCAAATGTTGCTCAGGTGTTCCGATCTGATATAATTGTTGTCGACATTTATTCCTTTTAGATCATATATCCATCTGAACAAATGTTCGCTATAAAAAGTTAGTTTCGTTTTGTGTGAGTCAAATTAAGAAGCATGTAATTAGAACCTGAACAAATTCCTGGATTTTGCATTTTAAATGCTTATATTTCTAAGGTCACAAAGCGTCTTTCAGGCCGATTTTCTTTTTCTTTTTATGAGTACAGTTCCTTCTTCATTTTCTCTGATAAGTTACTCGAAAAATGAAGTATTATTCTGTAACTTTTTCTAATGTTTATCTTAATTCTTGTTATTTTGATCTCATTTCAACAAAATACATTCTGGTTATTGCACTAAATTGAAACCGGTGTTTAGATATCAGTTCTTCATTTCTGGTTCATTGGTTGATTGATTTTTTTTAATGACCGTCTAGGATTATTTAATGCCAAGCATCTAAGAAATCGCGTTCATCGCTCGATTATATTAACATTTTCTTGTATGATTGTTTTTAAGAGGGTTTTTTAACACTCGGTTTTATTGAATACGAATAATTTTTAAACATCACTATCTATTTGAACCATAAACCCTTAAAGGTAAATTTGATCCTAACAGGTACTACTCCGGGTCAGAGTTGACCTTGGAGTAATGGTAATGAAGGGGTACTCTACTCTCTCCAGATATTAAGAACTGAAGCCTCACCGTCAGATGTAGTTTAGAGTCATAGCATGGACATGCTTTTAGGGGTGGATTCTTATCCTTCTGCTGGAGATACAGTGAATTTTAAACCCCACTGACTGAGCTTTCTGTGTTTCGGAGCTCTTATTGGTGCTATTACTTACAGGTTCATTCTGATGCTGAGTGAAAGTACCATTTAGGGTCCATTCTATGATTCTTTTCCCATAGATAGGACCCTAATATGGTCCTAAGAACTGTTTAAGATAATGATGAGTTTACCCATTTAAAATGTGGAATATTTTTTTACTGTGTATAATCAGAAACTAGTCGGCTGGGGCTATAGAATATACCGACTGCATATCTGCAGAGGTATAAGACACCCACCAACGAGTGTCCTGAATTGACACTAAACAAGCTGATGTTGAGATTCCAGTGATGCTGGAGCTTTGGGGAATGCGGAGTACCTCTTCATTGCCATCGCTCCCGGATCCACTCTGGTCCGGAGTGGTAGTACGTGGTGGGGTCCTATATGTGGGTTAAATAGAACTAAACTGCGTACTTATGCTAAACTGAATTACTTGAAATAGAACTGTTTTGATATTTAACTGTGTGTAAACAAAAACTATAGTTATACAAAAATGAATTTCTTGAATAAGAACTGTTTGACTAAACTAAATATCTTGAAATAGAAATGTTTTTGCAATTGAACTATGTAAATAAAGTAAGTAAAGTTGGCGACCGTAGTCGATGGTGACCCGAAGTCTCCCTTTTCAATTGCTATTACACCGAGGTGTAGGGGAGGGCGCAACTCCTTTCCCTGGATTGTTCCACTTGACCCTTGATACGTACCGTATAATACTGAGTTTTAAGCAAGGAGGTATCAAGTACCATTTTTTAAAAGTCTTTGGTATGACTCGACCTGGGATTGAACCTAGGTCTCGCGGACCATTGGCGAACACTCTACATGCTTAATTGTTTAATAAAAATGGATTTGGCATTAAATAACTTACAAAGGTTGATATGACATGAAACCCAAACAACCAACCAAATCAGAAACTGTGATTGTTAAACTGACTTTGGCTTTAAATAACACAACACGTGTTGACATGGCATAAAACCAATCAAGTATGTGTGTGTGTGTTTTATGAAATATTTTTATGATAAAAAGCTTTTTATAATTAGAGAGTTAAAAAAAAGTTTTCATTTGTTTCTTAGAATGTCTTATGAAAAATATTATTGTCTTATAAGCGAGACCTAAGATATGCTGATAGTACCCCAGTAGAAGGTAAAGATTCAGCCAAAAAGAGGGTCCAGTTTTGTAACTCTGGGGGATGAGGAGTTAATCCTTTATTGTCAATACTCTCAAGTCCACCCAAATTTGGAGACAAAGTAGTTGGTAGGTCCCAATATATGGATCAAGTAGATTTATTTCAGATAATGATGTGTTTACCTATCTAAAATGATTGTGAAGATACATTTTTACATACATATACCATAATTATTTAACTGACTTCAGCAGAAGATAATCCATAAGGTTTGTCATGCCGTAAAATCAACTAACTAATGAGTTCTCTTATCTTCCTCAATATTGTCAGCAATATTGTCATTATTCCACAATTTATTCGGTCGAGTATCGTAATCTTTCTTGTTTTGATTTTAATAGTGTTTGAAATTTCGGGATGATGACAGGGAACGCAATTCTGCTTTTAAATTAAAACAAAAAGGCCTGAGAATAGAGCCGTCGAAAAGATTATGATTAGAAAAATATACCGTGAATCTTCCGGAAAGACTGTTTACGACTATATATATATATAGCTAGATTGAAACTATACTTGGATCCTGTGTGCTGTTTTGAACAAATCCTGGAAGCAGCACCCTACAAAACAGCAAGTGTACAACCACATATGTCCTATCTTACAAACCATATAAGCAAAATGAACAAGACATGCTGAGAACTGCTGAAGAAGCAGAGAAGAACTCATAGGTAACGTTCTCTGTTGACTCCTACGCATAGACACACCAAGGTTGGCTGACCAGCCAAAAAATCAGCTATGTACGAACATCAGATGCCGTATAGAGGACTTCTTATGAACGATGCCTAATAGTGATTGATGGCGAGAGAATCCATGGTATCAGCACGGCTTGTTAATATATATATATATATATATATATATATATAGGATTATTAGTCAGTTAATTCAAATTTGATATCATTGAATTAACGCTTCGTTACAGGTGAGTTGTGAATACAACTTAGGACAATACGAAGAGGATGCAATTTGGTCTGACTTTCTCAGTATGTGACGAAAAACCGACAAATCCTAGTTGTATTCTAAGATATTGCTGGTGCTCTCTTGGTTACAGACTTCAGGCGTGTCACTCACGTGAAACTCACAGTCGTGAGTTTTATCCAATTTTTATTATGTTTATATCTCATAACTAAAAATATTATATATATACTACCGGCTCATTGGCATAGTGGGTAAAGTGTATAGAGTGTTCACCTATGGTCCTGGAGATCGGGGTTCAATCCTAGATCGAATCATACCAAAGACTGACAAAATTGTACTTGATGCCTCCTTACTTCACACTCAGCAATATAAGGTACTTATCAAGGGCAAGGGGAGCAATGCAGGAAAGGGGTAGCGCCCTCCCCTACACCTTAGTGTTGTAGCTATTGAAAATGGAGCCTTTGGGTTGCCCTTGACTACGGTCGGCTAACTTACTTACTAACTTACTCACATATATATATACTAGTTTACTGGTGCTGTCAAATGTTAATATCTGGAAACTAAGTTAGACGCATATAGATTAAAATAACAGAAAATCCTATTTAATTTAACATAGATTTGATTTTGTATTATCTATATATCAATATTGTTGTAATTATATACCAACCTTCGTTCATCGTTAAATATAGAATTTAAAAAAGGAATTGTTAATAATAATTACACTTCTTCAGTGGTATTTCAGCATGAGAGAGAGAGAGAGAGAGAGAGGGGTTGACTGGAACACGTGTCGCATCGTAGGAAACTGGTATTTCATAAATTTCATTACCTCATTCGGCAAGGTATCAGGGTAGGTTAAACTTAGCTTTGTCTATCTATCCACCCTCAGCGTGACGCGAGTTAAATCTTGAGAACGAAGGTAGATATATAGTTATTTATACCCCCAACAGTGTTGTAATGTCACACACACTCATGTAGAGATGCGCGTATGTATGTAATGAGACTGATAGAGAGATAGATGGGGTGTATTTGTTTTGTGGCCTATCAACTTTTGTGGGTTATCTAATGTTCAAGCTCTCCTTGTAGAGGAACAGCAATGATGCTATTAAGATCTTCGCTGGAGAGATAAGGGGGTTCATAACTTTTCCCAAGGGTATTAATCCGAAAGTGAACGTAACAGCTCGACTGGAGTTCGAATTCACTTATTTTAAGGCTGCAGTCTAGTACTATAGCTATTATGTCACATTGTCTTCCCAGATGGATAGATAGATAGATAGATAGATAGATAGATAGATAGATAGATAGATAGAGAGAGAGAGAGATAGAGAGAGAGAGAGAGAGGTGCCCGGGGTGTAATAGTTATCGTTGTTCAAATCCTGGACGAGACTGATTGCATTTCACATAGCTCTAATACCCTTGGGAAAGGTATGAATCCAATTATTCTCCCACCAGCTATGGGTAAATAGTAGGACAGACTGGGTTCTTCAGCCTTGGAGAGGCAACTAGTCTAGGAGAAGGAATACTCTGAATTCAAACCTGTTAAACTCCGCATAAAAATTGACTTTGTGTCATATCCTGCCCGAGCGGGGGGGGGTAAATATGATAGATAGATATGAACAACTTGAGATAGATAGATAGATAGATAGATAGATAGATAGATATGACCAGCTTGAGATAGATAGATAGATAGATAGATAGATAGATAGATAGATAGATAGATAGATAGATAGATAGATAGAAGAAATTTTTAAAAAATGACATTCAGCGCGATTCAGACTTTACACATTATCATGCAAATTGGGCTGGAAATTGCTTCATTCCCAAAGCGTATTTTAAGTTTATTTCTCTGATAAAAATCTTGCTATAATGGGCTGTTTTTATTGTTTTACGGTTACGTGTATATAAACAGACATTAGAATTATAGGAATATATAGATAACATTACTTTTTGAAAAGTTTTATCTGAAATATGAGATTACGTAAAAAAAAAAAACTTGCCGTTATTATAAACCTTATTCTTTGAATTTTATCTTTTTTTGAGGACCCTGGCTAATGTGAGGGTAGAATAGAAAATATTTTTCTGGTAAGAAAAAAAAGGTGTGTCTGCACTTAATGGAAATATTAAGAGAAACTGGTACAATTATTTTGATAGCTCTTTTCTTCTTCTTCTTCTTCTTCTTCTTCTTCTTCTTCTTGATTGTCTTTTTCTTTCATTTTTGCTCTCTCTACTGACTTTTTCTTTTTTTTCTTCATCATCCTCTTCCGCATTTTCTTTCTTTCTTTCTTTCTTTCTTTTCTCTCTCTCTCTCTCTCTCTCTCTCTCTCTCTCTCTCTTCATTTCCAATTTTCTTCTTCTTCTTCTTCTTCTTCTTCTTCTTTTTTTTTTTCTCTTATATTTCGTCTTCTTTTACTTTTTCTTCTCTAGTTCTTCATTTTCATTTTTCGTGTCTGTCTGTTTTTGTATCTTTTTTCTTCATCTTTTTTCCTATTTTCTTGATTTTCATCGTTGCTTTTTTCTCCTCTTTTTCTTCTTCTCCATCTTCCTTCATTTCATTATCTTCCCTGATTTCGTCTTTTTCTTCTTATACTTTTGCTTTCTTCTTCTTCTTCTTCTTCTTCTTCTTCTTCTTCTTCCCTACTTTATTTCATTTTTGTTTTGTTCATCGTCTTTTTCTTCTTTAACACATTCATCCTTTTCTTCCTCTCCATTATCATCATCATCATCATCTTATTATTATTATCACCGTTGGAGGCGGGGCAAGTGTATTAACTTGATAATTCTCTATTAGCTGTCTATATAAGAATGACAGGTATTTCTAATAGCGCCGTTTCTTCAAAATTCAACCGCATTCTCCAAGCTGTTTCCGCCGCAGGGGGAGAGGGCAGGCCCACGACCCTACTTCTTGATTTATGATGATGACATGCCAGCGACACATTTCTTCTCTTCATAACCTCGTCATATTCATCTGTTTCAAAACTCTACCCCTTGCCGAACATAACAATCAACTTTTGCCACTCTCAAATCAAACATGAAAACTTTTCGCATAAAATTATGCATACGATTCTTCAACATCAAGCTACCAATTTCGTTTTTGTTTTTTGTTTTTTTGTTTTGTTTTTGCGGGGGTGAAACAATATTGGCGAAATATCTCGTCAGCCACTACGCTAAAAATCCTTACTTGTATCATTATCTAAAAATTGTCTTGAATCTGTCTTCGATTCGCTGCCAAGATCCAGGAAAAACATTTTACCGAGATATCTCATCAGGCACTCCATGACATGCATTGCGTTCATTGAATTCATCATCATCTATGAATTGTATTGAAATACTATCTGATCTACTGTCAGTGTAAGAAGACACGGGACAAAGGAATTTCTCAATTGATATGATTGCTTGGTTGCTTGCTAAGTTGGTTGTTGGTTGGTTGAGTTTAATGGTATATCGACCAACACTTGTATGTTATTTAACGCCAAATCCTATTTATACACACACACACACATATATATATATATATATATATATATATATGTGTGTGTGTGTGTGTGTGTGTGTGTGTGTGTGTGTGTGTGTGTGTGTGTGTGTGTGTGTGTGTGTGTGTGTGTGTGTGTATTAAATGAATATGATCTATAAACGAATAGTTTGTAGGTAACATTTTAAAGAAGCCAGAACTCATTTGTTTGCCCACAGTTATATGGTTTCAAATATTCCTACCTAATACAATTCTATTTAGTATTAATCATTTGTTTGCACAACGTTAAATGGTTTCAGATATTGCTATTTAACACAAATAATTAAAAGTGATACAATGTTAAATCATTAAACAATTCTATTTGAGCCAAAGATGAGATCCAAACAGGTATTATCACTACATTTTAGAGTGGACCCTGGAGTAATGGTTATGAAGGAGTACTCCATATTCCTCAAAGCTCCTGGACCATTAGATACAGTTTCGTGTCATATCTAGGACACTCATTGTAGACATCTTACTCCTCTACAGTGATGCAGTCAGCGTATTCTACAGCCCAAGCCGACTTGACCTCAAGAGATATGATCAGATATGCCCATGCTGTAAAATCCAACAACCAGTTTGAGAGATACACGATTTTAAAGTGAAACCCCATCTTGAAAAAATATCCAGAAAAAAAAACAGGTAAGAAATCGGACAAAAATATTAGACAATGATGAAGATTTGAAGAATTTGATTGAAAATTATCAAAAGCTTTCAGTCGCTGAAAATTTGAAAGAATTTATTGGAATTATTTCAAATCATTTGAGAACGATCAACACGAAAATTCTTGCCATAATCAGGTTCCGTTCGATTGAAAAAAATTTGGTTTGTTTTTTTAAGGGAATATCAAACATCATGGGTTATTTAATGCCGAAGCCATCCTTGCAGAACAGCAATGTTAACTATTAAAACCATTGCTCGAGGCGGTAAGCGGGTTTATACCCTTGAGTATTAATTTGAAAAGGAACATAATAACTCAACTGGAGTTGGAACTCGTTTATTTCCTGGCCGCAGTCAGGCATTTTAACCATTAGGCCACGGGGACTATCCTCTTGGTGTAATGGTTAAAGCGATGCACTGCGGAACCGTAGTACGCGAGTTCGTACTCCAGTCGCGCTATTACGTTCACTTTCGGGCAAATACCCTTGGGAAAGGTATGAACCCCCTTATTCTCCCTCCAGCTATGGGTAAATAGTAGGACGGACTAGGTTCTTCAGCCTTGGTGAGGCAACTAGTCTAGGAGAAGGAAAACTCTGAATTCAAACCTGTTAAACTCCGCTTAAAAATTGACCTTGTGTCATATCCTGCCCGAGCGGAGGGGTTGGTAAATAGTACCCCTCCCCCAACGAACGAAACCAGCGTTATTCAGGTGCAAAAGAGGGGGTGTCCTTGTGGTGTAATATTTAAAGCCCTGGACTGCGGAATCGTAATGAGTTCGAACTCCAGTCGCGCTATTACGTTCACTTTCGGACAAATACCCTTGGGAAAGGTATTAAACCCCATATCCTCCCAACTAAGGGTTAAATAGTGCCAGTGCTGTTCTTCTAGAAGGATGGCTTTGGTATTAATATCCCATGAAGGTTGATATGCCATTAAACAAAGAAACCAAATCATGTGCAAAATTTTAAAAATATATACGAGGATCATTAAATAAGTTTCCAGACTTTTTTCGTTTGGGCACTTTTATTTATAGTACACACATGAAACTCTAGTTCCCTCCGAAGTAATCTTCTCCGTCTGCAATGCACTTGTTGTACTGTTCCAACAACTTCTGGAAGGCTTCTTGTGTGAGCGTGTCAATGACCTTCGTCACAGCCTCTTTCATCTCAATTGTTTTATAACGACAGCCTCTGAGCTTAGGGAATAACCAAAAGTCACAGGGAGCAAGGTCTGGACTATAGGGAGGCTGAGGAACTGTCTTGATGCCCATCTTGGTCAAATAGTCTGTGACAAGGATGGAGTTGTGGACTGGTGCATTGTCCTGGTGGAAATGCCACTGACCCGATTTGAAGAGTGCTGGCCTCTTCCGACGGAATCTTTTCCTAAACTCCCTTAAAACCTCAACATAGTAAACCTAACCTTAACCCTAACCCTTTAACCAATCAACTCTGGTGTATTGACTTCCTTACACCTCCCACGCATCTCATCATCCCTCACAGACTCCCTGGCTTCCTTGAATCTCTTATGTCACTCAAAAACTGATGCTCGATTCATGCAAGATGGTCAAAAAGCAGTCTGAAGCATTCCATACGTTTTTGTGTGGCATTTTTTTCTAAGTTTATAACAGAATTTTATTGCATATCGTTCTTCCTGACGTCCAGATTGCATTTTTGAAATTCACCAGCTGTGACAATCAGGCGTTAGTAGGGTGTATTTCAATTGCTGCTGTAGCTGTTCATTTGAAGCTGAAATCATAAAAATTGGTCAGTCATCTCATTAGATGTATAGCAATAACATAGTGAATATTTAAGAATCTACGGCAATTTTAAATGCCTGTACAAAAAAGTCTGGAAACTTATTGAAGGCACCACGCATATTAAAAAATGATCTGCACAATATCTGGATTTGGAAGAGAAACCAAAACAACAATTTAACTCTTTCTGTTATCTTTGGCAGTTTGTTATTCCGAGTCCTTGTGGGTTGGTTGTTTGGTTGGTTTATAGCATATCAACCCTTGAGTTATTTTTTGTCGAGGTCAGTATTTTTCCAATTACATAGTTTCAAGGTACAATTCCTTTGCATGCAATAATATGGCTTCAAGTTTTCGCATCCAATATTAATATTTTCTAAACAAATCTATTTTACTCATAGATGGGACCCTAACTGGTGCTACTACTCTGAGTCAGATGGCCCAGTCGGCTGGGGTTGTAGAATACACCGACTGCATCCCTACAGACGGGTAAGACTCAACCAGCGAGTGTCCTGATATGACACTATACCATTTGATAGTGAGGCTTTGAGGAATGCGAAGTACCTCTTTATTGCCATCGCTCGCAGGTTCACTCTGACTCGGAGAGGTAGTACCTGATAAGGTCCAATCTATGGGTCAAATAGAACTGTTCGACATTTAAACTGTGTATTGAATTGTTTGAAATAGAATTGTTTGATTACTTAACTGTATGTAGGCAAAAAGCTGATGTTCAATTGAATTGCTAGTGACAAATAACAATACTTGGAAGTATTTTACTGTGAGCAAACAAATGATTAACAGTAAAGAAAAATGCGGAGCCGAAACTCTACCACTGAGATACTGGACCACATTAAAAAAAATGTTCAAAATTGTGTTTAGAAATCATATATTTAATATATATATATAAAAGGCTTTGACATTAAATAACATGCAACTGTTGATATGCCATAAAGCTAAACCAAACCAATTCGGGTCAGAGTGGACCTGGGAGCAATGGCAAGGAAGGGGTACTCCGCATTTCTTCAAGCTCCTGGACTGGAGTTTCAACATCTGATGCAGTTTAGTATGATGCCCAGGACACCCCTTATGAGGGGGGAGGAATCTTATCCCTCTTTAGGGGATAGAATCAGCGTATTCTAAACCTCATTGTCAAGATTTCCTATTTAATACTAATGATTTATGCCCAATTATATGGTTTAAAGTAACGGTTCCTATTTAATAATAATTATTTCTTAATATAGTTTCATGTATTCCAACCGTATTAAAATGATTTTTCAAATGGCAGGTACTATAACTCTGGATTAGAGTGGGCTTGAAAGTAATGGTAATGAATGAATACTCCACACTCAACTGAGTTTTAGAACGGGAACCTCACCACCAGATCCAATTTAGTGTCATATCCAGGACACTACTTTGAGTTGGGGTTTACTCCTCAGTAGAATATACAGTCGGCATCTTCTGCGCCCTCACCGACAGGGAAATGGGTTTTTGGTATTTTAAGATACCAACTATATCATCTACTAAAAACGATGTCAGCATTATAAATTCTTCCAACCTATGTCAGTACTATTGTATGGTTACACCACTTAAACTTTAACGAAACGCCTGAAAAAAACCTAGATAAGAACTACACAAGGATGCAGCGTCCTGTTTTGAATAAATTCAGGTAGCAGCACCCAACAAAATAGCAGCTGTACGGCTACTTTTCTCCCATCTCGAAAACCATTCAACTAAGACTAGCCTGATCTGCTGGGTTCTGCTGTTGAGATAAGGACGAACTCTTTTATGGAATGCTACATATGGACACACCAGTGTCAGATGTCCAGCTAAGATATGCATTCATCAGCTCTGTTCAGACACTGGATGCCATCTAGAGGACTCACCAAGAGCTATGGCCGATAGGAGTGGACAGCGAGAAAGAGTCAAAGAAATCCAGGCAATCAGCACGACTTGTTGGTGATGATGATGATGATGATGATGATGATGATGATGATGCCAAATGCCGGGTTCAAATTCTGGCTGTTGCTATTTGTGTTCTACTGAGTGCGAATTGAATCATTCCTTTTTCAAAGGAATGGTCAAACTCCTCCTCCTCTTCCATCTATCGATAAATTGCAAAGCAGATTGAGATCTTTAGACTTGATATAGTAACCAGTCTAGGAGAAGGACAAACTCAAATTTCACAACCCCTTGTCAAGACATCATGGGCCACAGTAATAGTGCAAGCCAATTACTCTTCATGTTTCCATTTAACTGCATTCCCTCTAGAGCTGCATACGGCACATGGTCTTTTTAACGAAGGGTCTTACGTACGTATGCATGAACAAAGGGCAATGGAGGAGATGCTACCACAGAACTAGAATCTCCAGTACCACGCATACGTTGATTGTTTGCTATATTGTGTCCGGAAACAAGGAGACATTCCTTTTGTGGAGTGGGGGGATCTTACCCATCTGCAGGCGATAGAGTTAGCGTCTTCTTAGGGTGGGGAAAGATAGAACAAATTATAACCTTAAAAGTGCAGTTATGGACTTATAAGAACGCCAGTATCAGTTACTGTTAAAAGGCAGATTTTTTGATTGATTGATTTTAACAGCAACCAATCAAGGATTATTTTATGTATAGAGGTTTGGGAATCGCGTTTATTGTACATTTTACCTTTTTGTGTAGTTGTTTCTCAGAGTTTTTTGTTTGCAAATGGTTTTATCGAATACAAATGATGTTTCAAACAGATTTATTTGACTCATAGATGGGACCCTAACAGGTTACACCACTCAGAGTGGACCTAGGAGTAATATCAGTGAAAGGGGTACTCCACGCTGCAGCGTATTCTAAACCCCCCACAGACGAATAAGCTTTTAATAGATAAGACCATAACAGGTACTACCACTCTGAGTCAGGGTGGACCAGGGAGTAATGGCAATGAAAGAGTACTCCATAATCCTCATATTTCCTGAACTGGAGCCTCACCATCAGAGGAAGTTTAAAGTCATACTCAGGACACCCTTTCTGGTGTAGTTCTTTTCTCTCTGCAGGAGATACAATCAGCATATTCTAAGCCCCCCTCCGCAACAAAACAGTTTCATAGTTAGAGAACACCTTAATTATTTGCTGTATTGTATACAGAAACAAGAAGACTTCAATGAGACTTCAGATTTATTTTAAGGACCTTGGTGTGAGCCTGAGTCCTGCAAAGGACGGAGAAAAAAGGCTGATGGGTTTGGGGGGATGGGATGATGGAACAAATTAAAGCCCATAAAAGGTGTAATTAAGTGCTTATAATTATAAGAACATCAGTATTAGTGACTGTTCATCGGTAGATAATATGTGACGAGGGACTATGTGATTACGTATTCTTCTCTTCGTGTTTAACTCGACCAAACAATCGACTTTGGCGTCTCGTCCCAATCAGTAAGCACCAAGTGCCGTTTACGATGCACACAGCTCATGTCTTATGGTGCCGTCTGAGACTGACCAACTTTCTACCAAACATTCGACCTTCTTCGTTGCTCTGTTTGAAACTGACACAAAGGGCTGCATCGCGTTGTATATTCGCTTTAAGCATTGTATGTCAGTAGCTGTAAAAATGTCTACCATCTGGAATTGATAGCTACAAGCTTCATTATTTTACTGTTTCTGTTTCGCTTGCCTATACAGACAGACACACGCACATGCACAAAAACAACCATCCATCCCATCTCTATCCTTCCCTCTCTCTTTCTCTCTCTCTCTCTCTCTATATATATATATATATATATATGTGTGTGTTTGTGTGATCTGTCCATATCTGTTTCAGTCTATTTTATATGCGTGTGCTTTGTTCAGTTAATTCATTATATATATATATATATATATGTGTGTGTGTGTGTGTGTGTGTGTGTGTGTGTGTGTGTGTGTGTGTGTGTGTGTGTGAGGGGAGTATGTGTGTGTGTGCGTGTGTTGTTTGTATTCATATAAATTCATTTCTATCATATATGATATTATTTATGTATATATATAGAGAGAGACAGACACACAGTAAAAAGATGAGAAAAACAGTCGTTTAAAAAGCACTTGATGAATCAAAAAGTGCTCAAATGCTAACCAGAAGTGCAGTATAAAAAGTAAAAGTAATTAAAATTTTTCCAATACTATAAGTTTCACATATCAACTGTGTAATAGAAAATACAATAATCAAATGAAACGTTTTAAGACGAATAAACTCTCAGCTAATTGTGTCTTCTATAATATTGCTGATATATGAAAAGAGCGGTGATATCTTAATTACTTTTAGTGTTTATATATATATATATATATATATAAGGCAAATGCCTAGAGTCATATGCGAAAATAGGAGATTTACAATATGAAGAATTTTTATTGAAATCGCAAGGGCTCTTTCATCCAAGATTTGTCAAGCGACAGCTTTCGGAAGTCGTTTAAAACAATGTAAATAAGATTAAGTAAAAGGTTTCGATGGGTTCTCCCTTAGGCCCTATTCTTGCTAATGTTTTTGATGGGTTTTATGAGAAACTACTCTTCGACAGGTTTCCTAAGCCTTATATTTATTTGCGCTATGTACATGACGCTTTCACTTGTTTTAGTTCACGTAATGAATCTTTGTCTCTCTTCTATTGTTTGAATGATTTACATCCTTCTTTAATCGTCACTATGGATAAAGAGAAGGATAACAAATTACTATTCTTTGATGTATTGGTTGAACGCCGTTCGTTTGCTTTCGTAACTTGTATATATACAAAGCCTACGTTCACCGGTTTGTATTTGAATTGGGACGCTTTTGCTCCTAAATCCAGAAAGGTTAACCTGATCAAGTGTCTCACATTCAGGGCTCTTAATATTTGTTCGGATAATAAGATTAAAAGCGAATTCGAACAGATTAAAAAAAAAATTTTGGGGTAATCGGTATCCTGAGGAAGTCATTGTTGACACTATTAAGAAAACTGTTAATAAGTTTAGGAATAATATCAGGCCACTTGGCCCTTCTAAATGCCCAGTTTATGTTAGACTTTCTTGGATTGGATCTCCTAGTCAATTGATTGCCAATAAGGTTTCTTCCTCGGTGACACAATGTTATAATGCGGCTAGGGTTCGAACCATCTTTACAACTCGAGCTGCATTTCGCTCTACTCCTAAGGATGTGCTCCCTATCTTCCAACAAAGCAATTTAATTTATAAATTTCACTGTCGCTGTAATGCCACGTATATTGGGCGCACTTCCAAACTCCTTGAGGTTAGAGTTAAACATCATGTTCCAAAAGATATCCTTAACCACACAACATTTGGGCTTTCAAAATTGCTCGATTCTGCCATCTGTGAGTATTTGAATGCCTTAAAGAATGCCTTAAATAGTTGTGTGGTTAATTAAAGCGGTGAGTGTTTCGTGGTCTTGCGTAATCAACATCTTATTGTCCTAGAGGCCATTTACATTTTATTTAATAGGCCTTCTCTATGCAAAAAAAAAACAAACAATAAACACCCTCTGAATTTATTAGGAAATATCTCGTGCGGTTTTGATTTTAATTTTTAAGGCGATTTTGATTTTAATTTTTTTCCCTCGACAATTTGTCTGGCTATCATTTTCATCCCCCCTATTTTACTAAATCTTATTCACATTGTTTTAAACGACTTCAGAAAGCTATCGCTTGTCAAATCTCAGATGATAGAGCCATTGCGATTTCAATAAAAATTCTTCATTTCATTCTCCTATTTTTGCATATGTCTCTAGATATTTGCCTTTTTAAATTTGCATGTACCAGCAATTTATATATATATATATATATACACCGTCCATCTCTTTTCCAATCTAATCATTATATATATATATATATATATATATATATAAGTTGGTTGACTGCAGTCGAAGGCCACTTGAAGGCTCTCTTTTCAATAGCTTCTACACTTAGGTATTAAGGAGGGTACAACTCCTTTCCTTGAATCACTCCACTTACCCTTGATCAGTTCCTAATAATGCTGAGTATTAAGCAAGGAGGCATCAAGTACCATTTTTTGAGTGTTTGGTGTGACTCGAACTGGGATTGAACGATATACATATGTGTATATTTGAATATCTCGACAACATTAGCTTTTTCAACATGTCTGATTAAATAAGACAGACATTTCGCTTCTGCTTAGTTTATAGTTGATTCTCTCACCTTTAGTAAAGTTCTTCTCTTTTGTAAATTCCCCTCTCAATTGTTCTTCCTCCTTCTCTTTAAATAAATGCATACCACTGGCCAATGTGTTTGTCATTTCAATGTTCGTTCTCCAGAAGAAGGTTCAAGCTGGAGTCGAGATACTTGGGAAAAATATGGCGTCTTTTTTTAATTCACTCCATCCACAATCCAAACGACTCATACGAAGGAAGAGATTAAGTATAAAATAAACAGAAGGAAAGGGCCTGTCTTATTTAATCAAACATATATGTATGTGTTTGGTTTGGTTTGGTTTATTTAGTTTGGTTTTATGGATAATCAACCATTGTGGGTAATTTAATGCCAAATCGTGTTCTTACATATATATTAGATATATAATTTGTAAACATATTTTGTAGATACACAGTTAAATGATCAAACAGTTCTATTTCTAACAACTGAATTTAGCTTAAGTCATTTGTTTGCACTCCGTTTAAATGCCAAACAGGTCTATTTGATCTATAGATAGGACCCTATCAAGTACTACCACTGTGGGGCAGAGTAGACCGGGAAGCGATGGTGATGAAGGAATACTCAGCATTTCCTAAAGCTCCAGCATTACAGGAGCATCACCATTTGATTGTTTAAAGTCATACAGGACATTCGTTGGGGGTGGGATCTTAACCGTCTGTTGAGATGCAGTCGGTGAATTCTACAGCTCCCGCCGCCTGGGCAGCATATGTATGTGTGTATATACGTGTGTTTATTTGCGAAATATATCTGAGTCCTTTTATTTATTATCTATCTCTGGGTGACCTCCTGCATGCACATATGCACATATCTGTTCGAAATAATTCATTATATATATATACGCGATTGCGGATCATAATTTTTGTATCACTACTTCGATCTTAAATAGCTGCCTCATACGTGTGTCCAAGCCTATAAATAATAGATTATAATACGAGTAATAAATGGACACGGTGACACGAGTTCAAATCCTGCACGAGACTGATTGCATTTCACATAGCACTAATACCCTTGGGAAAGGTATGAATCCAATTATTCTCCCTCCAGCTATGGGTAAATAGTAGGACAGACTGGGTTCTTCAGCCTTGGTGAGGCAACTAGTCTAGGAGAAGGAAAACTCTGAATTCAAACCTGTTAAACTCCGCTTAAAAATTGACCTTGTGTCATATCCTACCCGAGCGGAGGGGTTGGGTAGATATGATAATACGAGTAATAAATACAAAAAAAGTATGCATTGAATGTTTGCTCACATTTGGCTCCCCTTCTGTCTCCGTCTTTCTGTCTGTCTATCTATCTATCTCTCTCTCTCTCTATATATATATATATATATATATATATGGAAGTAGATAATGAAGTATAATCCGACAATATAGAGAAAAATTGATAACAAGGTAAACCAAGTAGAAGGAGAGATTTATTAAAAAGTAATGTTGACACTATAGTGTTTCGGTTCTAATGAACCATTATCAGGTCTGTGAGAGATAATATAAGTGATGTTAAATCAACGATGGATGTTTAAAAAAATACAATACAAAAATACAAAAACCTAGGGAAAATCTTCTTTGCTTCTCAATAAATCTCTCATTCTACTTGGATTACCTTGTTATCAATCTCTCTCTCTCTCTCTCTCTCTCTCTCTCTCTCTCTCTCTCTCTCTCTCTCTCTCTCTCTGTATATATATGTGTGTATATATATATATGTGTGTGTGTGTGTGTGTGTGTGTACAAATTCCAATTCCAATTTTACACCTTGTGAGTTTTACACAAAACTCTCGCTGATGACAGTAAGTCTCCTCAGACCTCCGAGAGTCTTCGACCTATCCAAGGTGATTTTATTAGTAGTGTGGTTTGGATTCATCCTGTCTCTCTCACAGGTTGAGTGCTCCAACTACAATTGGTATCCCTGTCACCATTTTCCCTATTTTTTCAGCTTTCTGGCCGGATTCAGGTATTTGTCTAAGTTTTCGCTTTCTTTTATTTTTACTCTGCGTTTTACTGAAACGATAACATCTTCTTTACAGGAATCGTTTTCATTTCTTCTTGTTAACTAAAACTACATCTAGTCTTATGACCAGGATTGGGTGATTTGCTTGAATCTCAAAATGTGAGGTCGTATGTATTCCAGTTTATTCGATATATATGTCTGTATGGAATGTCTGAGGGTGTATATGTCTTTACGTCTCATTAAACATACATCAACCCTGCCACACGGGCAGGATGTGACGCGAAGTCAGTTTTTTCCCGGAGTTTAACAGGTTTTAATTCAGAGTTTTCCTTCTCCTAGACTGGTTGCCTAACCAAGGCTAGAACCCATTCTACCCTACTACTTGCCCTTAGCTGGAGGGAGGATAATAGGATTCATACCTTCCCCAAGAGTATTAGTGTTATGTTTAATGCAGTCAGCCTCGTCCAGGATTTGAACTCGTGTCATCGTGTCCATTTCCTACGACGATAACCATCATGCCATTTTTGAACATGCTAGAGTGAGTTAAAAATTTTGCAAAATTTTGGTAGTACATGAGGCACAATTCGACACCTCCGGTTGTTTTTGCAGAAGTCGTGAAGATGACGAACTACACTAGGCTGTGAGGTGCAAAGCTCGCCTGATACTCTCTGTGTGCTACTCACCACATTTGCCTCTACAGCCTTGGAATCCACGCTTTCATACCTACCTGACCTTGTCTAATCATCGAACTTCATGAACAATTTAGCCACTGTACCCTGATCAACTGCACTTTCACTTTCGGCACTACAAATGTTTCAGGTTGCTTCTGACCGAGCTCGAACTCGTAAAGCATGAGTTCCCGAGTTTGACTTCGTTGCACGTTCATCCATGCAGCTTTCAAATCACACATAGAGTGAAGCAATGCACAACGTGTCAGCGCACCAGACCAACCACATCATGAACCTCTCATGGCTTGAACTTCTTCGGCCATGTGATATACGACTGCAAAACGTATTGGAAAACCTTTGACTCGCCCTAAAATGTGTGTTTGTGTGTGTATGGCTTCTTCACTAGCGTTTTCTAAAAATTCTTTTGTTCTTGAGTCAGATTATTTGGTTTTTATTGTCTTACTTCTCCCCTCAGGGAGGGTCAAATACACAAAACGTGTGAAAGAGATTATGATGGAGCAACCCAAAGACAAAAACAACGGGCAAAATAAAATTAAAAAATAAAAACAAAACTCGAATTAGCATTGCTATCCATCTCTACTCTTTTTCTTTTCCCTTACAACATTTGCCTCTTCTTGGAGACACAGGAGAAGAAAGAAATTCAAAAAACAAAAAAATCCAATGGAATAGAGCGTAACCCACGCGGTAATAGAAAAAAAACGTTGCCAGTTCAAAGCAGATTCGATTCCACCCCTTTCTTACCCCGTTCATATTCTTATGGGTGGATCGTGGATAGAAGGAGGGAAACAAATAAAAAAGGAAAAAAAAAGTTTATTCTCCGGATCGATCCTTTCCATCCACCCTGGGCCAGGGGCATCAACCACCCACCCTTCCAACCCCCTTTTTTCATCTTGATATATCACACATGGCAACTGAACGTTAATAGTTTCATTCTGAAATAGCAACGGGTAAAAATCTTAAATATCACTGCAATTAATTAATACCCTTCTTGGTGGGGCTCGCTTTTAAGGAGGAGGCAACCTAGGGTGGCTACAGTACTCCTTCACCATGGGTGCTGCCTTTTCGAGTCTAGTCCTCTTATGGCCCTATTGAGTCGTATTTCGAAATGTTCTCTCTGCTTTCGGCATCTCCGCGGGGTTTAAGTACACACACACACTCACACACACACACACATAGATAGATAGATAGATATATCCCACAAACCCTTTCCATAGCTAGAGAACGATAAAAGTATGTAATACCTCGATTTATCCTTTATTTCTAAGCCCCTACTTTTGAAGGGTGCAGTGCTCAACTACATAGGAATAGAATCAGTGGACCAGGTTCAAACTCCAGATTAAGCTGTTTATAATATTGTAATATTTTTATATTAAATGTAAACTTTTTCTTTTAATTTTTTTTCTTTTTTTCTACGCAGAAGTGCTATTTTTCAATTGCTAATATCTAAAGTTAATGGAAAAGGTCTATTTTTTTCATCAAACTTTGCGTTTATATTCCAGTGCCTTCATTCATTACCAAACAGGCAAACTGGAAACTCTCTATTCTATGCTAAAGGGAACTGGTTTGTCACTGAGAACAATAGAAATATTTGGGACAAACTCTCTTTTACAGCCAAAAGGACAGTGATTGAGTGTGAGGACAGATCCTACCTAAAAAAAAGAATTAGTCTGAACCAGATTTCTGAACATAGTTTAAAACTTCTCCTTGCATGACTTTAACAAATACTAAAAGTTTGCTTGAAACAGAAAGACATTTGGTGAATTACATTGTGTTAAAGTTTTTTACTTTTCTTGTTTCTGGACAGAAAGTGTTATTTTTCCATTGCTTATGCCTAAAATAAACGGAAAAGACCTATTTTTTCTTCAAACTTTGCTTTTGCAACCAGCATAATGAATTATTTTAATTTACCTATTTTCCAGAATATACCGGGTAGCTGATAAGGAATTTTCTACAACTTACAGATGATGTTGTTCTTTACTTAGCTTTGAGCTTAGAAATTGCTCGCAAGCCTAAGGTTGCTTACTGTACCTGCTGTTGCTTAAGTGGTCACCCATTTAAATATGGAATAGTATCAACGCTGCTTAACTTCGGTAATCTAACGGGAACAATTGTTCTCAACGTGACTTTACTGTAAATCGACTTCCGGGACATCTTTGTACTTTTTTATGTTTATAACTTTAGTATAACTTCGTGTGAATTTTGATTCATATGTCGTTTAATTCAGATCTTATATAAATGAAAGTGGGCAAATTTGACCGTTTTACATAGAAAATAGGTTAATTTCTAAATTTCATTATCCAGGGCACAAAAGCAAAGTTAGAAGTGAACAACAGCCATTTTCTATACAACGTAAGTCATTTTATTTACAGCAATTAAGAAATAATAACTAGCTGCTATCCAGCAAGAAAATTTGTCTCACATAGTGTTATTCAGGACACGAAACCAAAGTTTGAAGGGCCATTTTCTAAACTTTTACAACATAAGTAATTGAGGAATAGCACATACTATCCAGGAACAAAATTTGTCTTACATAATACGTAATATTAAAAAGAGAATATTATATTTTATATGGTTGTTACAGTTTATAAGCCTTTTCAGGTCTTCAGTTTATGGCTTGCAATTCCCTTTAATGTCGTCTCTCAGAGTAATGGGGAGAGTTATTTGGCGATGCCCATCCTCTCACCAAGTGACTTGTGTCAGATTTTACCGAGTTATATTGTACGTGTAGCAAGGAACGATCCCTGGACTGATTTAGATTTTACATTATAATTTAAAGAAATGTTATATTTTATTTCTCTTATATATTTATGCTTATATCTATATATATATTTGAATTCACAAGATAGATAGATATTCCATATATTTTAAAAGATGATAATTTCTGAAAAGAATATGTATTTTATTATATATGAAAGATATATATTGAAAAATATTTATGAATATGTTTATACAAATATTTATATGTATTTATTTATATTTATTTTTTATTCATTTATATTTTATATTATAATATTTGATAGTATCAGTAATATAACTTTTACCGAGGGCATAATCGCTCAGAATGTGGCCATTTGTTAGATAAAGTAGCAGATCAAAATAGTAGTATTCATTAGGATATTAAAATGTCAAATTTTATGTAACAGGTTGTTGCACGAAAAGATTGACCTAGAGAGAAGGAAATATTTACTGACACAACTTTTTATGTCAAAAGTATGGGGATTTTATGAAAGAAAGAAATCGTAGTGATTTAAAAATTCCACTAGAAACCATAATTCAATGTTTTTATGATGTTCGATATTGTCAAATCCATGTCTTGCTAAAAGAATTTGAACAAATATCTATGTTAGTTTCTGAAATGTACCATTTCAATATAAATAAAAAGCATGGAATTATATTTTGAAAAAAATATTTTTTTGAATAATAATTGTTTGTTTGAGTCTCCTAAAACAACTAAAGAACTGACACTAAATATTTTCAAGCTGTCGTAAAATTTCAGCTCTGTAAAATAAGTATTTTCTTCATTTTCAATGAAATTTAGGCAAACAATGTGCGAAAGTTACAACTATAAATATGATAGAAATTCGTGGAATAAAACTTACAACCATTATCAAAATTATTTCATCTGAACCTCTTTATTTATATTTTCAAAAGTATGTATTTACCAAACCCCTCAACCCTGAACAGGGTGTGACACAAGGTTAACTTTTAAGCAAGGTAGAGTTGGTTTGAATTCAGAGTTTCCTTCTCCTAGATTTGTTGCCTTATCAAGGCTAAAGAACCCAGTCTGACCTATTCTTTTCCTAAAATATTTTTTTGCTTCATTGATGTAAGAGTTGAAATAAATCTCTGAATTATTTATATTCATAGATTTTCTCTGCTTTCTGATCAATAAGAAATAATTGATTCCTAGGAATAGTTTTAGGGTGCTGATTAGCTAATTATTGGATATCATTAGCAAGTTCTTTGCTAAACGTTTTCTCAATAATTGTTGTTTAGTTGTAATTTAGGCCACTATATGTTCTTCCGTAGACAATGACTCTTGTTGCATGGTTTCCAGGCCTTTAAAGGGTATAGACTTGATGCAAAAAATGAGTCCAATAGCTCCTGTAACTCTCGGAATAAGTAGTCATCTCAAAACCATATGTATCCTTATCATAAGCACGAAGAAATTTAAAAGATATACAGGTTTTTATTTTGTAGAGACTTGACAGAAAGAATAAGTTCAATAGCCTAAACTACTCTCAGAATAAGATGTCTTCTCAAAATTATGTCGAATTTATTGTGGGCACAAAGAAATGTAAAAATATACAGGCCTTTACTTGGTATGGACTTGATAGAAAGAATGATCTCAATAGCCCCACTTGCTCTTCATATATATTCTTCTTCTTTTCAAAATCAAATGTCTATTATAGGGATGACAAAATTTAAAAGATATACAATTCTTATTCATAAACAGCTTCACTTATATGAGATACTTGGCTAATATTCATATTTTATATTTCAACAAACTGAAGCCATGAAAATTCCATGAGTTTCGAAACTAAGATTCCACTTATCATCTCTAATTTTATTGTCAATGATATTTGAATGTTTTTAAAGTAACTCTGGAGTGCTGATACCAAATATGGTATCAGTTTTGTTAGATTGTCTCTATTTTTGTTCTATAAGAAATAATAATTGATTCCTAATAATAGATAAAGTTGTTAATCATCTAATTATTACAAATAATTTCATAGCTAAAAATGTTCTCAATGTTTATTGGATAGTAATAATTGAAGTCACCATATACTCGCCTCCTGCCAAAGTCTCCAAATGAATGGTTGCCAGGCCTTTACTTGGGCTCCTTACATTGACTTCAAATCAAAAAGAAAAAAAATCCTCTGCTATTTGCCTTTATCCTCTTTTTACCAAATGCCATGACAAATCTCTGGATACTGGTATGTCACAATTGTTGACGGTGAAGAGGTACCAGTCAAGTCAGGAATTATTCCCTACTGGTTGTGGGATAATATTATACGACTTATCAAAGGACTAGATTGTTGCCCGTCAACTTTTACTTTTGTGGTCTATATTTGGTTTTGTCATTTTTGGCCATCCATACTTTAGCCATTTTACGAGACACTCGTAAATTCAAGTGAATTTTTATCGTATGTTGTATAACAACTCAATGTCACGTAATAATTTGTGGTGAGATGACCTGGAAATGATTCCGATATTGTAGGGTTCAAACTAAAGAACTGAAGGTGTCATCAAAAAATATCTGCAGAGCAATTGAAGAGTAAACAGAATGTCTCACGCCCGGAAAAAGTAACGAAAATATTCCTTTAGGAGAAAATACGGTTAGAAAGATTGTTACGCAAGTATATTTTTTATTAAAATCCAGAATTTCAAATGCTGATTTTCAAGGCAGGCAGACAGGCAGGTTTGGCAGATGAGTTGAGATAACTATCGAAAAATGAAATCGGTGAGCTGAGTTCAAATTCATGCTTAGACAGTTCATATTCTTTTTGTAAGGCATGTACCCATCTGTTTTTCCATCCTCCTTAGTTATAGGTGAAATATCAGAGTGAACTGACCTCACTAACTTTTGGCAACCAGTATTGGATAAAGGACAAGTATGAATTCTAAAGCCAATAAGCCGAAGGGTTAGCGTCTCAACCCAATAAACCTATTTGCTACAGAAACCACAGTAGAACTGCTGATGTGGTAAGGCTACGGTCAAGCGCTCTTTAAGGAGTACCTCCCCGTCAGCGGAGCTTAGAATATGATGACTGTATCCCCAGCAGATTAGTAAGATCCCCCAAAAAAGAAGGGACCTGGGTAAGACTTCATCTGATTGTGAGGCTTCAGTTCTGGAGATCAGCCGAGTGTAGAGTATTCCTTCGTTGTCATTACTCCCAGGTCAACTCTGTCTCAAAGTGGTTATACCTGTTAGCGTTCCATGTATGGGTCAAATAGAAAATATCTAGAAAATATATGCGTAAATATTTGGTCGGACCAAAAGCCGAAAAAGAGCAGAGAACTAGATACATAAACAAAAGGTTTTTTACAAAGTATTTGACATTTCCAAATATATTTGATGTTTGTGCATTCGCTAACAAAATCAAACTACGTGCACAAATTGACCCTCTGTTTACAAGTAATTATAATTGTTTCATTTGCTTCATTTCGATTGGGCCGAAACAATACGCAGTTTCAAATCACATTGAACGCTTCCCACACAGTTTTTTTTTTTCTTTTCTTTTTTTTTTTTTTTTTTTTTTTTTTTTTTGGTGAGGGGGTCTCACTTCTCTCCTATTATCTTTGACATTTAGGATTAGACAATTATTATAATTATTGCTCGGTTCCCGTATCAGTCTTAAAGTTACGATGTGCAGAAATATAATTATATTATTTAAGTACACATAAAAATATGCATCACTCCAGCCCCCCCCCCCCACACACACACACACACAAAGTGAGTGACTGTGTGAAAAAGTATCTTGTTTCTCATTTTCGGCATCTGTGCATTGAAAAGTTAAGTAAACATAATTGGTTTTGAATTTTCGCATCAATAGCATCTAAGTGGATCTCCATTAGAAATCAAGTGACAGCAAGTATTCTCAATTCTTTTTATTTTTATTTTCAAAGAGTGATTGATTTCAACGACATGTCAACCAATGTAGGGTTATTTTATGCTATTGTCTCCTAACAACTCTCCGTGTCAGGTTCAGAAGTGTATAATAATCAAGTAAGACGGTTTCAAGGATTTGATTTTGATCTGTTTTATACCGTGATAATGACTAAAAGAAGGGTTTTAGTGACTTTATTAAAATCCAATTTATTATAGCGAGAAAATTGTGTCTAATACACTTTATTGGCTGCTGAGTTTTGGTTGTGGTGAGAATCCATCAGCTGTGGTTCAAAAAGAAAAATTCACGAAGAGCCAACTATATTTTGACCACATTAAACTTTATCTTATGATGAGGCTCCCGACATAGAGTCTTAGGGAATGTGGAGTACCCCTTCATTTCCATTACTCTCAGGTCTACTCGGACCCAGAGTGGTATTACCTGTTAAGGTCTTATCTTTGGATCAAATAGAACAGTTCAATTTTTTTTACGAAGAATTATTATTATTTATTATTCGAAACCCTACAGCTGTGTGAATTTTTTTGTATAAGACAGTAATATTTAATAAATAGGATTACTAATGTTAAATAGCAATACTTGAAACCATTTAACAATGTGCAAACAAATTATTAATAGTATATAGAATTATTCACGTTACTTGAAACTATTAAACTGTGTACAAACAAATGAACTGTAACAACTCGTTTCAGCCCGGTTGGCTTGGGGGTGGGGCCGTGGAATACACCGACTGCATTTCTGTAGAGTGGTAAGACCCCCTCAACGACAGTCCTGGATATGACATTAAACAATCTGATGGCGACATTCCAGCCTTCGAGATTTCGGGGATTGTGAAGTATCCCTTCATTGCCATTTCTCCCAGGTTCACTCTGACCTGGAGTGGTAGCACGTGATTGGGTCCTTTCGATGGGTCAAATAGAACAAACTATAGGTGCAAACAAATGACTTATGTTAAACGGTTACTGTTATATAACAATACTTGAAACCATTTAACAAAGAAGCAAAAAGGAACACAGGCTGTTTTAAAGATTTTATCTACAAAATGTATTTACAAATCATGAATATTGAATATATATGTATAAACAGGATTTGACATAAAGTAACCTACAATGGTTGATATGCCATAAAGACAAATCAAACCAAACCAAACCCAACAACTTGTTTAGAAATAAAGTTATCCATAAACTATTCACGTACAACTTGTACATATTTGAAAAAAAAACTCGAAAAACGGACGTGCATGTTACTAGTGATCAGTATTATCATTACTATATAAAAGGTACTGCCCATAAGTATTTGAACAAGCACAAAATCTGTTTTTATTGTTTTATATTGCAGAGACCATTGAGTATTTTAAGCAGGAGAAAATCTAGGTTAACGAACGAGTTTGATAACTCTTTCTAATCATTTGTTCGGCGGATAGAGTTTAAAATGCGCTAAGTGTATCCCTTGAAGCGGGATAGGACCTCTCACAAATTACGGGATGTCCTGAGTGTGAAACTGACGGTGAAGCTCCACTCTGACCCGTTACGGTCCCATCTATGTGGCAAAATTATTCGTATTCAATTGTAATACGTTATGCCATATAACAGTGCAAATTATTTGTATTAAGAATAATTACTTGAAGCTATAATTATTTACGAAGGATTATTATCATTAGTTACTTATGACTGTAGGCAAATTAATGGCTATTATTGAAGAGAAATAATTACTTGATACCAAATAATAATTAATATTATATAAGAATTCTTGAAACCATATAAATGTGTGTAAAATATTTGTATTTGATAGGAATACTTGATATCATGTAACTGTGAGCAAGAAAAACTCTGAACAAAAAATGTACATATATATGTACAAACATCACATTTTCTAACCCGAGTTGATATGCCGTTAAAATCAATCAATCACTCTTCCAAATATTAATAGGAGTTTGTTTTTTAGTCTTATTGTTCGTTTCTGGACAAGATTTTAAATGGATAGAAAAAACATTTTTTATCAAAATCTGATTCTATCAAAATATTCAGGCGATTCAAAAGTTTTGCATTATTTTGGAAACATGAGGCACAATCTGGTAATTTCAGATGTTTTTACCAAGATCGTGAAAATAGCAAACCACACGGGGCTGTGAGATGCAAATTTCGACTGATACTCTCCAAATGCTACTCACCAAATTTGCCTCTATGCCTTGGAGCTCGGCTTCGGAATCCACTGTTTCAGGACTACGTCACCTTGCCGAATTGTCGACGAAATTTCTGAAACTATCTGTATATTATCGTTGCAGGATATGGACACGGCGACACGAGTTCAAATCCTGGACCTGACTGATTGCATTTCACATAGCACTAATACCCTTGGGAAAGGTATGAATCCAATTATTCTCCCTCCAGCTATGGGTAAATAGTAGGGCAGACTAGGTTCTTCAGCCTTGGTGAGGCAACTAGTCTAGGAGAAGGAAAACTCTGAATTAAAACCTGTTAAACTCCGCTTAAAAATTGACCTTGTGTCATATCCTGCCCGAGCAGAGGGGTTGGTAAATATGATCTGTATATGATGGTGCTGTAGAATACACCGACTTCATCTCTTCCGTGGGGTAAGATACTCATCCAACGGGTGTTCTGGATATTACTCTAAAGCATCCTGATAGTGAGGCTCCAGCCCTGGAGCTTTGGGGAATGTGTAGACCCATTTATTGCCGTTACTCCTACCTCCACTCGAACCTGGATGGGTATTACCAGGTAGTTTCCATCTATGGCTCAAATAAAACTAGTGTTCAGAGTGTGACAATAAACTGCATCTGGTGATGAGACTCCAATCCTAGAGCTTTGAGGAATGTGGAGTACCCTCTCCCGCGTTCACTCTGACTCGGGGTGGTAGTACCTGTTAGGGTTCCACTTATGGGTCAAATAGAACTATTTAATAATTTACTAAACTTGAAACCATTTATGCTGAATAGAATTACGAGTGTTAAATAGCAACTCTTGAAACCATTTTACTGTGTGCAAATAAAAATTATCATTGTTAGATAACAATACTTGAAGCAACTGTAATCAACTGCGCCGTTACATTCCGTACTACAAATGTTTTCGGTCCAGTTCGCACTCATAAACCATAAATTCCCTAATTAGATATGAAGCAATGCACAACGTGTCAGCGCACCAACTAACACAATACAACCGACCACAGCAGGTACTTACCACAACTTAAACTGCTTTGGTCCAGTGATAAACTTGCTGCAAACTAGCACGTAGCGAAATATTACAAAACTTTTGACTCACCCTAATATTCTATTGATATTTGGTATTCAGAACAATAAAATTTTTATTTTGATTGAAATAAAGATTTGTTCTCCTTGCGTAATGTTTCTGTTTTGTTCAAATACTTATGAGAAGTAATATACATTAATACATAAACGAATAAACCTTCTTACATATATATATATATAGAGAGAGAGAGAGAGGGGTAGGTTGATAGGTAGGTGTATAAGTTGGTAGGTAGATGCATATCGGTTCATGCGTAGTGTGTCAGATTTCGGTTTCCAGACATTCTATTTATCAGCAGCAGCGTACTTACTGCAAGAAGTGTTAGGAGTGATAAAAATGTGGGGTGGGGGTAGACGTTTAAATCGTCGGTCAGTACGTCGCTCCACTCAAGAGAGGCAACCCCTCCCAATCCTTAAAAATATTGCGATTATGCCGATATGAAGTGTAGAGGAACAGCTGAATATGACAAAAGGAACGGAACACTTCAACAAGCAATTGATAAAAAAATTCACTTCACTCACACACTCACAAGATAGATAGCTAGATAGATAGATGTATTTGCTCGTATTTACGTGTTACATATATATATATATATATATGAAAAAAAGTGATAAGACAAACTGGATTTTTTTGATTACCTAAATTTTAATTTCAATTATATTGACGTAGATTCGACCTTAGGTCATCATCAGTTTTAGAAATTGTTGATACGCCTCAAAAGAAGCAACGAAAAACGAACTGAAAAAGTAGTATATCCAATTATATCAAACTAAATCCACAAAATATTCAATGATAAATGTTTACAGCCAATTCAGCTACAGTAGGCGCACAATTTGGGGGAAATGTTTTGAAGAGTTTGGTTTGGTTTCTTTTGTTTAACGGCATTTCAGTCTTCGTGGGTTATTTAGTGCTAAAGCCATCCTAGAATAAGCAGCAGTGATTTTGATTAACCTATGGCTGGGGATAAGAAGGTTTATACCTTTCGCAAGGATAAGAGGTCCTTTAGTCATTACTACCTTGTGAAGAATTGATATGGCACCAAAGAAGCCCAGAAAAGTGAACCAGTAACGTAGCATATCCATTATATATATATATATATATATATATATATATATATTATGATTATTATTACTATTATTATTATCATACCAATTGTTGGTTGTCACTAAATCACTTTGTGGGTTTGTGGCGAACCAAGAGCAATATAATATGGAGTGTGCTCAATATCTATTATAGAGCTATTATATAATAATAATAATAAATAAATATATATTAGATTTATATATTTAATGCCATGGAATTTAGTCTGCGGCCCCTGGGTTTTATGGAGTTTTTACAAAACAACAATCATTGGGCAGTTAACAAAATGCCTGATGATTGTTGTCTTGTATTCGTAAATTTAGATTTCATTTTTTTTTCTGTACTATATTAAAAACTAAAATTTATCTATTTGTAAGCTTAAAATAGATTCTTATTGATCATATATTATTCAAAATGCATTTATAAATAAAATACAGAACTAGGAATGACAAGTAAAGTCACTAGGAGTGACAAGTAAATTCGGAGACAAGTAAATTTGACTTAAGTCATTTTTCGACTTAAGACGCCTCTTCTGGAATAAATTATTGACTAAGGTGAGGTATATATATACATATGTATATATCTGTGTGTCTGTTGGGAAAGGGTTATTGTAGGACCAACGAGAGAATACAGTATTTCACGGCATATAAGGCGCACTTCTTTTTTTCTTTTACTAAAAATATTTTTTTTTAAATTTCCCTACATCTTATATACCATATGTAGGTCTAAAAATCACGATAGTCTGCCGAAATTAGCTACCAACCAACTGCTTAAGCTTAGACTTTAGAGCAACATTCATATACCTATTGTCATTATTTAAAAGGCTATTATGCAGATTAATAGTGTAATCATTGATAATATTAATTATATTAATTTCATCACGTTTAATGGTAATACTTTGTTGTCTTTTTTCTTGATTTCATCAGCTGAGATTGGGATGCGTCTTATATGGCGTCTTATATGCGTCTTATATGGCGTCAAATATTTGGTAATAAAGAATATGCGCAGAATAGTTCGAATTTTGTTTTGTTTTTATTTCTTTTTAAAAAAAATTTAATGTTATACGTGTTTCTCTTTTCAGTGATCTTCATCAGACTAAAATCAATTTTTAAGAAATAAAATTTTCCTTAGAAGTTTTTTCCTTTAAAAAGAATTCTTAAAAATTGATTTTAGACTGATGAAGATCATTGAAATCGCATTAAAAAATTTTCTTTCAAAAGAAATAAAAACAAAAACAAAATTTAAACTATCTACTGACCTTCATTATTACAGCATATAAATAAAGTTGGTCGACATTTGTCGAGGGCGACCCAAAGGCTCATTTTTCAATAGCTACTACACTGAGATGTATGGGAGAGCGAGCGTTACTCCTTTCCCTGGATTGCTCCACTTTACGCTTGATACGTACCTTATAATGCTAAGTGTTAAGCAGGGAGCCATCAAGTACTATTTTTTGAGTCTTTGGTATAGCTCGACCTGGAATTGAACTCCGGTTTCCCGGGCTATTGACGAACCCTCGACCAACTAGGACAATACAATATATATATATATATGTGTGTGTGTGTGTGTGTGTGTGTGTGTGTTCGGATAATACTGTCCAATTTGAATATAAACTGTTTAAATTCTGTTCATACATATTATTTTAACAATAGGTGTATAAAACATTTACATTCCAAATAATCAAAGTGTCCTCTTTGTTAATTTTCTATCAATTCTGTCAGAATTTAATTTTGGAGGTTGCCCCTAAATCATGTACTTGAAAAAAAGTGGTGCTTTTACTTTGTTGAATGGGTTTTACTTTGTTGAAAAGCTTAGTTATAATTTTATTTCATGACAATGCTCCAGCCACATGTTGCCAGGATGACAATGCTCCAGCCACATGTTGCCAGGATGACAATGCTCAAGCCACATGTTGCCAGGATGACAATGCTCGGCCACATGTTGCCAGGATTACAATACTCAAGCTACATGTTGCCAGGATTACAATACTCAAGCCACATGTTGCCAGAAGATCACTGATTTGAGATATGAGACTTTCCAACATCCACCATATTTTCATGATCTCTCACCCACTAACTACCGTTTTTTCAAGTTTCTCGACACTTTTTTTACGCCAAAAACATTCTGTTTCAAATGTGTAGCAAAATTTGCATTTAAAAATTTATTGCCATCAAAACCTTCAGAGTTTTATCGCACAGGAATAAATAACGTTGTTAATCGATAGCAAAATACGTAGATGTTCAGGTATCATTTTTTGACGGATCAAAACACTGTTTTTAAGATGAGTAGGAAATTATTCAAATTATAAAATTATAAGGGGATTCTGATAAATCTCCAGGAGGGCTCAATGTATGATTATCAATATATAAATTCGTAAATTTATAAATATCATACAGAGCTAATTCATATAACTGGAAGAAAAACTTAACAGACCGTCATTTGGCCATTATAAATTTATTTCAGCGAGCCAATGGCTATCGGAAGAGGTTGGTTGCTTTTATCAGTAGCCAGCTGAAATAAATTCATTATAGCCAAATATATATATCAACCCCCTCTGCTTGGACAGGATATGACACAAGGTCAATTTTTAAGCGGAGTTTAACAGTTTTGAATTCAAAGTTTTCCTTCTCCTAGACTATTTGCTGAAGGAGGCTGAAGAACCTAGTCTGACCTACTATTTACCCATAGCTGGAGGGAGAATAATTTGATTCATACCTTTCCCCAGGGTATTAGTGCTATGTGAAATGCTATCAGTCTCGTCCAGGATTTGAACTGGCGTCGCCGTGTCCATTTCCTACGACGATAACCATTATACCACGGCCACCTCTCCTTCTCCCCCCTCTCTCTCTATCTATCTATCTATCTATCTCTGTCTATATATATATGTATATATATATAGAGAGAGAGAGAGTGATAATATTGTGTGTGTATGTATATGTGTTTGGTAGGGCTGTAGCAGGAGATGATCGTTGCTTTGGGGTTGCCATTAAACGTTGCGGCCATCATCCTAGGTTGTATTCTCTCAATGCTATTAAGCGTTTTTAGCGCTCTTGGTCCTATAAGCATTCCCACCCCTCCTACCGATGCATTGACAGAGTTTTTCCATGCCGATACAGTCACCAGCAAAAACAATCACAGACGCCGACTACGCTGATGACTTAGCGTTACTGGCGAATACGCCTAATCAAGCAGAGACACTACTGCATAGTTTGGAACGAGCTGCAGCAGGCATTGGCCTCCATGTCAATGCGCACAAAACTGAATATATGTGCTACAACCAAACGGGCAACATTACCACTCTAGACGGAGCCTCTCTGAGGCCAGTGGACAAATTCACCTACCTAGGAAGTAGCGTCTCATCAACAGAAACCGACATCGACACACGACTGACGAAAGCATGGACGGCTATAGATAGGCTCTCAATAATATGGAAATCAGACATGACCGATGAAATGAAGCGCAGTTTCTTCCAGGCAGCGGTTGTATCGATACTGCTATATGGATGCACTACATGGACGCTAACAAAACGGCTGGAGAAGAAACTTGACGGCAACTACAGAAGAATGTTGAGAGCAATATTGAACAAGTCCTGGCGGCAACACCCCACGAGACGCCAACTGTACGGCCACTTGCCTCCAATCACGAAAACTATACAGGTCAGACGAGCCAGACACGCCGGACACTGCTGGAGAAGCAAGGACTAGCTCGTAAGTGACGTACTCCTATGGACCCCCACTTATGGCAAAGCAAAAGCAGGACGACCAGCCCGAACTTACATACAGCAGCTATGTGAGGACACAGGATGTAACTCAGAAGACCTGCCGGAGGCGATGAACGATAGGGAAAAGTGGCGAGAGATGGTCAAGGATATCCATGCTGGCGGCACGACATAATGATGATGATGATGTATTTGTGTGTATATTGTGGTTTGCTTTTGTTTGGTTTATTTAACGACATATCCACTCCATATGGTTTGTTTAATGCCGACATTTGATTAATTTGTAAATGTTTTATTATAATCACAACTATTTATATTTTTAATATTCCATTGTAATCACTTTTTAATCGTACCTTTTTATTTATCTATAATAATAATCATTTGTTTGTATTCAATTATATTGTATTGAGTATTCCTATTTAATGCTAATAACTTATATACAATTATATGGGTTCAAGCAACTACACCTATTTAACAATTACTATAATTTCTTGTTTTCCTCAGTTATATGCTTTCAAGTATTCCTATCTTATACAAATAATGCGCACAGTTATTCGGTTTCTAGCGTTTCCATCCAATACGAATAGTTTTCCTGCCGATCCGTTAGACCAATAGATGGGACCCTAACAGGAATTACCAGTCTTGGTTGTTAACCTGGAATCTTTGGCTGTGAAAGGGTACTCCATACTCCTTAGATAACTGGCTCCTCACTACCAGATACAGTTTCCTTTACGGGATAGGGCATTGTAAACATGAGTATATGCTGTTGAAGGCTGATAGATTGATTGATTTTAACGGCATTAGTCTTATCTTATGACGGAAGGTTATGGAATCGCGGTTCATTGTGCATTCATATTCACATAATTTGTATATTTGTTTAAGAGTTTTTTGTACTCAGTTACAAGCTATCAAGTATTTTTATCAAATACGACTAATTTACACACAGTGGGATAGTTTCAAGTATTCCAATCGAATATCAATTATTATTAAGTAATATTAATTATTATTAAGTAATTTCTTTTTAATAATAGTTATTTGTTAGATATAAAGTTATACGGCTCAAGTAATAAAAATAATTTTTTGTAAGCAATTATAGCCAAATCAACTATTCTTAATACAAATAATTTACAGTTATATGGCATCAAGTTTTCTTATCTATTTCTATACGAAGAAAACTTGAAACCATATAACTGTAAATTATTTATCAATAATTTCTAAACGTACCTATTGGAGCGATAGATGGCACTCTAACAAATTCTACACTTCCAGATCGCAATGAATCTAGTTGTAATGGCAATGAAGAGGCACTCCACACTCCTCAGTTCCAGAAGTGGAACCTCACTACATGGTACTGTTTGGTGTCATGAGTTGGAATATGTGTAAAGTACTTATTTACCACCGATTGAATAGATAATAGTATTAGGTTTTTCAGAAAATAATGTCCGATTTTAGAATTAACTTTTATTCCAGAACAAATGAATGAAAACAGTGTTTGAATCAGTCAAAATATCATCCCTGAACATCAACACATTTCTGCCATCGACTAACAGGGTTATTTATGCTTATACAATAAACTCGAAAGGTTGTGATACCAAAAATTCAATTTCTACTTCTCCTTTGAAATGAAATGTTTAAAGCGTAAAAAAACTGTCCAGATGCTTGACAAAATGGATGAGAAATCAGGAGAACATGGTGAATGTGAAAAAGTCTCATATCCCAAATCATTGAGCTTCTTCAGTGTTATCCTGGCAACGTATGACTGAGTATAGTCAATAAACAAAATTATAACCAAACTTGAAAAGTAAACAAATCGCTTCTTTTTTCATGCTCATGTTTTGGGATAAGTCGCCTTCAACGATGAACTATTATCTTTAAGATTAAATTTTGGTAGAAGTGAAGGAAAATTCATAAAGAGGGCACTTTGATTATTGGGAACGTGAATGTTTTATACAACTATAATTAAAATAATATGTTAGAACAGAATTTAAACAGCTTATACAAAAAATCAGACAGTATTTTCCGAACAAGCTGAAATATTATTTAAATCTCGCAAGCTGTTAAACTCTGTGGAAAAGAAGAGAAAATAACTCTTAAATAAGACCCATGCTGAAAAAGGATGAAGACGAATGAAACAAGCACAGCTATAGGAAAGGGGAAAAAAAGAAGGGGAAAAAAGAACAATGACCTTGAAGGAGATAATAAACAAGAAAAAATAAACAATGTTGTTATTTTTTTTTCTTTTGCTCATTTTTTGCCTCTATTAACAACTGCTTCACCACATGAGATTCAACATATGTGCTATCATAAATATACGTATTTATGGTGATAAAAGAATTTCTTTCTTGAAAGAGGAATAAAGACAGAAATATTTAGCTAATAATAAAGAGGCCAAATTTTTCATTCCAGAGAAAATAACGCAAAATTGTATACACACACACACACATATATATATATATATACGCACACATACACACATATGCACAAAAATTCTGTACCTTACTATTATTACCGAGATGGTGACACTATCATGGGGATGTTTAATTATTTTTTTAATTGTTATGGCTACTTTTAAAGTAGTATTGTCTCGGTGGTCACCTGTTTTCACTGGCACATGCTGGGTACTATTAGGTACTGCGCCGTATGTACACGTGTATGAGTCGAATTCTGAAGAGCTAAATTTATGGAAAAACTGGTGTTGACCTATATATGAGCTAAAAATTTCTAAGGACTGAAATGAAAACCTAATGCAAAATGAAGGACTGACTAAAATACATGATCATTTTTTTGCATTGGAATAATATTAGAATATACCTTTACAAAAATGAATCAAATTAGAAATTAATAAAAACCCTGCAATAAAACAAATCGATTTCAAGCACATTTAGTCTATAGGTACCTTGTTACACTGTCTTGATTGCTTGTCTCACAAATTAAATATTAATTTGAACCGAGTTCGATCCTTACAAGAAGCCCTATATACTTGTTACATTTTACTAAATATAAGCTACACTTTGTTTTTTAAAAGGAAACCTAAGCGTGATATAATGATTATATATATATATATATATATATATATATATATATATATGTTGTTTATAACCAAGTTAGATTGGTTTGATTTGGTTTGTTGGGTTTTATGGCATATCAACCTTTATAGGTTATTTAACGCCAAATCCATTTTTATGTAAATAATCAGTTCTATTTAAAACAATTCAGTTTAGCATAAGTACACAGTTTAATTGTCAAAAACATTTCTACTTCAAACTATTCAAGCAGTTATATGTAATAATTCAGTTAAGTGTAAATATAGTTTTAATGTCGAAAAACAGTTCTATTTCAAATAATTCATTTAAACATAAGCACGCAGTTTAAATGTAAGTACGGTTTAATTGTCAAAAGCATTTCTATTTCAAGCTATTCAGTTTACGCAAACAATTCAGTTTAGCATTAGTATGCTGTTAGTTCTATTTAACCCATAGATAGGGCCCTATCAGGTGCCACCACTCCGGGCCAAAGTGGACCTGGAAGCGATGGCAATAAAGGGGTACTCCGCATTCCCCAAAGCTCCAGCACTGCTGGAACCTCACCATCAGATTGTTTATTGTCATATCAGGACACTCGTTAGGAGGGGGGATCTTACCCATCAGCAGAGGACCAAGTTAGAGTTTTTTTAGTATATGATCGGTTTTATCTTTATTAGGGTCTGCGGGGAGTATGTTTCTTCGAAAATACTTGCGACCTATTTCGAGATTTAAGATATGCTTAGTTTTGAAAAGATACCTTATAGTAGTTTATTGCTAGGTTAACAGGCAATTGTTTGTGACTTCAGTTCGCAGTGGATGCTCCATATTTCTGGCCTTGTACCAAACTAAGCTTAATAAATAACTTGAAAATCTTTCTTCTGTGTTGTAATGGCTTGTGAGACAAGCCTACAAGCCAATAACAACTGAGTAGTGAGTTTGATCCTTACTAGGTGCCCTAAATTCGTAGCCTTATGCCAAACCTAAGCTATATTTACCTTTTTATGCGCTATTAGGATAACAGTTATCGTCGAACGAAATGGAGTTGATGATCCGAATTCGAATGCTAGACGAGACTGTGTTTTACTTCGTGCTGATACCCTTGGGAAAAGCATGTATCCACTAGTTCTCTTCCCAGTAACCAGTCGAGGAGAAGGAAAACTTTGAATTAAAACCAGCGATTTAAACTTTAAAAAATACTGTGTTTCACATCCAGCCTGTAGCGAAGGAGTTGGGTAAGTACATATATTTAGCTTTTTGTGTGTGCCTTGCGTTGTATAATCTAGTTAGCGAGCTCGATTTTCACATGGGGGCCTCGTACTTCTGCCCTTTTGTCATAATTAGCAAAGTAACTGAAATATCTAGCAATTAAGATAATTGAATTTATTATTCCCCCTTTTTTGTCTATCGTGCACGTAATTTGATTGATAGGTTGATTTTAATGGTATGTCAGCCTGTCAAGAGCTATTTTATGCCTAGAGGTTAGAGAATCGCTTTCATTGGACGTTCATTTTTACATTTTTATATAGTAGATTTTTTAAAGGTTTTGTTTTGTTTTTTGTACACGGTTATATGATATTAAGTATTCCTATCTAATACAAATAATTTGCCCTCAGTTGTTTAGTTTCAAGCAACTAATAATTAACAATTATAGCTTCAAGTAATTATTAGTAAAACTAATAATTTACAATTATATAGTATCAACTATTCTATCCAATAAAAATGATTTTTAAACATATCTATTTGACCAATAGATGAGACCCTAAAAGTACTATCACTCTGGGTCGGAGTAGACCCGGGAGTAATGTCAGTGCTCCAGAAATGGAATCTCATTATCAGATGAACTTTAGCATTGGCGGTGTCTTATTCTTCTGTTTGGAATATAGTTGACTTATTTTAAGCCCTACGGGATACGTAGAAAGACATTTGATTGGTTTCGTTGTGTTGGGTTTTATGGCATATCAAACACTGTAGGTTATTTAATACCAAATCCTGTTTAATCATATATATAAGATGTATATGATTTGTAAACACATTTTGTTGATAACATTTTTAAACAAGCCTGAGCTTATTTTTTTCCTCACAGTTAAATGGTTTCAAGAATTGTTATGTAAGAGTAACAATAACATCAGTTATTTGTTTGCATACATTTAAATAGAAATAAATGATATGTAAGAGATTAGTTTGTCGGTAATTTCATTTTTAAATGAATTAGAACTAATTTGTTTGCACACAAGTATTGCTATTATTTCTATGCAGTTAAATGTTTCAATTATTGCAGTCTTGGGCCTGAATTTTTATTTGATATTAATCATTTGTTTTCACACAAGTATCACTATTTTAAACTAATTATTATATTCAACATTATTCATTCGTAATGGTTCCAGGTATTGCTATGGATCATGAACAATTCAATTAAAAATCAGTCATTTGTTTATACACAGTGGAATTATCAAACAGTTCTATTTCTAACAATTCAATTTTCCCACATAGTTTATACGTAAAACAGTTCTATTTAACCCATCGATAGGACCCTATCAGGTGCTACCACTCCGGGTCCGAGTAGACCTGTGAGTAATGGCAATGAAGGGGTACTCTGCATTCCCCAAAGCTTCAAGACTGGAGCCTCACCACCAGATACTTTAGTGTCATATCTAGGACACTCGTAGAGGGAGATTACCTGTCTGCAGAGATGCAGTCGGTGTATTCTACAGCCCCCACCGACTAGACTACTACCACTCCGGGTCAGAATAGACCTGGGAGCAATGACAATAAAGGAATACTCTACATTCCCCAAAGCTCCCGCATAACTGGAGCCTCATCATCAGATTGTTTAGTGTCATATCCAGGACACTCGTTGGGGGAGAGGGTCTTACCCCTCTGTACAGATACAGTCGGAAAGACATTTGAGTTGGGGCTTTTTTTTTTGCTTCTTTAAAATCAAGTAAGACAAAAATATTTTTACAAGATCTATTGAAATTAAGATAAAAGAAAAAATAAGATGTTCTTTTGGGTTTAGTTAATATCATACTGTTTAAATATTATCCGATGGGTTAATGAATATTTTTTAATTGACTAAACGGTTTGAAAATCCCTGACCTACTTCGGAGGATAGCTACTGCTAAAATTAAACTTCACTGAAAATATTTTTTAATCTGTGAGACAATTGCAAGAAGGTTCGTTTTCTTTGTCTAATGATATATCAACCTTTGTGGTTTATCTTATGTCAAAGCCATCATTGCAAAAGAACAGTTGTGGTTCTATTTAACACATAGCTGTGACAATAAGAGGGTTTCATACCTTTTGCAAGGTATTAGTTCCTAAGTGAAAGTAATAACGTGACTGGAGTTCGAACTCTCTTACTACGATGTTGCAGTCCAGAACGCTAACCATTACACCATGAGGATTCTTCGAATTGCAAGAAGAATCTACAAAGAGGAAGCTGTAACATTTTAACAATATTCATCATCCAGCGAAATACACAGGAACCTTAAGAAACATAAACGATTAATTAAAGATGTAAAAAAGAGAAATTACAAAAACAGCTTTTGCCAGTGGCCTTTAATAAAATTGGTATCAATGAATAATTGCTATCTAAACACATTATATATATATATATATATATATATATATATAAAGAGTGAGAGAGAACTGTAAATATATATTAATGACAAAGAGAGAGAGAGAGAGAGAAGGGGATTGAAAAAAATATTGTTTACCAATTTACATGTGAAGCATTTGTTATATGTCTGCGCACGAAAAAAAAATAATTGTTAGTTGATATGCTTTTTAAAAAAGTGTCGAGTTCTTTGGGAGATTATTAATTTTGAGAGAGCCAGTATCTATGAAAAAAATGCTGGAAATATATTGATGACACTGCATTTAAGAATGATTATATATTTAAAAGAGAAAATGCAGCCTATATATATATGTATACAAACGAATGTGAGTCACTAATTATCTGCACTTTTGGTATAATATTAAAACAACAGTCCAGTATAAAAAATTGTAACAAATTCAAGTAATTATTGACTCATCCTTATTCATGTGCGTGTGTGTGTGTGTGTGTGTGTGTGCGTGCGTGCGCGCACGCGCGCCAAATAGCAACAACACCTCAAACCCCTGTAATCTTCGCCTAGAAGAAAAAATAACCGCAATCATCAGCCAAGAACAAAACAAATTTCTTTATAAATGATCAGAATCCATATCCAAATGCTGGCATTAACGCAAATTCCTTGAAAACTAACTGTTCAAAAAACTAATCAAGCAAAAAGACAACAAAAATATAATAATAATAATAATAATAATAATAATAATAATAATAATAATAATAATAATAATAATAAATTGTGGACTTTGCTATCCTGGCTGACCACAGAGTAAAATTGAAAGAAAATAAAAAGAAGGATTAGTACCTCGACCTTGCTTGAGAAATGAAGAAACTGTGGAACATAAAAGTGACAATTACACCAATTGTAATTGGTGCTCTTGGTACAGTCAACAAAGAACTGATACAAGGACTGGGGAACTTGGAAATAAGAAGACGAGTAGAGACCATCAAAACTACTACGTTACTGAGAACGGCCAGAATACTGAGAAGAGTCCTGGAGACTTGAAGAGACTTGCTGTCACACAAACTCCAGTGAAAGACCATCAGCTAACGATGTAAGAAGCTCTTAAGACATAATTAAATATAACAAAAATGGGAAGAAAAACAACTGTATGAATATTTCAAGCGACAAACAAGTGAAATCTTACACGAGAAAACTTGGACATGGCTAAGAAACGGAAACCTAAAGAGAGAAACTAAATCTCTTCTGATAGCCGCTCAAAACAACGCCATAAGGACAAACTATGTCAAAGCAAAGATAGACAAGATACAGCAAAATATATGTCAATTATGTGGTGAGAGAGACGGATCGATCAATCACACAATTGAATGCAGTAAATTAGCTCAAAGAGAGTATAAGACTATACCTTACTAGATGGGGAAGTTGGTCCACTGGGAATTGTGCAGGAAGTTTAAATTTAATCATATGAAAAAATGGTATATACACAACCCAGAATCTGCCCTGGAAAATGAGACGCACAAAATTCTTTGGGATTTTGAGATACAAACGGATCATCTAATCTCAGCCAGATGTCCAGACCTTGTGATTGTCATAAAAAAAAAAAAGAACCGGCCGAATAGTGGACTTTGCCATTCCAGCTGACCTCAGGGTAAATCTGAAGGAAAGCGAAAAGAGAGTTAAGAACCTAGACCTTGCTAGAGAACTGAAAAAACTATGTAACTTGAAAGTGACGACTCGGTACAGTCGCTAAAGGATTGGTACAGAAACTGGAGGACTTGGAAATAAGTGAACGAATGGAGACCATCCAAACTACAGCATTGCTGAGATTGGCCAGAATTCTAAGAAGAGTCCTGGAGACTTGAAGAGACTTGCTGTCAGTCATACGAACGCTACTGTGAAAAACTCTCAAATGAGTAGAATGATAATGAGTAGAATTATAATAATAAGCGAATGCAGCAAACAAGCAGAAAAGAGTCCAATACTAAACACCATTGTGTGGGAAAGGTGATCCACTGGGAACTGTGCAAAAAAATAAAATTTGATCATACTACGAAATGGTATATTCACAAATCAGAATTCATTCTAGAGAATAAGATACAAAATTCTCTGGGATTTTGAGATGCAAACAAATTACCTAATCCCGGACAGAAGACCAGACATAGTGATGATTAGCGACAAAAAAGAGGACCTTATCGGCGGACTGCAAAGTGAAAAAAAAAGGAAATTGTAAGAGGGACAAGTACTTGAACTTAGCCAGAGAACTAAAAATGTTATGGAACATGAAAGTGACGGTAATACTAATTGTAATTAGAGCACTCGGAACAGTCCCCAAATGCTTGGTAAGAGGTCTGGAAAAGCTAGAAATCGGCGGTCGAGTGGAGACCATCCAAACTACAGCATTACTAAGATCGGACAGTATACTGAGAAGAGTCCTGGAGACATGGGGAGACTTGCAGTGACTCAGATTCCAGAAGAAAACCATCAGCTAACGCTAGTGTGAAAAACTCTGAAAAGAGTAAAATAATGATAGTAATAATAACAAAAATAATCATTGGCAAACAATCATAACTTCAAGTAACTGTTCTTAAAACAAATAATTTACATCAAGTATTCCTATCTGAACAGATATATTGGATCCATAGAAGGGACCCTAACAGGTACTATCAGATTGTGTGTAATGCCAATTAAGGAGTACTCTACATTCCCCAGATCTCCAGAACTGGAATTTCACTATCAGATACAGTTTATTATTTGTCTAAATTTCTGAGATGAAGTTTAATAATCATTATTACTTAGAATATTCGGACTATTGACCTCATCTTTGTTGTTATAATAAAAAAATTACAGTATAAACTATGGTAAAAAAAAGTGACGGTAATACCAATTATAATTGGTGAACTCGGAACAGTCCCCAAAGGCATGGTAAGGGAACTGGAAGAGCAGGAGAGCCGAGACCATCCAAACTACAACCTTGCTAAGATCGGACAGAATACTGGGAAGAGTCCTGGGGACATAAGGAGACTTGCTATCCTTCAGACACTAGTTAAAGACAATCAGTTAATGTTGGTGTGAAAATCTCACAAAGAGTCATATAATAATAATAATAATAATAATAATTCTCTGGGACTTTGAGATACAAACAGATTAGTCAATCCCGACCAACAGAACAGACCTCACGTTAATTAACAAGAAGAAAAGAATTTATCAACTGGTCGATTTTGCCGTTCCAGCAAACGAGAGAGAAAGGAAAGAAAACGAAAAGGTAGATAAATCTTACCAGAAAGCCGAAAAAAAAAACAATAGAAGGTAAAAGAGTCGGTAATATCAATTATTATTGGTCACCTTGGAACTATTCCCAAAGATCTGGAAAAGGGATGTGAGTAACAGGAGATAAGAGGAAGAATAGACATCATCTAAACCAAAGTACAGTTAAAATTAGGGAGGATTCTTAGAAGAATCCTAGAGACTCGCGGAGACTTCCTATCACTCAGACTTCGGTGAAAATGTATTTACCAACCCCCTCCTCAAGAGCAAGATGTGAAAAAACGTCAATTTTTTAAGCAGAGTTGATTTGAAGTTTTTCTTCTCCTAGATCAGTTGTCCAACCAAAGGTAAAGATCCAGTCTGCCCAACTATTTGCCCATAGCTGGAGGGAGAATAGCTGGATTCATACCTTTCCCAAGGGTATTACCGCAATGCAAAATTCAAACAGCCTCATTAAGGTTTTGAACTCAGGTGGCCGTGTCAAAGACCACCATTACACCAGGGACATTTCCATGTATATATATATATATATATATATATCGACTATATGGAAATCAGACCTAACCGATAAAATGAAACGCAGTTTCTTCCAGGCAGCGGTCACATCGATACTGCTATATGGATGCACTACATGGACGCTAACAAAACGGCTGGAGAAGAAACTAGATGGCAATTACACAAGAATGCTGCGTGCAATCCTGAACAAGTCCTGGCAGCAACACCCCACAAGACACCAACTGTACGGCCACCTGCCCCCTATCACGAAAACTATTCAAGTTAGGCGAACCAGACATGCAGGACATTGCTGGAGAAGCAGAGATGAACTCATAAGAGATGTACTCTTATGGATCCCCACACACGGCCGCGCAAAAGCAGGACGACCAGCACGAACGTACATTCAGCAGCTATGTGAGGATACAGGTTGTTGTCCTGAAGACCTACCTAGGGCGATGAATGATAGGGAGGAGTGGCGAGAGAGGGTCAGGGATATCTGTGCTGCCAGCACGATATGATGATGATGATGATGATATATATATATATATATATATATATATAAGGCATATTTGATTAAATATTATTAACATCCTTTGTTTACATATTTTTATATACCTATTCAGGTACCACTTATGAGTCAAATAAATCAATTTGAAATTTTTTCGTATTGGATAGTAATACTTGATTAAATAACTGTGCGCAAATTATTTGTATTAAGTTATGTAAAGCTTTGAGTATTTCCTAAGGTTTGTAATTATAATAAGCTACTTGAAACCATATAAGTAAAGTTGGCGGCCTTAGTCGAGGGTGACCCGAAGGCTCCCTTTTCAATTGCTACCACACCGAAGTGTAGGGGAGGGCGCTACTCCTTTCCCTGGATTGATCCACGTTACCCTTGATCCTTACCTTATAATGCTGAATGTTAAGTTGGTGTTTTATGGCATATCAGCCCTTGTAGGTTATTTAATGCTAAATTAATGTTCATACAAATAAACAATACCATTTTTTGAGTCTTTAGTATGACCCGACCTGGGATTGAACCCCGGTCTCCCGGATCATTAACGAACACTCTACTCATTTGGCCAATTGCTATGAAATAGGAATATTGGATATCATAACTGTGTACAAACAAATGATTATTATTAATTGGTATAATTATTTTAAACCTTATAATTGTGCACTGTAATTAAAATTAATAGTTTTCGATTGGCATTCTGGATATCATATTGTTTTCGATAGTAATTCTTGGTATCATGTAGCTGTGTACCCACAAATTATTATTAAATAAGAATAGTCACTTGAATCATCAGTTTTTTTATAGGAATACATGAAACTAGCCCAGTCGGCCGGAGCTGTAATATAGATTGTAGGTGCACGTAGTGTAATGGTTATCGTCGTAGGAAATGGACACGGCGACACGAGTTCAAATCCAGGACGTGGTTGATTGCATTTCACAAAGTACTAATACCCTTGGAAAAGGTATGAATCCAATTATTCTCCCTCCAGCTATGGGTAAATAGTAGGGCAAACTGGGTTCTTCAGCCTTGGTGAGGCAACTAGTCTAGGAGAAGGAAAACTCTAAATTCAAACCTGTTAAACTCCGCTTAAAAATTGACCTTGTGTCATATCCTGCCCGAGCGGAGGGGTTGGGTAAATATGGTAAATATGGTAGAATACGCCGACTGCATCACTGCAGAGAGGTAAGACACATCTCAACGAGTGTCTGGGATATAGCACTAAACTTTCTGATGGTGAGGCTTCTGTCCTAAAGCTTGGTGGAATGTGGAGTAACCCTTCATTATCATTACTCCCATGTCCACTCTGACCGGGTGTAACTATTAAGGTCCCGTCTATGAGTCAAATAGAACTACTTAATCTTTTACTATACTGGAAACCATTCAACTGTGAGCAAACAAATGATTGATATTAAATTGAATCACTAGCATTAAATAGCAAAGCTTGAAACCGTTCAACTGTATGCATTAAAATGAGTTCTTATTTGTTTAAAAATGTTACCTACAAACTATTCTCTTAAAAATCATAAACAGGATTTGACCATCAAGGGTTGATATACCATTAAGTAAAATAGCCTAACCTTACCAAATATTTGAAACCATATGATTGTACGCAAGAATTTATTACAGTAGAATAAAAAGTGCAATGGAACAGAAAATATGATTGCAATTGAATATTTACAAATGAACTAAATTTCAACATTAAATAACCTATAAAGAGTTGATATGCTGTTAAACAAATAAACAAAACGAATTTTAAGATATCCCCATTCAATTCCCAAAAATCTGATAAATATGAAATCTAGTGTTATTTTGTAGCCTACAAATCATATCGCACCATATCTAAGATACACTTTTCATATTTTGCATACCATAACCCCAATATATGTCTGCATTGCATTATATATATGTTACTCATCTCAGCTAGTTATGTACCAGAAATATTAATTGTAGAAATGAGCACAGGTCTTTCTTTACAAAAGATAAAATAAAGTTTAAAACATTGCAATAATTCCAATAACTTTTACTTTTGGTTTTAATTGCAAAAATAAGAATAAAGTTATCCATAAACTTCTATCATTATCTGCTTTTGACATTCAAAATCAAAATGGATTACCTCGCGAGTTCTGTATAGGTTATCGATATAGTTAAGGGACTCGACGGAATGAGTTCAATCCCTGAATGGGGCTGTTAACTTTTTACTTAGCACTCATACTCTTTTAGAAAGGTATGAATCCATCTCTTTTCTCATCAACTATGAGTGTTGTATACCCAGAAGAAAGAGAAGACGACAACTCGTATATATACATATAAATATCATCTCTTCTTTTTTATTACGTAAAGTACGAAATGTTTGGCCAATTAGTTGCATGAAGAGAGTCGGGATAGACAGGGGACCGCTAAGATTTACATCTTAATCTTTTACTTATTCTTATCAATTTAGCCGGATTCTCTAGGAACCTCTTCGGGTTGTCTTGGGATAATCTTGGTCTCCGTTACCGCTTCTGTTCTTATAAATGGACACAAAGACTTTATTGGGTTTCGACGTCTTTATTCACCCAATTTCCTGTGTCAACCGTACAGCTGGAGAGATTGCCATTTTAGACATCCACTTGTTACGGCGCCTTGGACTACTCTAATCTTCTCTATCTAACTGGCCCGTTCTTATGACTGACCCAACCCAAAAGAGAACTGCTAAAAAGGTCAGCCAGGGATCAAGTCTTGTCTATCATATCGCTAGTTATTTTCCATGACTCTTCATACGAATTGCTATTTAACTTTTGAGTTCATATATTTTGAATTCTACACTTACCTTACAAAATTAATTGGAAACCTATTCATTATGTAACATGGGTAAATAGTAGGATAGACTGAACTTTGACTTTGATACAGCGACCGGTATAAGAGAAGTAAAAAACCCTAGATTATAAACTATGAAACTATCAGTCTTGACCCATAAAAATCTATTTCTTTTTGGAACAGGAGGCGCTCGATGTGTAACGGTGATGTAGAAAATGGACACAGCGACACGAGTTCAAATCCAGGACGATACTGTTTACATTTCATATAGGGCTAACACCGGGTGGAAAAGTATGCGTCCAACGATTCTCCCTCCAACAATGGGTAAATAGTAGGTCACCGGTGTTGGAGAACGGAAATTTTGAATTCAAATTTGAACTCCGCTTAAACATTGACCTTGTGTCACATCCTATCAATGGCGAAGGGGTTAAATAAATATATATTCTTCTGAAGCCGACATGTTGTGACTATAGCCCGATAACTCTCGAGGTGTCTATAAAATTATATTTGTCGCTGCCTCTCACTAGACAGGACTTGACACAAGGTCAAAAGCTCGAAGGCCAATAAAAGTGAGGGTAAAGGGGATGGGAAGGTCGGGAAAGAGCCGAGACTCGAACCCTGCTGGTCATTAACCCACTAAGTGCAATGTGGGTCTAATGAGTGAGTCAGGCAGTATCACGGACCTAAATCTATATCCGGGCACGTATGCCAAAATATAGCTTGAACTAGACCGTGAGGTCTAGTGCTATACAAGGGGTGCATAGGAGTCAAAAAAGCAGCTCACCCACCCGAAGGTGGCTCAGCCGAAACTAGGTGCCTTTCGGCCTCGAATCTGCCATGAATCGATCTCCCATCCGGCACGAATGCCAGACGTCCCAGCCAAAAGGTCAGGGAAGCGAGGTGTGTGCAGAGTGCAGTGAAGTACTCCTAAATATAAGGATTAACGAAAACTAGTTGATTCAATTATTTCTTAACTGGATTTTGAATAAAAATAATAGATAGGAAAGAATAATGAAGAATAAGTCGTCTTAATGAAGCAGCTACAGAGACCTATTGAGTAGACTAAGAAAAGAGATGAATACGATATGGGAACCAATAATCAAAAAGGCTCGATTAAAAAAAGATTGGAATATGAGAGAAGGTAAGAAAATCGTACATAATAGTAATACGTAGTATTTCATTGGTTGATAAAGACATTAGGTTTATAAGTCCTAAAAATTCACATCGTATTGTCCAGCAAGACATATGGCGTAACGGTTATAGGCATTTGGTTAAAGATATTCCAAGTGAAATCATTTGGAGGTTGTAGGTTCAATCCTAACAACAGCCAAAAATAACAAGGAATTTTTACTATAGCTTAACATTTGTCTCCGGTTATAGTTAAGAAAAAATCCATCCCCGTGGATTAAATAAAGGGTTTGGTTCGAAATTCCGTGTAGGTTCCCGAGTTCGACAAGAAGCATTTGAAGAAGCCAGGACGACATATATTGGCTGGAATGTTATGAATATAGCAATGAAGGCGCTGGTCCGAATGTTGTATAGCCCTGACCAACTATACAAACACATAATACATATACATCTACATATGCATGCAGAACACAACGATACAATAATGACGAGCGACACAGTTCTTAGAAAAATATACTTCTCACTTTATTTGAAAGGGTTGTGTGTAAGAATGAGTTGGAGACCGAACAGAACTGCAACATATTGACCCCTACTCTTATAGCCATCAGTGTTTCTTTCCCGTTCTCCTGGGCTGCTCAACGGGGGGCCTGGGACCCAGCCTCTTAGGGCGCTGGTTTTCTCTACTGCGTCTTATCTCCAACTCATCTGATCCCCAACTGATTAATCGGGGGCCTGAGGGCTCCCTCTGCTGGGTGCTGGCTTTCTCTACCGCATCTTGTCTCCACCTGATTTAATTTCATGTGCACTGAGTTATATAATAGTTCAACGTCCACCTTCTTCTTGTGGGCATCACAAATTGCACTCATTCAACCCATTCACGGTCAAGGTTATACTCTGCTATTCCTCGATCAGATGCACCTGTTATTTACACAGGTGCATTTCCTATTTTGACAGCCCGGCCGGGTCATCGGTCAATATATAACACGAATACTCTAAATGATGAAAAAAAATACTTGAAATATCGTGAAACAACATTCACTGATTATGTTTATTGCCTATCATTTCAGATGCTTCTCTTGCCCATACTGTAAAAAGGCCGATCAAAATTTAGATGAGACAACTGAAGTATGGATGATCAAAAAGTGTGAATAGAAATTCATTCTGATAACAATGAGTGCATCAAGTAAAGGGTTTGAAAAACCCTGAGAAATAGATATTTAGGGAGAAAGATAGATATGAACCGACTGAAATAAATAATGAACAATGGGATAAATAGATATTTGCTGTTTCTCATGGAATCTTTGTCAAAAGAAAGCCGTTAAATAGGCAATTTAATTTATCCAAACAGTGTGTCTCACTCATGTTGCCTTATTAAACATGTCAACCACTCGAGCCGCATATCTTAGAACTATTTATAATACCTACATACGTATGTACAGGAGTAGCTTTGTGTGGGGGCATAACTACGGATATATCTAGGGTCTTTGTAAATAGAAATGCGTACACATACATACAATGGTTCGTTGTAAAATAAGGTCTTCTATATCGCGGCGTTGCAAATTGTAGGGGTAGAAAAATTACTATGTATTTAGTATTATATAGAGCCCGGTTCGTATTTGCTTGGAATCAATTTGCCATATGGTGGCATAGCGTAATACCGTTCGTTAATCATGAGTACTACGTCCTAATTACATATAAAGCAGCTATCCATTTATTATTTACTGAATATCTATTTATCGATCTCTCTATATATATCTCAGTCAGTTGAATATATATATATATATATCAAGTCTTTTAACATGTTTTATTCGTCTTTAATACGACATTGAATAATAGCGTTTATTAAGCATGAGTTTTAATTCCTAGTTACGTATAAAGCAGCTATCAGCAATTTTTAAAAAAGTCATTTTGAACTTACATACATATGAAAGTAATATTCATCTAAGTGTTTATCGATGTTGATGAGAGGCGAGATTTAATGGCTAACGTACAGGACTGCGGGTTCGAAATCAGCTCGTTCGAACTCCAGTCAGGCTATTTCGTTCACTTTCGGGCTGGTTCCCAAGAGAAAGTAATTGAACTCTTTATCAATCAGCTATGAGTTAAATAATATCACTGCTGTTCTTCTACAAGGATGGCTTTGGCACTGAATAACCGACGAAGGTTAAACAAAGAAACCCACATCGAACTATGTTTATATCAATCTATCTATTCAAAAACTAACCACCTACCCGAACAGAATGAGCCAACCCTATCTATAATTCTAAAGAATTAAAAAAAAACACTCCAAATAAATATAAATAAAACTCACAGCAACAAACAATCAAACACAACCCCCCAAAATGACTGGCGAAATGGTCGAAAGCACTTGGGCTAGTATTCGGTACTTTTTCACCATCTTGACCCAGACATAAGAAGAATAGCTAGAAGACTCGAACGCCTTCAAATGAAGATTTTTAAAAGAAACAATCCGCTGTATTCAACCAAACATGTTTCGATAATCAATTTATCTATCTCTACTAGTCTGTTGATTATGTTTTCAACTCAGTTTGGTTTGGTTTAGTTGTGTTTTAAGGCATAATAACCCTTGTGGGTTATTTCAAGCTAAATCCTGTTTATAGGTATATGTTATATGATTTATTAGGGAATAGTTTATAGTAAACATTTTTCAAACAAGCCAGAGCTCATTCGTTGGCACTAAGTTCAATTGTTTCGGGTATTCTTATCCAACGCTAAGAATTCTACTCAATATTAATCATTTTGTTTAAATGATTTTAAGTAATACTGTTTATTATTTACACACAGTAATTCAGTATGACCCATCTATAAGTCAAATACCATACCTCGTTCTATTTGACCCATAGATGGAATCCTAAAAGTTACTACTACTCCGGGTCAAAATGGACCTGGGAGTAATGGCAATGAAGGAGTACTTCACATTTCCCCAAAGTTCTTAAACTAGAGCCTCATAGTCAGATGGCTTCGTGTCATATACAAAACACTTGCTGGGGTACCCTTCTGCAGAGACGCAGTTGGTGTATTCTACAGCTCAAGCTGGCTGGACTCTATCTCAGTCTGTTGATTATATGTATCGTGAGAAGTGATTAACGTGCTGTATTGCAACATCGTAGTAAGCGAGTTCGAACTCCAGTCGCGCTAATATGTTCACTTTCAAATTAATAATCTTTGGGAAAGGTATGAACCTCTTTATCTCCCCAACTATGGGTTAAACAGTGCAACTGCTGTTCTTCTACATGGATAGATTTGGCATTAAATGACCCTCGAAGATTGATATGCTATTAAACAAAGAAATCAAACATTTTCAATACAAAATAAGGTATTGAGTGATCATATTTGTTAATCATGAATATTACGGGCAAGTCAAGTATAAGCAATTATTAGATGCACAGTAAATATTTTCATTGGTTGGAATTTATACACGTATAAAAGTGATGCAAGACTGATAATGCATCCGTAGAATAAGGCCAGAATTGAGGATTGAGGATTGAGAATTTGTGTCTTGACGTCACAAAATCGCTTTTAATTCTGAATACTATTCTGATATCTAGAATTCTGAAAATCATATTTGTTGCTCAATCTCAGATTAACACCATCAGACGTATTGTAATATATCACCTTGACGAAAGTAAACGGGTTTTTAAAAATCACGAACTGCACTAAAGATGAAGATGAACATACAATGTAATCTCTGCTTTTAGTTTATCTGGCGTATATATATATATATAATTCTTTTAAATACCCTGTCCGGTGGCAAAAGCTGCTGGGTAGCGCCAGGAGTGGCAGTATCGCCTTCAGCTACCGAAACTGTGTTATCACCCCTGGTTGGCCACAGATGAGGGCAGGGTATTGCACGTCCTTTCGCACGTTGTATGATGAAAAGAATATATATATATATCACTTTGACATGCGCTGTCCCCGGCAAATGTTGATAGATACATCCGGCCCTAGATAAAATTAACAAAGTTATTACCGGAAAACAAGCAATGCGTGGGTGTGAGCTGGGAACAATGGAGAACACGTATTGCGTGAGTATAAACCGTGACCAATGAAAAACAAACATTGTTGGTGGATCGCGTGGGAGTTTTAAGACTATATAAAGTCAAGAATTTGGGCTGAAGTCAGTTCCCCCTGGCTGTTCCGACTCCCGACAGCTCCTTCATGTGTGCGAACTCTCTCCGATTGCTCTCCAGTTCCACACAAGTGTCACCGTCGTAAAATAGAAATATAAGATTGTATTTTTACATATACATTACATGTTCATCGTTGTTTCTCAAGACCCAGGGGTAGTATACAACAGTATTTGCTTCGTGTAATTTTCTTGTGTGACGACATGAAGTAGTAGTCATGAATGCTACGTCCTGGTTACGTATAAAGCAGCGATCAGTCATAGAATTTTGAGTACACAAAAGGTGTATGCCAATTGAAAGTATCAGCAATATGTGTATTTCGCCAAGGTCATTTGTTAAAAGTACATTTGGTTTGAATTAAAATGTTTCGTTCTCCTAGTTTTTTTGTTTGTTTCTTAAGGTTTTATGGCCCTTGTAGGTTATTTAATGCCAAATCCATTTTTATAGTAATAAACAGTTCTATTTCAAACAATTCAGTATAGCATAAGTACACAGTTTAATTGTCAAAAATATTTCTATTTCAAGCTATTTAGTTTAGTCAAACAGTTCTAATTCAAAAAATTTGGTTTAGTATGAGTATAGTTTTTGTTAAGACAAAGTTGAATGTCAAAACAGTTCTATTTTAAACAATTCAATTTAGCGTAGTACAGTTTCAATGTCAAAAACAGTTCTATTTCAAGCAATTCAGTTTAGCATAAGTATTATTTGACTCATAGATAGGACCCTATCAGGTGCAACCACTCCTAGCCAGACTGGAGCTGGGAGCGATGGCAATGAAAAGGTGCTCCGCATTCCTCAAAGCTCCAGCATTACTGAAACCTCCCCATCAGATTGTTTAGTTGTTGGGGTCTTATCCCTCTGCAGAGGTGCAGTCAGTGTATTCTACAGCCCCAGCTGACATGGCAACTTTCTCCTAGATCGGTTACTCATTGCTCAATTTCCAAGGTAGAATTACTAGAACTGTAAAATGACTTCAAAATTAAATCTTACAAAGGCGGGAGAACCCACTCCATCCTGCTTTTTATCAATAGTTAAACGGAGAAGAGACGGGTCCATACTATTGCAAAGGGAATTTGTCAGAAATGAATCGTACAGAGCCTTGCCCCGTATTTGAAATCTGTTCTCCAAGTCCATTTACTAAGACAGCAACCATTACGCCACGCGCCTCCACAAATAAAAGTCGTATTAAAGTCAGCAAACGGCACAAATCAAAAGCTTCATGTTCACACTTGTTGCAAATCGTCCTTACCCATCCCCATTTCGGTACCATCCGACGTCTGATTGTTCCCAAAACTGAAAAGAGCCGTTGAAAGGTCAACATTTTTTTCATCCATTGAAGTTAAAGTTCCTATGCGCAATTGGATCAAGCGTAAAACCAAAAATGTTCTTTATGGAGGGATAAAATAGCGGATAGAAAGGGCGGAAAAATATACTGCATTGAATGGTAACTCTTGAAAAATAAATTTGTAATTTTTAAGAAAAATGAAGTAAAAAAGTAAAGTTGGCGACGGTAGTCGAGGGCTACCAGAAGGCTCCCTTTTCAATTGCTACAACACCGAGGTGCAGGAGAGGGCGCTACTCCTTTCCCTGGATTGTTCCACTTTCCCCTTGATACATACCTTATATTGCTGAGTGTTAAACAAGGAGGTATCAAGTACCATTTTTAAAGTCTTTAGTATGACGCGACCTAGGATTGAACCCACGTCTCCCTGACCATTAGCGAACACTCTACCCACTAGGCTAATGAGCCGGTTGGAAGAGAAATAAATCTACTTGCCCATGGTGTAATGGTTATCGTCGTAGGAAATGGACACGGCGACACGAGTTCAAATCCTTGACGAGACTGATTGGATTTCACATAGCACTAATACCCTTGGGAAAGGTATGAATCCAATTATTCTCCCTCTAGCTATGGGTAAATAGTAGGGTAGACTAGGTTCTTCAGCCTTGGTGAGGCAACTAGTCTAGGAGAAGGAAAACTCTGAATTCAAACCTGTTAAACTCCGCTTAAAAAATTGACCTTGTGTCATATCCTGCCCGAGCGGAGGAGTTGGGTAAATATGAATAAATCTACTTTATTTCAGTACTTCTATCAAGTCTTGAATTTGTTTTATAGGTTACGAAAATTTTTAAATCAATCAGTCCACGTCGTTTTCAAGAGAAATAAATTTTCTCTTTCTATATCAGTTCCATTATCCTGTCTGATCTAAAACCTGTTTTATAGAACCGGAAATGTTGTATTTTCAGTCAACTCTCGGTGAATGTTTGAATGCATTTACCCAACCCCTCCACCACGGTCAGGATGTGACCCACAGAGTAAAGCTGGTTTGAATTCAGAGTATTCCTTATCAAAGGCTAAAGAACCTCGTCTGCCTCACTATTTGCCCATAAGTGAGAAATAACTGTCGGAATCTTGAACTTAGGTCACTGATCCTATTTCCTACGGCAATAACCAGTACGCTAAGTGCAAGTGTAGATTTACCTACTCCTCCGCACAAGTAGGATGCGATACAAGGTCAATTTTTAACAAGTTTAAATTTACAGTGTTCCTTCTCTTAGAACGATTGCCCTAGCAAGGTTAAAGAGGTCAGTCTGCTCTACTATTCACCCATTGCTGGAGGGAGAATAGTTGGATTCATATTTTTCCCAAGAATATTATTGCTATGTGAAATGCAAACAGTATCGTCAAGGATTTGAACTCGAGTCGCCGAGTCTATTTCCTACGACCGTAACCATTACACTAAACCATTACCTAATGCAAGTATACTTGTATGTATTTATTGAACCTCTCTGCTACGGGCAGGACGTGACACAAGGTCAATTTTTAAGAAAGTTTGAATTTTCCTTCTCTAGAACCGGTTGCTGTACCAAGACTAAATAGCTTTATAATGTATTTACTTAGAAGAGAAGGTGAAATGAATTTATACCTTTCCCAGGAATATTGCCGTTAAGCAAAACGCAAACGGCTACAGCCGAATCGGTAATTTCATTTATAACCGTTATACTGAAATCATCTAATCTATCTATATTTTTATATTTAGCCAACCCCTCTACCACGAGCAGGATTCAACACAAGGTCAATTTCTAAGCAGACTACAACTGGATTGAATTCAGAACTTTCCTTCTCTAGGATTGGTTGCCATACCGAGGTTAAAGAACCCAGTTTTCCCCATTAGATTCATCCCCTTCCCGAGGAAGCAAAAGCAAACAGTGTCATCCAGCATTTTAACTCGGATCACCGATTCTATTTCGTACGTCGATAACCGTTATGTTAAACGCGTCTAATTCATATATATATATATATATATATACGTGTGTGTGTGTGTGTGTGTGTGTGTGTGTGTGTGTGTGTGTGTGTGTGTGTGTTCTGTAATATATAGAACATATGTAAGTTGGCAGACCGCAGTCGAAAGCGATCTGAAGGTTCCCTTTTTAATAGCTACTACACCGACGTGTTGGGGAGGGCGCTATTCCTTTCCTTGGATTGCTCCATTTTACTCTTGATCTATACCTTATAATGCTGAGTGTTAAGCAAGGTGGTATCAAGTACCATTTTTTGAGTATCTGTTATGACTCGACCTGGGATTAAGCCACGGTCTCCCGGACCATTGGCGAACACTCTAACCATTATGCCAATGAGCTGGTTATATAGAATATGATAGATATATTTAGTCCATTGTTAAATGATAAACCATGAATAAACAAGCATAGTACCTATAAAAAATGAAATGTTATTTTCCTATGGATCAAATTGTATTATCGGTGCAAGGATTAGTGTGTAGTATCAGTGTGTTCTGCCGAGTGTCTCTCCCGACATTTCTGCAACTGGATCCAATTCTAGCTGCCCGGACTGAGATCCAAGTACAGTACCTGTTCCTTCTCCTCGGCCGTGTACTTGTTTTAAGGCGGAATACCGAAAAAAAAAACGAGGAAATCCTGGTTTCTGGTGGTTAAAATCAGAACCAATAACATTTCGATATAAACGGTTTGGAGTAATCTGACGCATTTGTGACACAGGCAGCCGAAACAGACCCAATTTTGTCCTAACTCTCGTATACATTTAGGGGACCCGAGATTATACCAACATTGTCTGCATTTTGCCTTCAGTACCCTTGTTTTAAAAAGATATAATAAATAATCCTGTTTCTTTTCTTAAGTGTTCCATCACTGGATGATATATAGGTTGATTCAGACTTTTACCAAGGTTATTACTGCTTTTTGAAATGTAAACGGCCTCGTCCACGATTTGAACTCGGATTGCCGATTCCATTTCCTACAGAAGGGGGGGGGTCCTCGTGGCGTAGTGGTTAACATACTGGACTGTAACATCGTGCTGAGTTCGAACCCCAGTCGCGCTCTTACTGACTAATACTCTTGAGAAAGATATGAAGCTCCTTATCTCCCCACCTATGGGTTAAATAGTATCATTGCTGTTCTACAAGGATGGCTTTAGCATTAAATAACTCCCGAAGATTGAGATGCCATTAAACAAAGAAACCGAAAAACAAAAGCATTTCCCACGACGATAACCGTTACGCTAAGTGCGCTTTTTGAGTAAAACTGAAAAAAAATCGGTTTGGTGGTGCTTAGAAGTTTATTGTTTGAAAGTAGCTAAAAAATTGATCCACACTGCTCGGAAAAACAGAACTGATTCGAGTGGGTCAACTATTAGAACGATTTGTTTTTACTCAAAAATAAGTGAGATCTGAAACGATTTGGGAGTATATGAAATGAAAAAAAAAAAGATTTTCTAGTACTCCCACACAAATTAGAGGTGTAATGATTATCATCGCAGGAAATGGACAAAACAACACGAGTTCAAATCCTGGGCGTGGCTGATTTCATTTAACATAGCACTAATACCATTGAGAAAGGTATGAATCTAATTATTCTCCCTCCAACTATGGATAAATTGTAGGGGAGTCTGGGTGCTTTAGCCTTAGTAAGGCAACCAATTTAGGAGAAGAAAAACTGAATTAAAACCTGTTAAACTCCGCTTCAAAATTGACCTTGTGTCACATCCTACCCGTACGGAGAGGTTGATAAATGTATACTCCCACACAAATAAACGATTTAGTACAAACGAAGTGTGACAATATTAATAGTGATCTCGTTTCTTGTCTTAAGTGTCCATTGCGTAACCATTTCATTCATAATCATTTTTGTTTTCGCAATGAAATTATTTTAGTCGGTGGGACCATCAAACTTATTTAGTAATTGATATCCTCATTTTCGTTGTTTCTCTGACCTTTGTCAGTATTATCTGGAGATTTTAAATGAAGCATTCTCATTATTCCATGAGTTCTAATTTACTTCTGGGCAGCTATATCGTGGGATTTTACAAAAAGTTACCGATATTTTTATGGAATCTATAATTTTTTAAGAGAGGCCCTTCAATTATTTTATGAGAATAAAAACCTCGTTAGAATAATTATTCATATAATAATTTTTCGGTTATAATGACAGCAACAATAATTGAGTATTAGCTTAATAATAGTTATATTATTAACAATTATAAGAATTCTCGCATTAATAATACTGATTTATTCTGGCGATTATCATGTATCCGATAATGAGGACGTTTTATTTTGTTTGTATATACAAATATACACTACAGTCTAAAAACATTAAACACACCACTTACAAATCAGATTTGAGTGCTTATCTACCTCAATCTGCACGAAAGTAAATGTAGCAACAACAAATAAAATAGTTGGACATTCAGGACCAGGTTTCAAACACTGTTTAAGGACTAACAAGCAAGATATTGAAGATCGGAATTTTATTTACTTGCGTTATTTATCACTACCTCCCACCAACCAGGATTTGATATAAGATATTTTTTATAGTGGCGGTTTTAGGGAAGGAGGAGGTCGGGCACGATCCGAGATTTATGCCCTGCTGGACTTATGCTTGCCATCGGCTCAGTGCAATGTGATCTAGATGAGCCTCCTGGACTTGGACTCACTAGATGTTACATGTCCAGCTCGTGAGCCTGTTCATAGCTTACATTAGACCAGAGTAATCAAGTGCTATGCTGTGCAACCAATGTAATTCGCTCTCCCGAAGGTAGTCCAGCCGAAGCTAGGGGTCATTCGACCTCGAATCTTTTTTTACAGTGAATTTTGCGGGTTAAGATTATTGTCGTTTCTTGTTGAATTTGAGGCGCTGATTACAAAGGTACCAATAAAAGTGATGAAATTTGAAAATTTGTCAGAGAGATGAGGGTTGAAAATACGCCTGACTTAGTTCTATTTATATTGATTTTTTTCCGTTGTGTAGATCTATGAATAAAATTGTGAAATAGAGCTGATTGGATAATACTATCAATACTATCCTCGTGGGGTAATGGTTAAAGCGATGGACTGCGGAATCATAGTACGCGAGTTCGTACTCCAGTTGCGTTATTACGTTCACTTTCAGGCAAATAGCATTGGGAAAGTTATGAACCCCCTTATCCTCGCAGCTATAGGTTAAATAGTACCACTACTGTTCTTCTCGGAGAATGGCTTTGGCACTAAATAACCTAAAAACAGTTGGTATGCCATTACAGAAAGACACAATTCAGTGACATCTGGTATTCCTTTTATTAGTTGTTTGTTATGCTTTCTCAGGCATCTCCACTTTTAATATCTTCTCACATCAGCCTTTAAAAAAGACTATTTCCATAGAACATAATATATAGTCATCCACAGACAACCTGCTTCGTTGTATAACAATACTTCAGTGTGGCTAGACAGGTAGGATGCTTCATGCTGGGATCGAAACCCGCTCAACTTTATGTTAGACTTAGTATCATACCACTCAGCCAACAGTCGACATACGTCAACCCGGAAATTATAAGGCATTATGTAGAAGCTTTCGTTTGTTTACATTTTTGCCTTACCGGATACCAGAGTGCTCAATTCATTCACACACACACACACACACACACAAACATATATATATATATATATATATATATATATATATATATATATATATATATATATATATATATATACAGATCAAAGGGTTGTACTTGTGGTGTAATAGCTAATGTGCTGGACTCCGACGTCGTAGTAAGTAAGTTTAAACTCCAGTCACTTTCCAACTAATACCCTTGGGAAAGATATATACCCCTTGTTCCCCCATTTTTGGATTAAATATTACCACAGCTTGGTAGACAATTTTTTTAATCGGTCTTAACCGTAAATTTCCAATTCGTGGAAAAATATTTTTTAAAAATGTCTACCATAATTAGAAATTCCATTAATTATTTTGAAAGTTTCTATTAAATCACTTACCATTTTTCTTTCTAATAATGTAGTCAATCCTAATTTCTCAAGTCTTTCCCGATACTTTTTTATTATTTTGTCACTCTTTGTGTGCCCTCCAATCTCAATATTAAACTCCAATTTCCATCTCTAGACACTAAAGCTCAGACCTTAGTACAATATTTTATGCATGGTCTTTTTACGATTTTATATATTTTTCCAACATCATTTGCTGGCCTTAAAATAAAATTTCTAACCATCCAGCAAATCATTCCATTTGCTCTCGATACAATTGACAAAATAAGATTGTCACCTTAAAATAAGGCATCAAAACCAACACCTTAGTCATGTTGTGGATTGAAACCATGTATATTATTATTTTATTAACGATTGTTAGGTTTTCTACCAAAGGTCGGAGTGTAGTGTAAGCACGCTCACTGATTCTTTTCAACTGGGATCAGGAAGAAATTATAAAAAGCGAGACAGACAGAAAATACTAGGATCATTAAATAAATTTCCAAACTTTTTTCGTATGGGCACTTTTATGGATAGTACACACATGAAACTCTAGTCCCCTTCGAAGTATTCTCCTCCGGCTGCAATGCACTTGTTGTACCTTTCCAACAACTTCTGCAAGGCCCCATGGAAGTCCTCTTGTGTGAGCGTGTCAATGACCTTCGTCACAGCCTCTTTCATCTCCTCAATTGTCTCATAACGACAACCTCTGAGCTTTGGGAATAACCAAAAGTCACAGGGAGCAATGCTGAGGAACTGTCTTGATGCCCATCTTAGTCAAATAGTCTGTGACAAGGATGGAGTTGTGGACTGGTGCATTGTCCTGGAGGAAATGCCACTGACCTGATTTCAAGAGTGCTGGCCTCTTCTGGCGGAATCTCTTCCTGAACTCCCTTAAAACCTCAATATAGTAACCCTAACCCTAACCGTTTGACCAATCAACTGTGGTGTATTGACTTCCTTACTCTTCCCATACGTCTCATCATCCCTCACAGACTCCCTATCACTCAAAAACTGATCCTCGATTCATGCAAGATGCACCAAAAGCAGTCTGAATCATTCCATACATTTCTGTGGCAGAATTTTATTGCATATCGTTCTTCTAAAGTATCCTCACGTCCAGATTGTATTTTTGAAATTCACCAGCTGTGACAATCAGGGTTTTGTAGGATGTATTCCATTTCCTGCTGTAGCTGTTCATTTAAACCTGAAATCATAAAAATTGGTCAGTCATCTCATAAGATGTATAGCATATCATAGTGAATTTTCAAGAGTCTACGACAATTTTAAATGCCTGTACACAAAAAGTCTGGAAACTTATTGAAGGCACCACGGAAGTGCGAACGAGAAAAATATAAGAAACATGTAGAAAAACTCAGGTGAAAAGTATATATATATATATATATATATAGAGAGAGAGAGAGAGAGAGAGAGTGAGAGACAGAAAGACAATGGGAAAGAGAGTGTGAACGAGAAA
>OY757937.1:15451958-15456958 GCA_963585895.1 Sepioteuthis lessoniana | reverse complement strand
AGAAAGTTCTGAATAAAGAAAGGCTGTATCTTGATCTGGCATTTCTAGAATGGGACAGAAGACCAACTAAGTCTGACTGTATTGTAAAATGCTGCTGGAACGCTCTGATTTAGTAGTAATAGTACTTTGGCCTCAAAACTATTCCAAACTTCAGAGTTGTCAGCTGTTATTCTTTCGCGGCAGCATATCTAATATAATTGATAATAAACAACGGGACAAAAAGTGTAAATATAAGAGTACAAATACACAATTCCTTAATCTCTCAGCATGAAATAACCCTAGACGTGTTGACATGCCGTTAAAATCAACCTATCATTCAAAAATTGAAATGTTGCTATTATAATCCCAAAAAATGATAAGGATACTAGTCAATACATTGATATAAAAAAATCCTTTTTGAGGTCGGAGGTACGAAAAAATGAAACTTTAAAAGTATAATTAATTTTTATTTTTTGTCTGGTTGATTTATTTTTAAAATTCGCAAGGGCGGATATTTATTCTTAGTTGTCCTTTAGTAATGCTACTTCATCATGTCCAATAATTATTTGGAACTGATAGGTGTTTGATTTTTGTTGATGTTTTTTTTGTTTGTTTTTTTTTTTTGGTTTTGGTTTGTTTGTTTTGTTTTTTGTTTTTGTTTGTTTTTGTTTGTTTGTTTGTTGTTTTTTAGTTTTCCTTTTGCTTACTACGTGTGAAGTAAACATTTTATCTGGCAATATTAATTAGATGGAAATTAGGAGTGGATCTTGTCGGTGAGATGTACTTAAGTCCATACATCGCTAAAGGCAACTGATAGAGGAAAAAAGAAAAGAAAAACGAACTGCAAATAAGTTAAAGAACTTTAATGATCGATCGATTGATTGATTTTAACGGCATGTCAACCTCTAAGGAATCGTATACATTGTACATTTATATTTACATTTTTTGTGGAATTGAGTTTGTTTGGTGGGGTTGGGGGGATTTACGAATTTTCAGTAAATTTTGCATTTTGAAATGAATGCCGTTTCTAATAGAATTTGAGGCATAGATTACAATGGCACCGATTAAAGTTTTAAAATTCGAAGATTTATCGTAAAATGAGGCATCTAAATACACGTTATTTACAGAAAATTTTCTGATGTGTAGGTCCGAAAACAAGGATGGAATTATGTGTGGTTGGTTGAACCCTGATCAATTAATACTATCACGTGATTCAACATGGAAAACAGAGGTTTTTGATTTACTTAAGTACTTAGGGCTGAGATACAAAAGAGAATAGGGGTATTTGAGAGGCTTGGATTTACATGGTTGAACGATAAAATTGTCGTCCTAAAGAAAACAACACTACAGCTTTATTTTAAAACTTTTATTGAAAAAATCAATTCAGGTAACTTGATTATGTAATAGAGCTGACATCTATTCAATGTAGCCGCCTTCAGCCTCAATCACCGCCTCGATACGGATCCGGAACTGGGAGCATGCCTTTTCCACAAGCGCCGGCGGGAGCTCGGCGAATACTTGGCGGATGGCGGCGATCAGGCTGACTTTGGTGTTGTGGGAGGTCATGTTGGTGATGTTCTCGACGTATAACCAAACGAAGTAGTTCAGCGAGTTCAGGTCGGGGGAGGAGGGGGCCAGTGAGAGAAGGGTACAAAGTCGTAGCACTCCTTCTGAAGCCAAGCCTGGGTCTCTTTGGACTTGTGGGCCGGCGCCGAGTCCTGCTGCCACACTCAGGGTCTGCCATCGGCCACTTGATTGCACCACGGGATCACCACACTCTTCAGCACATCCAGGTACACTTTGGTGTTAACTTTCAAGCCGACTTCGAAGATGTGAGGTGGCATGATGTGGCCCTCACTTGAAACCACACCAAAGCCCATAACCGTATCCGGAAACTTTGTTTTCATCACCCTGAGCACGTCCCTGTTATTTGTGGCAATCCAGATTTTCATTTTGAGGGTGCTGGCAATGGTCCTGTTGTCATAACTTGGATCGGTAGAGAGCATGCGTTGTACAGCGGCGCATCTCCGATCTCGCTCGTTGAACATTGTGTCACTTTCAGACATGATAGAAGGCTCCTATCGCTCTTGGGATTTGTACACAACTGGCCAACTAGTAGATGGTCTGCAACAAAAAAAGAAAACTGGTTTTCATTAAACGGAAATGGAATCATGTCGTCTTTTCCAGAGCGACAATTTTATCGTTCCACCCTGTAGTGAGCTTTAGTTTATTTATTTAACGGTTTTCACTTTCAAATGGGTTATTTAATACCAAAATTTGATTAATTGGTAAATGTTTGATTGTAACTGTATCTTGATTATAAGTGAATTTTCAATGTTCCATTGCATTGTTTTTTTAACTGCGCACTTATCTAAAATTATTTATTTGCACACAAAAGTATGATCTCAAGTATTCCTATCTAATAGTCACATTTGATGTACAATTTTGTCTATAATGGTTGGTTTACCCACATTTATATGGTTTTAAGTATTCCTATCTAATACAAATAATTTGCACACAGTCGTATGACTTCAAGTATTCCTATCTACAGAGTGCAGAAGCAAAATTAGGAATATTCTAGTATAATAATGAACGACTCTATTATAAAACAAGACTAATTTTAATTTTAAAAATAAATAACAAAATTAGAAGATAGATACAAAACAGTAGATTTACTCAATATGGCCGTCACTTTTTTCAATTATTGTATCTACAAGCCTTCGAAACGATTTGCATGCCTCAAAAATGAATTTTTCAGACATTTTATTCCATTCCTCCTCAATAGCAGTCTTAAGGTGGTTATGGTCTGGATTTGATGGAGAAACTCCAATTATTTAGGAATTTTTTTTTTTTTTTTGCTTGGTTTCGGCGTTAAGCAAATCATGGATTCATTGTTGTTTCTTTTCTTGCTTATTTATAATGGACTGAATCTTAACGAAAAAGTGCTTGAATAATGTAGCTAATCAAGAAAATTTTGATTTACTGCGTTTGGGGGGGTGCTGTTGTTTTTTGTTTTTCAAAAATTGGACAAATCAGACTAAAAAAATGTTTTAAAAATTATTTCATATTTTGCTTCGGCACCCTGTAATACCTACATTTGATATCCACTTTTGTGGTTTCAAGTATCTATTTGTTTCCACTCAGTTGTATGGTTTTAAGTTACAAATAATAATTCTTAGTAAACAATTACAGCTTCAAGTAACTATATTTGATACAAATAATTTACACACACTTATATGATATCAGGTATTCTTATGACATAAATAACTTGCAAATACATCTATTCAACCTACTGACGGGACTCTAATAGGTATTATCAATTCGAGTTAGAGTGTTCTTGGGAGTTATGGCAATAAAGATGTATTCCACACTCCCCAGAACCCCGGAAGTGAATTCTCGTCATCTGATGCAGTTTATTGGCATACCCTAGACACCCAAGGCAGAAAAGAACTTTAGTTTTTCATTCAAGCTTTTGAGAGGCATTAACAAGACCCAGATAAGTCTGGCACAGTAACTCAAATTTGAGATATATTGTGGAAAATTAACATACTTCAATATAAAAGCGTGTAATATCAACTCGTTAACCATGGCCTCAAACGAGCTGGTCGGTAGGCATTTAATCAGCTTATCTTAATATAATACATTGATATGAATATGGAACCCCCTGTGAGGATCGACTATACTACACAGTATTCATAGTCTTTTAGATTAGAACTTGAATCATTATCATACACTGCCCTAATGGCGAGGCTAAGAATATGCTGACTGTAACCTCTGCCGAGGAGTAACACCCGCCCCCCCCAAAGTATGATATTAGATTGCATTTGATGGTGAGTCTCCAGTCTGGATCTATAGGGAGTGTAGAGTACTTCTTTGCCATTACTCTCAGATCCACTTTGACCCGGAGTGGTAGTACCTACAATGTGGGTCAAATTGATATACTTGAAAATTATTAATATTCGATAGGAATACTTGATACTCTAGAACTGTAAATTTTTCGTATAAAGAGTAGTTACTTGAAGTTATAATTGTTTACTAAAGATTGTAATTAGTTACTTGAAACAATATAAAATATAACCTTAAGAAAGGAATGAAACTCCTTATCCCTCCAGTAAAGGGTTAAATAGTTCCATTACTGCCCTTCTACTTGGATGGCTTTGGTATCAATTAAACCACGAATGTTGATACGTCATTAAACACAGAAATCAAACTAAACCATATCAATGCATGCCAACAAATGACTATTATTGAATCGAAATAATAATATGAAACCATGTTAATTACTAGTAATATAAATGAATACTTGGAACCATACAACTGTGTGAAAATAATCTACATTAGATAGGTTGGTTGGTTGGGTTTATGGCATATCAATCTTTGCAGGTTATTTAATGGCAAATCTATTTTCAAACAAATAGTTCTATTTCAAACATTTCATTTTAGCGTGAGTACACAGTTTAATTGTCAAAAACATTTCTATTTACAGCTATTCTGTTTAGTCAAGCAGTTCTAATTCAGTTTAGTATAAGTACTGATTTTGTTTACACACAGTTAGATATCAAAGCAGTTCTATATTAAACTAATCAGTTTAGTGTAAGTACAGTTTCAATGTTAAAAAACAGTTTTATTTCAAATAATTTAGTTTAGCATAAACACGCAGTTAAAATATAAGTACTGTTTAATAGTCAAAAACATTTCTATTTCAAGCTATTCAGTTCAGTCAAACAATTCAGTTTAGCATAAGTATACCGTTAGTTCTATTCAACCCATAGATAGGGCCCTATCAGGCGCTACCACGCCGGGCCAGAGTGGACCTGGGAGCAATGGCAATGAAGGGGTGCTTCGTATTTCCCAAAGCCGCAGCATTACTGGAACCTTACCATTAATGTCATATCCAGAACACTCATTGGGGGGGTCTTACCCTCTGCAGAGGAGCAATCAGTGTATTCTACAGCCCTGTTGCATTAGATAAGAATACTTGATAGGAATACTTGATATTATATAACTATGAAAAACATTTT
>OY757937.1:15434458-15446958 GCA_963585895.1 Sepioteuthis lessoniana | reverse complement strand
GCAGTTTAAGTGTCAAAACAATTCAGTTTAGGATTAGCACACGGTTTAGATCTATTTGACCCAAAGATAGGACCCTATCTGGTGCTTCCACTCCGGGCAAGAGTGGAACTGGGAGCGATAGCAAGGAAGGGGTACTCCGCATTCCCCAAAGCCCCAGCATTACTCGAACCTCACAATCAAATAGTTTAATGTCATATACAGGACATTCGTTGGCGGGGTCTTATCCCTCTGAAAGAGAAGTAGTTGGTGTATTCTACGGCCCCAGCCGACTGGACAAGAGAGAGAGAGAGAGAGAGAGAGAGAAATTGACAAAAATGTTTGTGGTTATATAAGCACTTATACAGTAGGTGCGCGCAAACACACACACACACACACACACAAACACACACACACGCATATATATATATATATATATACAAAATCAGCACGAACGAATATTATTTTTAATTTGATCTGCAATCTTTACTCTGCAATTTTCCTGCTGTTTAATCAATATTTACAGCTTAATCAATTAAAAAAAGGAAATTATGTTGAAAAATAAATATTAGTTGTTTAAGATAAATGTTGTTTCTTTTCGGTAAACTACGGGATCATTTATATTCTTATTTATACACGTGTTTATATATATATATATATGCTTATCGTAATTTATATAACATGCTTTTGGGGAGGTGTGCCTTGTGTAACGTTCAGCATCGTAGGAAATGCAATCGACAACCTTGGTTCAAATCCCAGTTGATGCTATTTTAGTTTCACTTCACACTAATTCTCTTAAGAAAGGTTTGAATCTCTCTCTTTCTCTTCTTCCCTCTTTGGGCAACCAGTCTTGGAAATTGAAAACTGTATACAAATTAGTTTTACCCTGCTTAAAGACTGAGCTTGCGTCACATCCTCTCTGGAGCAGACCGGTTGGGAAAATACTTTTGGCTACAGTAAAAATTTAGTATCACTTCTAATCAGCTAAATATCTTTTATATATATATTTCAAGCCTCTTCGTAGTTGAATTGAGGTCTCGGCTACCGTTGAACGGATGTATGTAAACAATAGTAATTTTGATTCATAACCGTTTAAAATTTACTTCGCAGCTAATATCTCCTCGTGGCTGAATGGTTAGAAGCTTTGGTTTGACGTTTGAGTCAACCAGGTTTCGATCCCAGCTATGGGAAGATACTGTCTAGCCACACTGATGAGTTCTGATAGAACGAAACATCTGTCTTTGGATGACTATATATATATATATATATATATCCAGGGAAAGGAGTAGAACCCTCCCCAACACCTCGGCGTTGTGGCTATGGAAAAGGAAGCCTAGGGGTCGCCTTCGACTACGGTCGCCCTCGACTACGGTCGCCCACAACTTTTATATATATATATATATATATATATATATAGAGAGAGAGAGAGAGAGAGAGCAGGATTTCATGTATTTAGCAGATATTAATGAAAGGTTCAAGCACTTTTGTCGATTTTGGTTAGTTGTTTTTTTATTGTGGTTTACTGTTTTAATTTTTGTTTTTTGTGAGAGTTTTTGTTTTGTCTTCCTTTCATTGCTTTTAATTGTGAGCAATACAGAAGCAGAAGATAGTGAGTAAGATGAAGAGACTTACTTAGATAGATAGATAGATAGATAGATAGATAGATAGATAAATAGATAGATAGATAGTGACTTTATGTACCGAGCCATACATCACTCATCTATCCTTAGCAAACAAAAATCTTCCATTTTTAGGTTTGCTTCCCCAAGTTTTAATCCTTTATTTTATGATAAACATTTTGCTGATTTATGATAAGCACTTTGATGATGACACGTGTATTTTTCTACGTATGCTTGTATGAGAATGATTCATTATTTTGTTGGTGTAATTTTTTTTCATGAATGCCTGTATCGATTTCGAAAATTATTTAGTGTAGACCTTTTTACCCATTAGATATTTATTGATATAATGCAGATAGCGAGAGGGAAAAGTATAAATTGACATAGATAGATAGATAGATAGATAGATAGATGCAAACAGAGAGAGAAAGAAGAGCTATTAGAAAGAGATAAACTCTCAGATATATAGATAGAGAGAAACAGGGGGTTGGAGAGTATCATAAAATGAATACAGATAAAGAAGGATTCGAATAGATAGATAGATAGATAGATAGATAGATAGATAGATAGATAGATAGATAGATAGATAGATAGATAGATAGATAGATCAGAAGCAAACAAAGAGAAAAAAGAGCGATTAGAGCGAGATGAACTCTCTGATAGATCGACCCATAAAGAGAGAGAGAGAGAGAGAGAGAGAGAGAGAGAGAGAGAGAGAGAGAGAATCATGAAATGGATAAAGATAAAAAGGGATTCGGATAGATAGATAGATAGATAAGGAGTGTAGGAGTGTAAGAGCGAGTAAATAACAAACAGCTATATATATATATATATATATATATATATATATATATATAAATAAATATATATATATATATATATATATTAATTCTTCTTCAGAATGCGTCATATGCTTCGTATGTATTTGTCAATTAGTTTTACATCGCGGCATAAAAAAAAAAATTGTCCCAATTTTATAGCTCCATGAAATTTTCAAATTTTTATTGATTCTTCCATGGAACGGTGTTCAAATCGTGAAATAAATGTTAGGAGAAAAAAATGCGGCATGTTTATAGCGAGTTAATGAGCGTGTCCTTCTCTTAACAATCAGTCATGATAATGATCGCTTTAGTAGCTATAATAATAACAACAATAATAATACGCGGGAGAAAACCAACTGTAGGCGATGTAAAGAAAGTAAGAGAGAGAGAGAAAGAGAGAGAGAGAGAGAGATGAAACAGTTGATCACTTAATAAACGAATAAAGCTAAGTGACACAAAAGAATACGGGAGTAGGTATGATTGGATGGGTAAGGGCTCCAAGTATGATTGGTATTACCGTCATTTTTATCTTCCATAACTTTTTCCGCTCTCTGGCAAGGTCTATGTATCAACATCTCTCATTTGCAATGTCCCTGCTCTATAATCAATATTTACAGTTTAATTGCGTTGATAAAAAAACGGAGATTATGTCGAAAAATAAATATTTGTTGTTTAAGGTAAATGTTCTTTCTTTTCGTTAGACTACGGGATCATTTATATTCTTATTTATACACGTGTTTATTTATTCATACTTATATACATTTGTTTATCTTAATTTATATTATAAGCTTTTGTAGAGGTGTGCCTCGTGTAACGTTGAGCATCGTAGGAAATGCAATCGACAACCTGAGTTCACATCCAGTCGACGCTATCTGTCAAGTTTTTCGCCTTCTTTTATATTCATCCCGTGGTGCGATGGAGCGGTAAAATTCACTAGAAAAACAAGCTCTTTTCTTTTTGTTTATCAAAACAAGGTCTGATCTTCAGGCCGGGATTGAGTGATCCGTTTATATCTTAAAATCCCAGAGAATTTTATGCGTCTCATTTTCTTGGACAGATTCTGATTTGTGTTCATACCATTGTTCTTTAGGGTCAAACTTTAGTCTCTTGCATAATTCTCAGTGGATCACTTTTCTCATGCAGTCATGTCTTCTCTTGTACTTTTGTGCCTGTACGCTGCATTCCTTTATTATGTGATTAACTGTTTTATATCTGTCACCACATAGCCAACATTTGCTCCTTTCCTGAGTAGATTTTTTTTTATCATTGTTTCTTTTATATACCTTACCTATGAACATTAATGAATATGTCTCATTCCTCATAAACACGTTGAGGCGGGTAAAATATGCTGATTAAGTTGACGTTTACTCGGTCAGGGCTGCCTGGCATAGGTGCCGGGGAAGCCAAGCAATCACGTCCCGCGGTTGACCTTCCCCGAGCCTTAGTGAGCCGTCTCCCTAGGCACTAAGCCTCCTCCAAAGGGTTAGGTTTATCGCCTGGCACCTGAGGCACCCCTTTTTAGAGGAATGCTGACGAGGCCAGAGGCGTTTTTGGAGTCGCCGGGCGTGTCTGGGCTACAGCTCTGTGCCCAAACCCACCTTATAAAAGGCCCTGAGCCGTGCTCACCCATTTGGTGGGGCACGCGGCAAATACCTAAAAATTGCTGACTAAATAATCACCACTAGCAGCAGTTACCTTCTTCACGCCGTTGGCGAATATTTTTTGTTAACGTTATAAAGATTTCCCTTTCATTTCCAACTTCCATTTTAGTTATTTCTCATTCAGTAACCTTTTGTTAGGTTACAACAGTTTCCCTGTTTGTCATTAAGTTATTCCTGTTTATATTGCTATTACTGACTGCTGTAATCATATTGCTTTGCTAATTTTTTTGATATTCTTCGATTCCCTGGATTGTTGTATCTTAGCAGTCCTCAATACTGGCGAGTCTTGCTCCTCTTCGTTTTCTTAAGACTATGTAATCTCCCGGGTGCGTCATCATCAATTTCCTTGTTATATGCTCAATTTTTCTGAGTTCCTCTTTGCCCATTTTTTAAGAAGGATCTAGAGTATTTTACGAGAGAGTCAGCGCCGATATTAATTCCTTTGATGATATTTTTGTTGCAGAGTTTGTTCACGGCTAGTTTTTTTGTTGTTTTTTTTTTGTTGTTGTTGTTTTTGTTTTTCTGAGGTACTCCTTTCTATTTCTTTCATTTCCGCTTGCTTGGTATATCCACTTCCAAGGTTTCCAAATATTTGTAGTTTTCTTTTTCTCGAAGAGTTCTGATTTCTGATTGGGTAGTTCTATTTCTTTCATTGTTTCTCTTTTCCTTTATTTCATTACAAGTATGAGGAACATTTTCCCATTGCAAATTACATTCTTATATGTTTATATGTTGGCTATCATCATGATCAAGTCACGCTGCTAGCACGGATTTCCTTGACTCTCTCTCTCTCTCTCTCTCTCTCTCTCTCTCTCTCTCTCTCTCTCTCTCGGGGGTGTCCTCGTGGTGTAATGGACTGTATTGCTTAATATTCAGCATTATAAGGTGGGCATCAAAGGTAAAGTGGAGCAATTGAAGGAAAGGAGTAGCCCCCTCCCCAACACCTCGGTGTTGTAGCTATTGAAAAGGGAGCCTTCTGGTCACCCTCGACTAAGTTCGCCAACTTTATTATCATTATTCTATGCGAGTTTTTCACACCAGTTTTTACTAGTGATTTTTCACTGAATTTCAAGTGACTACAAGTCTCTTCAGGTGTCCAGGACTCTTCTAAGTATTCTACCGGATCTTAACAGTGCTGTGGTCTGGATGGTTTCGAATCATCCTCTGATCTCAAGTTCTCTCAGTCTGTTTACAGGCCTTTGATAGCTAATCCAAGTGCCCCGACAACAATTGGTACCATCGTTATTTTTATGTTCCTTTGTTTTGTTTTGAATTGGGGGGGAGGGGCGTTCAGTCCTCTGTAACTGAAGGCTGAGTGACAACAAGTCACCACAGCTTTCCAGAATTATCCTCAATGTTTCAGCAGATCTCGGATATGCTGTCATCGAGATGGTCTTAAATTTTCCACTGATATCCAATTTTCCCAGTATTTTTCTGGCTTCTTTGAGATTGTTCGAAGTGCTCCGACTATAAATGGTATCACGGTCACCTCCATGTTTCACTTTTTTTTCAGTTTTCTGGTAAATTCTATGCATTTATCTTGTTTTCGCTTTACTAATGTTTATATTAAGATCAATATTAAGATCAATAATATAATACCCTTCATAAATTGCTGATTTATGTACATACGGATCTGCACTTCTGTTTGTAAATGGGTTCAGGATTGTGGCAACAGATCTGTTGGTCTGTTAAAAGCATAAGGGCATCAGTCGACTGAAATCTGTTTATAGCACTCGACTAAACACAAAGAAAGAAAGAAAGAAAGAAAGATAGAAAGAAAAAAGTTGGAAGGAAAGAGAAATTTATTGAAATAGAGAAGAAAAAGAAAGAGTAAGGGAGGGAGATTAAATAGTGTTGTCAACCAAATTATTAACCATGAAAAATTACATGGATATATTTGAAATATTTTTTTAAGAAATCAGATTTTTTTATATCTACATATATACCCTGTCAAGGATTTCTAAAAACAATTTATGTTTTCAAAAAGCCCAGTTTATTGAGCCAGAAACACTTTAAAAACTAAAAACAAGATGAACTACAAAGTGTTATAGATTATCCATTACTCAGAGTTTCACGTATTTGGATAAAATGATCTTCAGTGGGATACTAATAGTTTCAAATTTGCTCTTTCTTTGTTGTCATTTTTCAACATAACGGAGGTGAAAAGACAGCGAAAAAGATAGGCAGAGTAATATCTACGTACCAATACTAACTTCAAGATCAAACTAAATACATACTAATCTCTCTCTCTCTCTCTCTCTCTCTCTCTCTCACACACACACACACACACACACACACACGCACACACATATTGATGCATATATATATATATATATTCGAAGGAGCTTTTAGGCAATGGAGGGTGAGGCAAAGAATTTTTTCGCGATTTTTTCATAAAGTCTGCATTGTTTAGAATTGTTTTAAAACTTATTTTAATCATGCAAAATTATTTGTTTAGAGGCTATTCAAAATGGTGGCAAATCAAACAGAATGTTTCAGGCTTGAAAAGATGTCTGTCATCAAGATTTAAGTGACTGGGAAGTGCAAACCAAGTAAGATTTACAAAAGAATGTGTGATGTGTACGGAGAAGTTTGCTTTAATCTAAAAATGTTTACAAGTGGGTGAAACATGGTTCTGCCATTACGGGCCATAATCGAAAAGACAGTCCATGGAGTGGAAACACACTGACTCTCTGGCAAAGAAAAGGTACCAGATACAGTTGTCAGTAAAGTGGGTCATGCTGGCAGTCATCTGTGATATGAAAGGACCTATCACTATTGATTTCCTTAAAAAGGGGCCAACTATGAATAGTGCTTCTTATTACCTACTCCTAAGGAAATATTTCTCCTTATATATTGAATGACCTTCGTATATGATCGAATATATATATATATATATATATATATATATACTCGATGGACTCACACATCCTGATCTATATATATATATATATATATATATATATATTAGTGGGCGACCCGGAGGCTCCCTTTTCATCAGCTACTACACTGAGGTGTTGAGGAAAGCGCTACCCCATTCCCTGGATTGCTTCACTTTACCCTTGATATGTACCTTATAATTCTGAGTGTTAAGCAAAGAGTTATTAAGTACCATTTTTGAGTCTTTGGTATGACTCAACCTGGGATTGAACCCCGGTATGACATAATTCAGTCCGTTATAACTTTTACTTTATGTTCAGTATCTGACCACACCAGCAACATACAACTATACACGGAATAATAATAATAATAATAATAATAATAATAATAATAATAATAATAATGTCAAACCAAAAGTTGATAATTCGCTACAGAACGGCAAGTGCAGGTTATGTGGAGACAAAGATGAAACTCTTAATAATATAACTGAATGCAACAAACTCTCACAAACGGGGTAAAAGACTAGGCACGAATAGGTAGGAAAGGTAATCCACTGGGAATTGTGCAAGAGATTAAAATTTGACTATACTAGCAAAAAAGTATATGCAAAAATCCGTCCCAGAAAATGAGACCCATAAGATTCTTTGGGATTTTAAGTTGGATCACCTAATCCTGGTTTGAAGACTAGACCATAGAGTGAAAATGAAAGAAAGCGGAGGAACGGACAAATATTTTGATCCCTATAGACAGCTGAAAAAGCCGTGGAACATTAAAGTGACAGTGATACCAATTGTTGTTGGCGTGCTTGTAACGGTTTCAAAATGCTTGGAAAGGAGACGGGAGGAATCGGAAATATTGGAACAAACGAGGCCATACAGATCACAGCATTAAGATCGGCTAGAACAAGGCTAGCACAAAAGGAATACAAGACTAGCCACAACTAGTGATAAAGATTATCTACTTGGAATCGAACAAGAGATTCAAATTTGACCATACAACTAAATGATACGAGGTACATACGATAAGTTTCCCGACTTTTTTCATATAGGCACTTTTATTGATAGTACACACATGAAACTCTAGTCCCCTTCGAAGTAATCTCCTCCGGCTGTAATGCACTTGTTGTACCGTTCCAACAACTTCTCGAATGTCCCATGGAAGTCCTCTTGTGTGAGCGTGTCAATGACCTTTGTCACAGCCTCTTTCATCTCCTCAATTGTCTCTTAACGATAACCTCTGAGCTTAGGGAATAACCAAAAGTCACAGGGAGCAAGGTCTGGACGACAGGGAGGCTGAGGAACTGTCTTGATGCCCATCTTGGTCAAAAAGTCTGTGACAAGGATAGAGTTGTGGACTGGTACATTGTCCTGGTGGAAATGCCACTGACCCGATTTGAAGAGTGCTGGCCTCTTCCGACGGAATCTCTTCCTGAACTCCCTTAAAACCTCAACATAGAAACCCTAACCCTAACCCTTTGGCCAATCAACTCTGGTGTATTGACTTCCTTACTCCTCCCGCACCTCTCACCATCCCTCACAGACTCCCTGCCTTCCTTGAATCTCTTATGCCACTCAAAAACTGATGCTCGATTCATGCAATGTGGTTGAAAAGCAGTCTGAAGCATTCCATACGTTTCTGTGGCATTTTTTCCAAGTTTAAAACAGAATTTCATTGCATATCGTTCTTCTAAAGTGTCAGATTGCATTTTTGAAATTTACCAGCTGTGATACTCAGGCTTTTGTAAGGTGTATTCCAATTGCTGCTGTAGCTGTTCCTTTGAACCTGAAATCATAGAAATTGGTCAGTCATCTCATAACATGTATAGCAATAACATACTGAATTTTCAAGAGTCTATGACAATTTGAAATGCCCATACAAAAAAAGTCTGTAAACTTATCGTATGCACCTCGTATATACACAAACCAGAATCCGTCCTGAAGAAAGAGACACATAAAATTCTCTGGCATTTTGAGATACAAACAGATCGCTTAATCGCGGTCAAAAGACTAGACCCAGTGTTAATTAACAAGAACTTGAGATCATCCACACCACAGGATTATTAAAATCAATTAGAATACGTAAAAGAACCCTGGAGATCTTAAAAGTCTTGCTGTCTCTCAGACTCCAGTGAAAGACCACTAGTTTACACTAGTATGAAAAACTTGCAAGAAGTGAAATAACTAAATGGTCTAATGTCATATAAGAAAAAAATATTTTCGGAATATTGAATATAATCCATTTACTTATTGATTCAACTTTAATATGAGAGCATTAGTGAGAGTGATAATGCCGATGAAGATTATGTTAATGACGGTGATGGTGGAGTTGACAATAATACAATTTAAGAATTAATTGTAAAAACATTTACCGAAATTCTTTTTCGTTTTAAATCCTGAAGCGAATTTTGTTCAGCCATTTTTCTTATCGCAAAAGATGAACGCTTATTCGTTCAATTATGTACGTTTTTCATTTCTTTAATTTTTTTTCCTTCCCCTCAAAAGTTTTTTTTCTTTTTGCCTCAGTGCGCACGCGCATACGTGCACACGCGCATACGTGCACATGCATCCTCATCCTCTCTCTCTCTCTCTCTCTCTCTCTCTCTCTCTCTCTCTCTCTCGTTCATCCTTTTCTTTTTCCTTCCTTCCCGTCCTCTTTGGCGCGCTTGCGTCCTCACACGCACGCGCACACTGTAACGCGAAAGCGGCGCGTTTCTTTTTCTCAGATGTGGTTGATTGGTACGAAATTGAAAAAGGGATTTCTCCAGTGTGACAAAGAAACAATTAACCTCAGAAGAAACTAGAAAAAAAAAAGAAATTGAGACAAATGGAAAAAGAGAAAAAGAGGGAGAAGAATAAATAGAAAGATAGTGGAATTTTACACACACACGCATACACACACACACACACATATATATATATATATGTAAACAAACATGTATAGTTCGTGTCGGATTTCCCACAAAGAAATCTCCTTAAAAAATGAAAAGAAAAAGGAAATCAAATAAAAATGAAAATTAATTGTAACGTATAAATATTTTTTGTTCTTGGTCGAGATAGGGGGTGCTCGAGTCAGATCTAAGGAAAGACAAATGTTGTAATAATAACGCAAAGTAATACAGATGATAATAACAAATATAGAGATGAGTCGTGTGTGTGCAAGTAAGAAAAATAAGAGAAGAATCTAGAGAAAATAAAAGAAAATAAAAGAACAATAAAGATTGAATGAATTTAAGGGAGGCTGGAAAAAAAAGAAAAGAAAAGAAATAAACAATGAGAAAGTAAACAAAAGATACTTGTGAAAAATGAAACGAGTCCCCCACGTCGTCATCTCGTCATAGAGAGTATAATGAACTTAGATAAAAAGGAACAATGGAGTTAATGCAAGACGGATAAAGAAACTGCAGGGAGATTTATATTATTCGAGATCATTTGGTCTTTTGTTTGTCAAGAGATTTTTTTTTTTTTGCCTTTACGCTGGTTTAGAAAAATGGTGACATTCCTTCACTACATTTTACAGCATGTGTTGGAGCTGAAATGCACTTACGAAAGTGAGAAGGCGGTGTCTATTATTACAAGGTAGTTGCAAGTTAAAAGAAGAAAGCATCGTAATGTTTGTTCACTGAGAAATATCAAAAATATACATAATTTTATGAAGAAAAAAAATCAACTAAGTAGTCCTTCTTTTCTTCCATAAGGCATTTTAAATGGTTAGTTTATTAATAATGAACTAAAGTAAATTGTTTACACTGTATAAATAATTGAGGCTTTTTTAAAGCAATTAGATTTCTAAAAGCCGACGTGTAAGGGTTCAAGATTTGGATTATAGCTGGTTATAATGGAATTTAACTTACTCTTAAGTACTGATCGTTAACTAGGAACTATTGTTCACTGAGTGTCTACTAAGAATTCACAGCTAATTTGGTGGTTCCATATCGAATTGCTTGGCTGTCTATAAAGAAGATACAAGCACACACACACACACACACACACACACACACACACACACACACACACACACATATATATATATATATATATATTATGTATCAACAACGTAGAACTCATGAATTTTTTATCCTGTTTTATTATCTTATTTTTTCCTGGAAATTTATCGTGATATTGCTCTGCATTTTCGTCCATTAAACACTTTCACAGATTGAAATGCTTTGAATGTTAAATTGGAATCATAATTTATATATATATATATATATATATATATAAGGTGCGAAAGCAAAATATGTGATAATTTTAAAAACTTTTTTTCTTAATCTGATTTTGAAAAAAAAACCAATAGATCCTAATTTTCATGATTAGTCCCATTATTCAAGCTCTATTTCATTAAGATTCAGCCCAATATGTGTGAACAAGAAATAAATTGACAAAGAATCTATGATTTGCTTAACGCCGAAACCAAGGGAAAATAAATTCGCAAACAATAAGAGTTTCTTTATGGCCTCCATTAACTCTTCTTGATTACGCTGTATGCCCCATATAGCGCAATCAAGCGTATAGCGAAATGTTTTAGAAAACAAAACAAATGCAACTTCCCATCTAAATATTGATTCGCTTAAGACTGCTATTGAGGAGGAATGAAATAAAATGTCAGAAGAATTTATTTTGAAGACATGCAAATCGTTTCGAAAACGTGTTGATACAATAAATGAAATAAAAGTGACAGGTAAATTGAGTAAATTTCCTGTTTTGTATCTATAGTCTCATTTTGTTGTTTGTATTTTTTTTTTAATTATAATTAATCTTGTTTTATAATAGTAATTTACGAAGCTCTTTGCTTCGATGTGGCACAAGGCCGAATGAATGGGGTACCCAATGAGACTCGAACTCATTCGTGTAGGTTTGCTAGTCTAGCTTGCTAACCGTTACACCACCATAGAGTCGTTTATTATTATACAAGAATATTCCTGATTTTGTTTCTGCACCCTGTACATACATACATACATACATACATACATACATACATACATACATACATATATATATAGAGAGAGAGAGAGAGAGGAAGAGAGAGATGGACAAAAGTGATAAGACAAATATCATTTCTTTGTATTTTTTTCAACTAATTTCAATCTTATGTCATCGTCAGGAGAAAAGTTTTAGTGATGAAAAGTTGGTTTTTTTTAACAAAAGTTTGGCAATAATTTTTTGAAAGAGTCGATTGACTTTTAAAAGAAGAATGAACTGGTAATATAGATTATCCATTTGTTGAATTTAAATTATTTTTAGTGTCAGCTATCAAAGACACCTGGCAATGAGCTTTTGTTTTGGTTACCCTACTTTTGTTCTGTACTACCGAAGGACAAAACTCCCACTACCAATGGGGTAACCAATTGGTCATAGGTAAAGTAAAGTAAAGTTGGCGGCCTTAGTTGAGGGTGACCCGAAGGCTCCCTTTTCAATAGCTACTACACCGAGGTGTAAGGGAGGGCACTACTCCATTCCCTGGATTGCTTCACTTTATCCTTGATCTTTACCTTATAATGCTAAGTGTAAAGCGATGAGACATCAAGTACGATTTTTTGAGTCTTT
>OY757937.1:15416958-15429458 GCA_963585895.1 Sepioteuthis lessoniana | reverse complement strand
GTTTCTTTCTTGTTTCCTTTCATTTTTTTCGTGATTTGTTTGAATTCATTTGGCAGCATATCATGGCTTATAAAAGAACACTGCATTTGGGATTGCTGGCTGGAAAGACACAGTTACATCATCTAGCCCAGATCGACGATACCCTCCCTATATATATATATATATATATATATATATATATATATATGCGGGTTATCGTTGGTCTCAGCTAGATGAGGTCATAATATCTCTCTAGCCAGCAATCCCAAATGCAGTATTCTTTTATAAGCCATGATGTGCCGTCAGAAGTAACGATAAATTCAAACGAGTTTTGAATTTATACATACATTCAAAATTTTATCTCTAAACTAACAAAACTAAGGAGGTGCCCGTGGTGTAAAGGTTATCGTCGTAGGAAATGAACGCAGTGACATGAGTTCAAATCCTTGACGACGCTTATTGCATTTCACAAAGCACTTATACCCTTGGGAAAGGTATGAATCCAATTATTCTCCCTCCAGCTATGGGTAAATAGTAGGACAGACTAGGTTCTTCAGCCTTGGTGAGGCAACTAGTCTAGGAGAAGGGAAACTGTGAATTCAAACCTGTTAAACTCCGCTTAAAAATTGACCTTGTGCCATATCCTACCCGAGTGGAGGGGTTGGTAAATTGGCTAAACTAACAAAACTAGCAATATTTATGATACGACATACCGTTTTTTGATGAGAGGCGTACTTAGTGTAATCGTTATCGTCATGGGAAATGGAATCCGTGAGTCGAATTCACATCCTGAATGAGGCTGTTAACGTTTTACTTCCCATGAATCCAGTTCAAATCCTCCTACCACTGCTATAGGTAAATAGCTGGATAGACCGGCTTCTTGAACCTTGATTAGGCAACCTTTCTAGAAAATGGAAATCTCTAAATTTAAACCAGCTTAAAAATTGACCTTGTGTCATATCCTGCTCATGTATACGGATTTTTAGATTGTCTGTGATATTCATAAAATACGTAATGCATTCTGTATTTATAATTTATTTCTAAGAACATTTTACTTCATGCAAATCAGATATTCTCATCTCCCTTAATTCACAACAGAAAAAAAAAATTTTGCTTCTCCATTTTAAAGTTTTAGAGCGATTGGCGTTCTTAATTACGTTACCATATCAACTTCGTTGATAGGTTCAACGCTCTTCAGTAGTCTTTCGTGAATTTTTTTAAAAAAATGTTCACGTCATATTTTTCTTTCAAATCAATTTGTGTTGAAATCTTTCATTTATTTATGCCTTTCAGAATCAAATATCCTGAGAAACCTCGAGATAGACAAAATTGTTTGTGATGCATTTATTTTCATTCTTGTTTGATCTTTTGATGAGATTTCACAGCCTCTCAGGATTTCCAACATTTTGTTGGCATAAGATGCACTTTGATTTTGGGAAGGGAAAATGAAATAATCTTGACCAGATGTAATCTTAAATCTTTTCAGAAATAACCCTAATTATTCCTGAAAGTTTACTTGAAATCAAATAAAGATATAGGAGTATTAGAGGTATGGACGAACGGACAGACGAACATTTCGTGATTTATATAGAATTATAGATTTGATATATCATGAAACTAGAAACTAGTTATTACGTAAGAATAGGAATGAATACAGTCATACCCCACCGTTAGTTATTAATTGGTTCCAAAAACTGTAGTGAAATAGGTTTTTTATGTAAACTGGATTTAATGACAATGTCACGTGATATCCCGCGGAGACGATAGAGGTAAGATTAATACTATCCTCCCGTTGGAATGAACAGTGGAAACCGTCAAAAAAGTGACCGTTAAGGAAGAATGTAGGTCACAGAGGGGTATCAACAGGTGTTGGTACTTAGTAACCTCAGGTCGCCGGACACCAAGGGGGAGAAGAGAGAAGCCAAATGATTGGCTGGGACCCCAAAACGGAAGTGGGGACTCCTTCCTCTCAGTGGAAATAAATAATTAAAAAAATGAGTTTTTGAGCAGGGCTCGTGGCAGACGAACCATAGCCATTTTACTCCGGGTTGAAGACAAAAGAATAACTGAGACACGAGGGACCCCAGGTTCTTCAAGCCAGTGAAAAAAAATAGAATAAAGTCTATTAGCCCGTGAAAGAAGAAAGATTCTCTAGTGGAACCCCGTCGAAAAATAAGATAAGTAACTTTGGGGCCATTTCTCCTTTATACCCAAATTTTGTATACCACTCTCTCTCTCTCTCTCAATTTGAAGAAAAAGAAAAACAAAAGTCAAGAAAAGACATTTATATTCGGGGACTGTCCAATTATTATATGTTTTGGCACTTTGAAAGTGTATATAACTGTAGTAAAGGAATCATATATTTTTATGTTACCACGTGGTCTATGTTGTTCTTTGCAGTTCTAACTACGAATTTGTTGTTGTCACATTTCCTTTTCAGGTTCTATTCGCCTTATATTATCTTGCTTAGAATTGTCCTATTAATTCCTTAAAAATATCACATGGGAAACCGGAGTTGCCGACTACTTCAATATTATATTATTACGACTAAAACCTATAGGTCCATATTCTTCTGTTGTCTAGGGGGAAGAAGTTTAGTGGCCTGGTGGTTATGTGATAGTGTGAAATTTGGAACCCCTTTGCCAGCGGCGGTCAGTCTGGCCCTAAATTAATCCCTCACGTAATATGCCAGTTCTTATATGCCTGAGAGAAAAACCCTGAACGAGGACTTATTCTATAGGGGATCAAGTGCCAACCTGCCCCGTCTTCACACGTGCGAAAATAAAGTCCCGTTTTGGGATTTTAAACAATTTGCCGTCACAACAAGATCAAACACCGTAAAACTAGCGTAAACAACTCGCGAAAAATATGACTATCGTCAACCTAAAAGAATACTAAAAAGATTTTAGTAGTAGTTTTCTAAGAATAATTAATACAGTTAACAAAACTATGTTATTTACCGTGATAAGGTTAATGTTTGGTTGTGTTTTATAGCATATCAACACTTGTGCAACATTTAAAGTCAAATTATATATATATAGAGAGAGAGAGAGAAAGAGAGAGTAAGTGAATATTTTGTAGGTAACATTATATTTAAACGAGTCAGAGTTCATTTGTTTGCACTCAGTTAAATGGTTTCAAGTATTGCTATTTAACGCTAATAATTCTATTTAATATCAATGATTTGTTTGTACTCAATTAAATTGTTTCAAGTATTGCCATTTAGTATTTTAGTATCCTTTTAGGTTGAATACTAATAATGCTATTTAATATTCATTATTTGTTTGCACACAGTTAAATGGTTTCAAGTATTACTATTTATTGGTTGCTTGTTATTTACATCGAGATTTTACTTAAAAATAGGGTGTCCTCGTGGTGTAATGGTTAAAGCGATGGACTGCAGGATCGTATTAAGCGAGTTCGAACTCCAGTCGCGCTGTTTCGTTCACTTTCGGACAAATACCCCTAGGGAAAGTATGAACCCCCTTATCCTTCTAGCTATGGAAGCACAGTAGTGGTACTATTTAATACCACTGCTGTGCTTCTCGAAGGATGGGTTTGGCATTAAATAACCTACAATGGTTGATATGCAGATAAACAAACAAAACAAAACCTTAAAAATGCCTAAAGTGTGACGACCAACCCTTCACTAATTAGAGTAAACAACATGCTGAAGAATATAAATCTCATTAAGGTATTTAAAGAATATTTTAATCTTAATTTGTAAAGAATAATCAATAAGATAAATAAAAACATTGAAACTACTCAATGGGACACATTTGTTAACATTTTTCTATGTGAATATTTTATAATGTATATACATTTTAACTGTTTTTTTAGTGTATTCTAAATCCTTTTTAATTTCTTTTTGTTAATTTTAATGTATCTTATTTATTCTAAGGAAATGTAGTTTCTTCACATTCTTTTGCTGTGACGTTACCGGACGTAATGACATTTGCTAGAATGAAACCTAGTCTAGAAAAGAGGTGAAAAGACGAATTTGACGTAGGCCGAAATGACGTAAAGCGTGGTATTAATGTATTGCGAACAGACACACACATACGCACATACGCGCACACACAAACATATATATATATATATATATATATATATATATATATATATTGTGATAGTTTATAATTATTATTATCTCACTTGATGAATCAATGGTGGATTAATTTTGCGGTATTATTAAATAGAGTGCTCAATATCAATAATCGAGCTGTTATATATATGTATATATACATATATATATATATATATATATATATATATATATATATATTCAGTGAGGGAGAGAGAGGGGAGGGAGAGAGAATAAGAATATATATATATATATATATATATATATATATATTTATATATATATATATATATATATTATCATATACGTACATACAGAATAACAAAATTATTGTCATCTATATAACTGATATTATAACAAATATTTTATATAACAAAATTATTATATGATAAAATAACAGAAAATAACGTACATTAGATAGATAGATAGATAGATAGATAGATAGATAGATAGATAGATAGATTTTCTGTGCTTAATTATTTAAAATTGGATCTTTAAAAGAGCCAAATAAATAGCTGAATTTACACAATCTAAAACTTCAAGATTCAGCTTTGATCAATCATTTGTATAAAAAGAAACGGTTAAGTTTTAAAAAATGATTAGAAACACTCTCTGTGACCTTTAATACTAAATAACAAAAAAGATTGTAAACAATCTGCGCTCCCCCTGCAATACGTTAAAAAGTCCGTTTTGAAAAGAATGCAAAAAGTCCGTTTTGAAAAGAATGCAAAAAAGTCCGTTTTGAAAAGAATGCAAAAAGTTCTCCATTAGAAAATGGTAGAACTAATTTAAAAACCTCTATTATAATAGGTGCCTCGTACTACTCTTCCGTGACTCTGAGTTTCCTGTTTTTACCCTCGAGCAGATGTTACAAGTAGCTATGTTCAAGATGGGAATTAAACCGGTTTTTTACGTAGTGTTTAAATACTATTGAAACGTCAATAAAATGGCAACACAGATCCTATTTAAAGTTTAATCTAATATATACTGTAAGAAAGAACAATATTTACCATTTTGTTTTGCTATTTTCGTCTTTTTTTTAAAGATTATATTGACTAAATGATTGTCTACACGACTACTAAAGTCTAGCTCATGAATAAACTCTTTAAGTCAGTCAGTTGTCTGGGACCTCCATTTAAAGTCTTGAGCCTTCAAATACCACCAAATGAAATAATCAGCAAGGGGATTGAGCTGTTGAGTCAGTCGGCCATGAGATATCACCATTTAAAAAATAAGTTTCAGTCATAAACGCTGTCAAATATGTCAACTGAAACAGACCCTTGGATATATAGTGATGCAGTTGTGAGCTACAGAGACGAACTAATTTTGTGATTTGGTATGAAACGGTGTGTCACGTTTGTAGGCGCTATTAAATTTTGGACACACTTTGTATTTCCTTTGTCTTGGCACTTTCTTTGTACATTTAGTTCCGGCAGTAAAGGCTTGTGGTGAATACGTGTATATATAGTAAAGTTGGCGATCATAGTCGAGGGTGACCCGAAGGCTCCTTTTTCCTTAGCTACCCCACCGACGTGTAGGGGAGGGCGCTATTCCTTTCCTTGGGTTGCTCCACTTTACTATTGATCTGTACCTTATAATGCTGAGTGTTAAGCAAGGCGGCATCAAGTACTATTTTTTGTGTCTTTGGTATGACTTGACCTGAGATTGAATTCTAGTCTCCTGGGCCATTGGCGAACCCTCTAACCAAAGGTCAATGGGTCGATAAAGCTATCTCCCAAATTACGACTTGTCTTATTTCTTACTACTAATATTAGTCTGTATATCCCTGCAATATTAACAAACACATTATGTTCACCATCCCACGCCGTTATTTCAACTAAAATGGTGTGGATGTTGCAGTCCAAGTACATACTTCCCAACCGCTTACTGATACTAGACCTTGTGCGGTAGCAATTTTTATTCGAGGAGGTCATTCTACCGGGCCCTATTCTTAGTATTGCCCACTTTATGCGTAACTCTTTTCCGTTTCTCTCTTTACACTCCCTCGCTTACCTCGACAACATGGTTATATATATATATATATATATATATATATATATATATATATATATATATATATATAATGTTGTTCTGAAAATAACGTCTGATTTTAAAATAAACTTTTTTTCCTAAATTAATGAGTTTAAGCAGTGTTTTAATCAGTCCAATTATGATCCTTGAATATCAATTAACAAGATCATTTACATCTGTACAATAAAACTTTAAAGGTTTTGATGCCAATAAATCTTTAAATGAAATTTCCGCTTTTCCTTTGGAAAGAAATGTTCTTGATGTAAAAAATATCCAGATACTTAAAAAATAATCGGAGATAAGTCGGGAGATGAGAGATCAGAAGAATATGGTGTATGGTCTCATATCTAAAATCAATCATCTCTGCTGCAGCATCGTGGCTATATGTGGCTGAGCATTGTCTTGAAACAAAATTATAACCAAGCTTGTACTCTTGCAAAACGTAAATGAATCACTTCTTTTTCATACAAAATCTTCATAAATCTTCTAAATCAAATTATGAAAGGAGTGATAGAAAATTGACTAAGAGAACACTTTAATCCTTAAGAAAGTGTTTTTTTTTTATTCAACAACTACTAAAATAATATGTTAGAATAGAATTTAAACAGTTTATACAAAAATCGGACAGTATTTTCCAAACAAACTAATATGTATATATATATATATATATATAGGATAGTGTGACTTAGCTAAATTTTACGACTCCTTCCACAAGAAAAAGAATTCCTTCTGTTTCTCTCCACTTTCTCTACTCTGACCTCATTCTCTCACGCTCACCTAAACCTTACAGAAGGCCTACCGACACTTAGTGAAATTTATAACGAAAGAACACTTATTTACTCAAAACTGTAATGGTTTTATGCAAAAGTCCATTTTTGAAATGGTAAAAAAACATGAAGACAACTGAAATATGTGATAATCGAAACATTCGCTTTTCCAATGCAAAAAGGAACCGGCCATTTTCAAAATAGCCAGGCTAGTCGGTGTTAATTTACAAACTTAATTTAGAATTGAACTGTGAGTGGATATTTAACTAATTTTTACAACTGTTACTCATAAAAACATCACACGGGCTCAATTTTTCAAAGCAGGGTTTAACTGGTTTGAACTTATTTTTCTTGTGGACCGATTGCCATACCAAGGTTAAAGAGCTCAGTCTGCTATATATATATATATATATATAACATGCTACAAGCAAAAAAACAGCTGTGCGGTGAACAAAGCTTCTAACAAATGATCACTTTGGTATCAGACATGATTTCGGCACCACTAACCCAGAGCAAATTAAGACATTTGTTTTGCTTACATATATCCGCTTAACGGCTACCGAGAGCTCAATTCATTCAAAGAGCCTTGCCTTACGCGAGTGGCAACCATTACTTCCTTCGCCAGAGAGCTCAACCCCACGGGAGTAGAGGAGCATATATTGTCATCCTCAAACAGACTGTTTCGTTGTATCACAACTCTTCAGTGTGATTCAGACGCGAGATTCTCAAAACTGGGATCGAAACCCGGCTGACTCATACGCCAACTCAAGATTCAATTCCTTAAAATACCACCAGACTTTGGCGGTTTTCCGGCATTTCGTGGGAAAGCTAGATCAAGCCACTTCGTGTAACTTTTTTATATTCATAACTTTCCAGTAATGAAGCGTTAATTCAGTGATGTAAGGTTTGGTGACCCGCAATAATTGAGGACGGGATCTTGGTAGTTGTGAAGTCCTTGACCCGGCAATCGAACTGATTAACACTCCACTTTGACACTTATTGGGTTAGCAGGGGTGTCGGAGAGATCCGATCTGAAAAATCAGCTGATCATGTCAAGTCCTAGCATCTATATTCTTCAAATGCTCTTGTGGTATCAAGTACTGAACCGTATTTTATCCTAAAAATGCAAGAAGACGACGGCTGAAGGTCATCTGCGCTGAGATAGTAATACTTTAAACCATTTAAACTGTACAAAAAAATGATTGATATTACTTAGAATTGTTAGTGTTAGATAAGAATACTTGAAACCATTTAATTGTGAGCAAACAAATGTGCTGTAACTAACCGTTTAAAAATAAAGTTACTAACTATTCGCTTAGAAATCATATATATATATATATATATATATATATATATATATATATATAAACAGGATTTGACAATAAATCACCCATAAGAGTTGATGTACCGTCAAATCCCAATCAATCAAACAACCCGTAAACAAGACTTTAGCGTGATTTTTTATAAGAATAATACACTCAAAATTTGAAAATAAAGAAACTTTAAGTCCAATATGAAACTAGGGGCTTCGTGTTTGCCGAACGCCGTATTTAAATCATACAGATTCTGAATATAATGCAAATAACAATGAACAATGAAATTCTTATAAGAATCTTTCACTCCATCCTAAATAGAAGCATCAATAACATCATGGAGAGCGATTGCAACGGGAACCCACCAGGTTCACATATTGTTTTATTTGTATACTGTACAGACAAACATACATTGCAGTTTCACATATATACATATAGTCATCCGCAGACTGATTGTTTCGTTGTATCACAACTCTTCAGTGTGGCTAGGCACGCGAGATTCTCAAAGCTGGGATCGAAACCCGGCTGACTCATACGCCAAGTCAAGATTCTACAGCACAGCCACGAGGAAACTAACGTAAGTGAAGGAATTTTAAACGCTTATGTCTCACATTTGTTTTGTTTACATATATCCGCTTAACGATTACCGAGAGCTCAATTCATTCAAAGAGCCTTGCCTTACGCGAGTGGTAACCATTACTTCCTTCGCTAGCGAGCTCAACCCCACGGGAGTAGAGGAGCATATATCGTCATCCTCAAACAGACTGTTTCGTTGTATCACAACTCTTCAGTGTGACTAGACACACGAGATTCTCAAAACTGGGATCGAAACCCGGCTGACTCATACGCCAACCGAAGATTCTATCACACAGCTATAGGGAAACTAGCGTAATCGAAGGAATTTTAAACGCTTATGTCTCACATTTGTTTTGTTTCCATATATCCGCTTAACGGCTACCGAGAGCTCAATTCATTCGAAGAGCCTTGCCTTTATATATATATATATATATAGAGAGAGAGAGAGAGAGTGAGAGAGAGAGTTCATGAAATCCTAAATCTTAAATTTGATAATTCATATTGTTCAAATGATAGAATCATAAAGTAAAAAAACTAAATGAAAGTTCAAGTCTTGAGGTTTTATTGCTTTGGTTTGGTTGTTTAATGGCATATCAACCTTCGTGAGTTATTTAATACCAAAACCAACCTTGTAAAAGAACGGGAGTGGTACAATTCAACCCATAGAGATGGGATGGGTTAAAGTGGTTCATACATTTCTCTATAGATAGTAAACGTAACTGTGTGACCTGGAGCACGAACTCGCTTCCTAAGGTGTCATAGTCCAGAACGCTACCCTCTACGCCATGGGGACTTCCCCTCCCACCGCTGAAATCGAGTCGTCAACAAGATAAGAAAAACAATATCTACTGTCTACGTCTAAAACTCCCGATACTTATCTCGTATAAGTACTGGCTCTTTCCACCCCGTACCATGAATATTCACACGTTATGGACTCAGACTGATGTACCTATTTTCGAGGAGGGCATTGCGTACATGTCAAGTCACCAAGAACACTCACAGGACCCACTCTTAGACGAACCTCACCTAGAAAAAAATTACCCTACCCTTGACTAACCCTTAGTTGTCTTTTATTTTTCGTATCCAGGAAAACAGCGATTTACGATTGAAAGTCCCGAAAACAATTTAGCAATCATTGCAATCACATCCAGATGCTGGTCTCACCGTTTTCACTGACGGTATCAGACATTAGTCTGTCTAGTGTTTTGTGAGAAAATTTCACCGCTCATCAAAGGGAAGTTTGGGCCGCAAATAAGGCCGTGGTGGCTGAAAGCGCCCGAGCGGCAGGGACATATTGGATGGATCATCGGAACGAGAAGCAAAAAGGTTGTTATCTGCAATATGGCTTACTTTTCTTTAACTCGATCTGTCTTGGTTCGATTCCACCTCTCTCTTGTAAAAAAAAAAATGAGTGGCGTTTCTGAATCTAATTTTGGCAAGGCTAATACTAATAATTTCTACACTATTGTATCGTTTGAAGTAAATATTCCTATTTGATAATAATCATTTGTTTGTACAGTTATATAGTTTCAAGTATTCTCATGTAGCGTCAATAATTTTCAAACAGTAATATGGTTTCAAATAACTAATAATAATAATAATACACAAAAGGAATTGGAGACTAGGCATGACTGGTGGAAACGTTAATCCACTGAGAATTATGCAAGAGATTAAAATTTGGCCAAATGGTATATTCATAAACCTAAAAAATGAGACGCATAAAATTCTATGGGAATTCGAAATACAAACAGATCATTCAATCCCGACCAGAAACCGGGCCTAGTTTTTATTAACAAGACAAGAACATGTTATCTAATGGATTTTACTGTTTCAGCGGACCATAGAGTAAAAATAAAAGAAAGTAAAAAGATTAACTAATAATTGGATCTTGCCAAAAAGCTGTGGAATGTCCAGTGTTAGTTGGAATCTTTGAAATGGGCCTCAAAGGTTTGTAAAAGAGACTAGGGAACTGGTACTCAGGAAACGACACCATTCAGACCACAGCACTGTTAAGATCAGCTTAAATACTTACAAGAGTCCTGGAGACCGTAGGAAACTAGCTGCCACTTAGATCATATTTACCAACCCCTCAGCTCAGGTAGGATATGGCACAAGGTCAATTGTTATGCGGAGTTTAACAGGTTTGAATTCAGAGTTTTCCTTCTCCTAGACTAGTTGCCTCACCAAGGCTAAAGAACCCAGTCCGCCCTACTCTTTACTCATAGCTGGAGGGAGAATAATTGGATTCATACCTTTCCCAAGGGTATTAGTGCTATGTGAAATGCAATCAGTTTCGTCCCAGAATTTGAACTCGTGTCGCCGTGTCCATTTCCTACGACGATAACCATTACACCACGGGCACCTCCTAGCTGCCACTTAGATGTCAATGAAAAACTACCAGTTAAAACTGGTATTTAAAAAAAACTCTCATAGAGTTATAATAATTATGCTGTGTAAGCAATTATGGCTTCATGTAACTATCTCTTAATACAAATAATTTCCACACAGTTATATATTATCAAATATTCCTAACAGATATGATTTATTTTCTACCAAATCCAACTACATTAACTCATCATCATGTCGTTCTGCTTGCACGGATTTCCCTGACTCTCTCTCTCTCTCTCTCTCTCTCTCTCGCCATTCGTTTCTATCATCCATTGCTTCCGGCAGATCTTCTAGACTACATCCTGTGTCCGGACACAGTTGATGTAGATAAGTTCTAGTTGGTCGTCAAACACTTGCTCGTTCGTATAAAGGATCTATAGGAGAACGTCGCTTAAGAGTTTGTATTTACTGCATGTCTTGTTTGTCTGGTTTTAGAGATGAGAGGTAAGTGGCTGTACGTTTTCAATTTTCCCTAACAAAAAAAAATAGTCAAACCACTTTTGACGAAAACTTTGTATATTTTTAATTATTTTATGAGGGAAACTGGCGGGCATCTCACATGGTATATTGTTTAGCAAGCTAGAATTGCAGACTATTAGTGAGTTTGATTCTCATTGGACGCCCAACAGTTCTGGCTTTGAGGTTCATTTAAGCTAATTTTAGTAAATAACTATAAGGGAAACTGACACATTATATATATATATATATATATTATATATATATATATATATATATATATATATATATATATATATATAATACATCTGTTACAAAACGGTGCACGATGCTTCGAAACTAAGACAAAGCCTGAATAAAACCTGAAATGTTGAATTAAAAGATTCGTAAATGATATCAAGTGATGGGAGGTGCCCGTGGTGTAATGGTTATCGTCGCAGGAATTGGACACGGCGACACGAGTTCAAATCCTGGACTGATTGCATTTCACAAATAAAAAGAGGAATTCTTGATATATATTCTGGGTGGATCTGATGAGGAGTCTCCATTTCTACTACTCTCTGGAGTGCTCCTTCTTTACCATTTTTCATGTACATTAAATATTGTAGTTGTTAGGGTCATATCTGAGGGTTAAATAGGTCTGTTTGAAAACTATTGATATTAGATTGGAATACTTGATACCATATACCAACCATATAACTGTAACAGATACCATATGCTATTGATTATTAGTACAAAAAATAGTTACTTGAAGTTATGATTGTTTACTAAGGAATAATATTATTGTGTATGAATTATTAATATAAGATAAGAATACTTAAGAATACTTGAAACTATACAACTGTGGGCAAATTATTTGTATTAGATTGAAATACTTGATATCGTATAACTGTGTGCAAAAAACTC
>OY757937.1:15339458-15414458 GCA_963585895.1 Sepioteuthis lessoniana | reverse complement strand
TGGGTTGTATGTTCCTAATATGTAGTGCCTCGATTATATTCACTGAAATATATATATATATATGTATATATATATATAAAAGCTTCTTAAAATTTTGTTACCCTGTCGATGGGAATTAGAATTTGTATCCTCTGCAGAGTGCACAACATTCCCTCCATAACGGGTGGCCTGGGTATGACATTAAACTGCATCTGGTGGTGAGGCTCCAGTTCTAAAGATCTGGGGAATGTGGAGTGCTCCAGCATGACCGTTACTCTCTGGTTTTCTTTGATTCAGAGTGTTAGTACTTGTTTAAATCCCATCTATCGATCAACTAGATTTGTGTGCAAATTATTTGTATTAGATAGGAATACTTTATATCATATTACTATAAACAAAAATATTTTAAGAAATAATACCAAAAATGTAAATATAAACCTACAATGTACACGATTCTATAACCTCTTAGCATAAAATACCCTAAATGGGTTGACATGCCGTTAAAATCCATAAATCAATCAAATTACGGGAAAACATATAATTATTATTATTATTAGGAATACTTGAAACCATACGTTTCTGTGCAAATTATTTGTATTATATAGGAATACTTGATATCATATAACTATGGGTAAAGAAACAACAATTAAGAAATAACTACGCAAAAATATATATAAGTATACAATGAACGTGATTCCTTAACTTCTTCGTATAAAATAACCCTAGATGGGTTGGTATGCCGTTAAAATCAATCAGAAACAACTACCACTTAATAGATATAAATATAAATGCACCAAGTACGTGATTTCCTAACCTTCAGACATAAAATAACATGCCGTTAAAATCAAAAGAAACTCAATCAAAATAATTTTAAAAGATAAATCTTGAAATTATAGCAAATGAAACTATCCCAAATCATCCAATTCGTCTACTGACAATTTAGCGAATATTTTTTACACTTTTTGTTTAAAGTAATCCATAGAAATACTTTCTTATGTCAATGATTCTTGAAATATCATTGAATTTTTTACATATACAAATAATTTAAGTAGGCGATTCGAAGGCTTCCTTTTCAATAGCTACTACTCCTTTCTTTTGATTGCTCCACTTTACCCTTGATTTCTACCTTATAATGCTGAGTGTTAAGCAAGGCGGAATCAATACCAATTTTTGGAGTCCTTGGCCTGACTCGACCAGGGATTGAGCCCTTGTCTCCCGGACCATTGACGAAAATTAGGCCAATAGCCCGTCATATACAAATATAAATATAACAAGACATATTCCTTGATATGGATTTGGTAAAAGGAGGATCTATATCCAATCTGTTTCAAGAGAAATTATCATGAATTTCCTTACAAGATAGCCAAAATATATAGCAATAGAAGTATGCATTTTTATGTATGTATGTATGTATGTATGTCATTTGTTTCTTACCTATCTACGTATGCGCTAAAGAGTGTTTCTCTTTTCAATTCTGTGGGCATCCTTAAATCAAACACCATACCTACCTACTAATGTATATACATGTTATTTGTTGTTGTTTTTTTATTATTTTCTTTTTTAAGTCGACCATCTTTGTTCCTTTTCCTCAACTCATACACCAGTGTACAAACACTCTCAAACAGAAACACGCCCATTCGTATATTAGCTCATCTGTTTTCCTTCTTTTCTTTTCTTTTCTTTTCTCCCCCCCCCCGCCACTTGCCACCAACTGCTTCTCCCGCCTCCCTTCAACCTCTTTTCCACCAACCAATCATAAAGAAAGTTTCTCTTTTTTCTTGGTGCCTAGCGAATCTTGGCCGAAGTAAGTTCTGTTTCTCGGTACTTTTCGGACGGACTGATTGGAATTTTGACGACAATCGTTTGACATTTCAGATATCTTCGGAAAAAAAACCAAAAATAAAAAACCTGATGACATTTATAATTCAATTATTTCTATAAGTAATCAAAGATTTTTCTATCATTACCTTTTTTACCACCAAAATGAGGTATCATTAAATATTGTTGTTGTTGTTGTTGTTTTTATATGTAAATATATTTTTCTTGTCTTTTTCCTACGTTTTTTTTATTTTATTATTACTTTTATTTTTTAACGAATTTCGAACAAGCTACCTGTATTTGTTCATTTGCCAGGAATTTTTTCTCTCCTTCCTATTTCCTTTATCTATTTGGCTCGCGTCTTTTTAGAGCAGTTCTTTCTTTTTCTTTCCTTCTCGCTTTCTTTCATCGTTTTCATTTTTTTTGTAGGGGGGGGTCTTATTTTTTTTGTTCCACATTTGCAGATTGTATTGTTTTTAATTTCCTTCGTTTTTTCTTTTCTTCTTCTTTCCTTTTCTTTTCTTTTTTTTTCAATCATCTCTTCTTTTCTATTTCTTTTTTATTTCTTTTATTTTTACTTTTCCTTTCTCTTTCGTTTCCTTCATTTCTTGCAGCTCTTTCCTTATTTCTTCTGTTGCTTTTAATTCCCCTCGTTTCTCTCTCTCTCTCTCTGTCTCTCTCTCTCATTTATCCTCTCTTTTCTACTTCTTTCTTACATTTATTCTATTTTTATTGTTTCTCTTTCTTTCTTCCTTTTCTTCTTTCTTTCTTTCTTTTTTTTTTTTTTCATTACTTCTATTTTTATTTTTCTCTTTTTTCTTTCTTTTTTTGTTTTTTTCCTTTCTTTCATTACTAATTTCATTTTCTTCTTTTTTCTTCTTACTTTCCGATTAATTTTCTGTCTTTCTTTCTTTCTTTCTTTCTTTAAATTTTCCTCTTTCTTTTTTATTCCTTCTTTTTTCTTTGTTATCTTCTATTTTTATTTTTCCTCTTTTTTTCTTGGTTTCTTTCATTTTTCTATTTTCCTCTCCTTCTTCCTTTCTTTTTTCCTTCCTTCCTTTTTTTTCTTTTCCAATTATCCATATTCCTATTTTTCCTTTTTTTTTTCGTCTTTCTTTTATTTTCATGCTCTCTCTCTCACTCTCTCTCTCTCCCTCTCTCTCTCTCTCTCTCTCTCCCTCTCCACACACATACATATATATGCACACACATATACATATATATATGCACACATACACATACATATACACGCTCACAAACGCACACTATTTCGTTCTTTCTACCTTTCTCTGTCAGTTCCTGTCTAAGTCTGTTTATATCTAAATCAGTTCTTAAATTGTTCAAAGTCAAACCATTCCCATCTCCGTCAGTTCTGTACGGCTATTTCTACTAGGATAAATCAATATCAGCTTATATATACGGTATCGCCCATAAATAAGACCCAAGAAGTATGTACAGTGTCCCCCGTAAGTAAATATACCTTTAAAAATTTTATATAATAATCTTGGTTTGATTATCACTTAGACGAGAAACTAGCTGTAACTTATCACCACTGACTCTGTATCTACGCTATTTTAATTTACAGCGTGCGGAAACAAAATTAGGAATATAATGTAGTATAATAATAAACGACTCTATTATAAAACAAGATTAGTTATAATTTAAAAGAATAAACAACAAAATAAGAAGATAGACACAAAACAGAAAATTTACTCAATATGGCCACTATTTTTTTTTTTTTTTTTTTGATTATTGTATCAACACGTCTTCGAAACGATTTGAATGCCTTAAAAATAAATTCTTCAGACATTTTGTTCCATTCCTCCTCAATAGCAGTTTAAGATGGATGGGAAGTTGCATTTGTTTTGTTTTCTAAAATGCCCCATACAGCGTAATAAAGGGAGTTAAGGTCTGGGCTTGATGGGGGCCTTAAAGAAAATCCAAATATTTAGGGATTTTTTTTTTTTTTTTTGCTTGGTTTCGGCGTTAAACAAATCATAGATTTTTTGTCGTTTCTTTTCTTGCTCACTCATATTTGGCTGAATTTTAATGAAATAGTGCTTGAATAGTTAGTAAAGCTAATCATAAAAATTTAGGTTTATCGCGTTTTTTTGTTTTTTGTTTTGTTTTGTTTTTTGTTTTTTGTTGGGGTTTTTTTTTTTTCAAAAATTGAACTAATCAGACTAAAAAAAAGCGTTTTAAAAATTATTCCATATTTTGCTTCCTCACTCTGTAGATAGATAGATAGATAAGAATGGACTGGGATATATATATATATATATATATAGAGAGAGAGAGAGAGAGACAGAGAGAGAGAGAGAGAGAAATGGACTGAAATAGATAGATAATTTTGAATACAAATTGAAATTGTTCTGCAAAAATGCATTTTCTGCCAGAAAATTTGCCAAGTCTTTGCCAACCCAACACCTAAATATCTATTTTAATTCCATTATAAGAAAAGTTATCACCAAAAATTCTTTCGCAGGAAAGTTGAAGAAATTTATACTCAACGCAACAAGGAAATAATAGACTGATTGATTGATTGAGTTGAGTGACATGTCAAACCGTTTAGGTTTATTTTATGCCTCTTCTTGGCTAGACCTCACAAACAAAGATTTATGAAGGAGGCTGTTCACATCGACTGCAAGCATGCTGATGGCTGACTAGGCCGAATCCAGACAGGCAAGTCCGGCTGCAGCGACTGCTGTTAAAGGTCTGGTCTAGTATGGCTGCTGAGGCTCCCTTGATCTTCCTCCTGTGGCGTTTCTCCCTGAGTTTGGCCCTGCAAGAGTCCTCAAAGGTGGATACGACCTTGTGGACGGTGCACCGCCGGGCCTGACAGTCAGCAGCAAGTGTCAACCACTAGTGGTGGTCAATGTGGCACGTACCGAGGGTCTTCTTGGAGGAGTCTTTAAAACGTTTCTTTGGTACCTCTTTGTCACAGTAGCCAGTGGAGAGTTCACTATACAGGGCTATCTGGGACAGGCGATACCCCCCCCCCATTCTGGAGGCATGTCCTGCCCAGCATAGCAGTGACTTCAGCAACATGGACTGTATGCTGGTGATTTCTACTTGATCAAGGACCTCAACTTTGGAGACGTAGTTTCTCCAGTGAATGTTGAGGATGGCGCGGAGACAGCGCTAATAGAAGCGCTCAAGGAGTCGTAAATAGTGGCGGTAGGTTACCCATGACTCAGAGCCGTACAGCAGGGTGGTGAGTACGACGGCTCGATAGACGTTGATCTTAGTGCCCTTCTTTAGATGCTTATTGTTCCATACTCTTTTGTATAGTCTGCTGAGAGTGCCGTTTGCTTTGGCCAGTCTGCTGTCTACTTCCCCATCGATCTTGGTGTCTGATGTGATTGATGGTACACCCCAGATAAATGAACTGGTAAACTGCTTTCAGCTCAGTTCTAGCGATGGTGATGTGCTGAAGACGATACTCTTTTAGGCATGCAGGCTGGTGGAGGACGTCGGTCTTCTTCAAGCTGACCTCGCGTCTGAAGAGCAGAGCAACTTCTGCAAAGCAGGAAGTTTGTTGCTGTATGGCTCTTTCGGTGTGGGCTACGAGGGCAGCGTCGTCAGCAAAGAGGAGGTCACGGAACAGCTGCCCAAGAGTTTTTGTGTGAGCATGCATCTCCTAAGGTTAAACAGATTACCATCAAGACGGTAGCAGATGTATACAACACCGTCATCGTCAAGGTCTTCTATGCCCTGTTTAAGCACCATGTTGAAAAAGATGCTGAGCAGAGCCGGTGCCAGGACACAACCTTGTTTCACGCCACTGACGATGGGGAAGGATCCAGAGAGGTCGCTGTTCAACTTTGCTTGGCCACGCTGGTCTTTGTGCAGTTGGATAACCATGCTGAGGAACTTTGGGGGATAGCCAAGGCGCTTCATGATCATCCACAGTCCCTTTCTGCTCACTGTGTCAAATGCTTTGGTCAGGTCCACAAAATCTACATACAGTCCTCTGTTATGCTCCCTGCATTTCTCTTGGCGCTGTCTGAGGACGAACACCATGTATGTGGTGCCCTTGTTGTCTCTGATCTCCTCCTGAGTTTTTGGTAAATGGTCTTCAGCAATGGCGAGTACTAATCTGTTTAGGAGCACACGAGCAAGGATTTTTCCTGCGATGGAGAGCAGAGTGATTCCCCGATAGTTGGAGCAATTTGACTCTTTTCCCTTGTTTTTGTACAAGGTGACGATGACTGCATCACAGAGATCACTTGGAAGTTTTCCCTGCTCCTAACAACAGGAAAGAAGTTCATGGAGCTTACTGTGTAATGCTGGCCCTCCATTTTTCCAGAGTTCTGGTGGAATCCCGTCGATTTCCACTGCCTTACTACTCCTCAACTGCTCTATGGCTTTAGTAGTTTCTTTCACAGAGGGTAGTTCATCCAGTTCTGCTTTGATTGGTTGCTGGGAGATGCGGAGAACTGCTGGGTCCTGGACGACACGGTCAGCAATAAAGAGGAATCGGATTGATTGAGTTGAAGGGCATGTCAAGCCGTCTAGGTTTGTTTTATGCCTAGAGTTTAAGGAATTGCGTTCATTGTACGTTTATATTTACATTTCTTGTGTTGTTGTTTCTTAAGAGTTTTTTTTTTTTTTTTGCACGCAGTTATATGATATCAACTATTCGTATCTAATACCAATAATTTGTAAATAGTTGTACGGTTTCAAGTATTCCTATCCAATACTGATAATTATATGGTTTCAAGTAATTATTTCTATTTAATAATAGACATTTGTTTGCACACAGTTTTTATTTTCGTGCTCGCTCTCTCTCTCTCTCTCTCTCTCTCTCTCTCTCTCTCTCTCTCTCTCTCTCTCTCTCTCTCATGCCGTTCACGGGAGAGGGTCTTCGTGGTGTAATGGTTAAAGCGCTGGACTGCGGAATCGTAATAAGCGATTTCGAACTCCATTCACCTTATTACGTTCACTTTCGAACAAATACCCTTGGGAAAGGTATGAACCCCCTTATCCTCCCAGCTATGGGTTAAATAGTACCACTACTGTTCTTCTAGAAGGATGACTTTGGCAATAAATAATCCACGAAGGTTGCTATGCCATTAAACAACCAAACCAGGCCGTTCATATCTATCTATCTATGTATCTATCTCAGGCTATTCATATCTATATATCCCAAATGATTGATGATTATCATCTCTTTATTTCATGATCGGTATCATAACTTCTCTGTTGTCTCCAGTCCCTTTTCCTCTCTTTCTCTAGTATTCCTTAGTTTTCGTTCTTTCTTTCACAGTAACAAACATTATAAATTCCGGCACTTTTAATAAGACTCACTTCCGTTACCCAGGTGCATTATGCCCTAGAGCAATGAGCCACTGGCTGAAGAAAAAGTACTGGTGGGTGAGAACTGGATGAATGGGTCTGAATCGCATAGAAACCCGATCGATATTACCATGCAATCAGCAACTAACGTGCTTACAGATTTTGCCGAATGTGATAAAGTTCTCTGAAGTGTCATCTGATGCTGCAGGATTTGCAGGTTTGGCTCAGGAGATATTGATGCATAGCGAGAACCGAGAAGATAAATATTTTCTCCTCTTAAATACAAGAAGGAAAATCTTTAAATTCAAAACCTGCTGAGTGTTGTTCAAAGAATCTGTGGCACACTGATGTACCATTCTTCTATTATCAGAAAAATATGACATCCGCGATAAACTGATAACGTGCCTAAACAATTAAGCGATTTGTTTGTTGTTGGTTTTTTTTTTTGGTTTTTTTTTTGTTTTTTTAATGACATATAAAACTCTGTGGGTGATTTAGTGCCAAAGCCATCCATGTAGGAAAACAGCAGTGATACTATTAACCCATAACTGGGGGATAAGAGAGATCATACCTTTCTCAAGTGCATTGGTCCGAAAGCAAACAAAACATAACTGGGGTTTGAACTCGCTTACTTTGAGGCTGTAGTCCAACACTTTAGCCATTAGGCCACAAGGACTTCCTTTACAGTTAAGCAGTTCTCATCACTACCTGAACTTTAAGACACGAATTGTCATGCGTCTCACACACATGTTTTCTCTAAAAAAAAAACAATCGGTCACATTAAGATAATGAATTTATTTCCATCCTGTTAAAAGCATTGATATAAATCAATGCTCTAAAAAAATTTACAGGACTTCTTCAGATCAAACAAGAAATCATAAAGCGTCTTGCTGTCACTCAGAGTTCAGTGAAAAATCAACTGTTAAAACTGGTATAAAAAAAATCTCTTACAGCATATAGATATATATACCTATTTTTACGCTTTCAGAGGTTTTTATACCAGTTTTAACAGTTGATTTTTCACTAAAGTCTGAGTGACAGCAAGACGCTTTATGTCTTCAAGACTTTTTCAATAGTGCTGTGGTCCGGGTGGTCTCGATTCCTCCACTGATCTACACTTCACCCTGTCTCTTTTCCAGTCAATTTGGAACAGTTCCTCGGGCATCAAGTAGAATTGGTATCGCCGTTACTTTCATGTTCTACAGTTTGTCAGCTCTCTGGCAAGATCCAAGTATTTGTCCAGCTTTTTGCCATCCTTCAATTTCACTCTCTGGTCTAATGGCACAGCAAAATGCACTATAGGACAAGTTGGTTTTTTTTTTCTCTTGTTGATTGAAACTAGGTCTGGTTTTCTAGCTTGAACTGAACGATTCGTTTATATTTCAAAGTTCCAGAGAATTTTATTCGATCCCTATACCTATTACCGTTATATATTTTTGTTATTGAGTTTAAGGGTTTCAGTATTTACACATATTCTGGTATAAACGAAAAACCTGTCTTCCGAGAGTAATTTGAAACTTAGTCTCCTTCAATGTACTCTTGTGACCACATACAAGTGATATCTTCACTTTTGAAAACAGGATACAGTGTCCTCTTTAGGGACCACCATCAGCTGCCTTGCCACATTCTCTTTAATCTCGCCCTCTGTCTGAAATACTTTGAATAGAGATTTTACCGAGGAAAGAATTTAGGAATCTGGATAGTAGGAGGACCGTGGCTGACGTACTTGAATTATGTGATTTTCTGCCTCCAAATCTTCCACGAGACGTGAAGAATGGAGAGGCCCTTTGCTCTCATGTATAAAACGGTCACGCAGCATTGTTAATGCCATCACAATATTGACTGAGAGAGTTCCTGTTCAAGCATGTGCACTAAGTTTATATTTATCCAACCTCTCTGCAACTAGCAAGATGTGACACAAAGTCAGTTTTTAAGCGGAGTTCAACTGATTTGAATTAAGAGTTTTCCTTCTCTTAGACCGTTTGCCATAAAAAGGATGAAGAGCCCAATCTGCCCTACTATTTACCGACAGTTTGGTGGAAGAGTCGTTTTTTATCCGTTTCCCGGGTGTATTAGTGCTATGTAAAATGCAAACAGCCTCGTCCAGGGTGTAAATTCGAGTCACCGGGTCTATTTACTACGACAATAGCCTTGTTGGGGTAGTATTGAGTTTGTCAGCGTAGAAGCCCAGCGAGTCCGTATTGGAAAGTAGCAAACGTAGTTTTTTTTTAAGTGAAATGTAATGTCAACTAAAATAAAAAAAACAGCAAAAGTAACAAACAAGAAATTTAAGTGTAACAAAATTGTCCTGTATAATTATTATTGTACAATTGACAAAAGGTTACAAAGATGTGATTATAAACTTATTAGAACTGATGCCTTTCGTTCATGTGTTTCTAACCCCCTCGTCTCTGCTACTGCCTAAAACCCTTGTCTGCCAAACCGTTAGAGACAGGCGTATCTTTTTGGAAATCTAAAAAGAAGTCGATAGATTAGAAAAGATATAAATCTCTTCTTCTTCCAGATAAGGGTCCGAAGGTGAGTGGGTGTAAGTTATTCTTTGCTGGATGGCTTTGCATGTGGTGTGCGTCGGTAGGCGTCAGCAGTCTTTGATCTTGTCCGACATGTCGACTTTAAAAGATTTTTAAATTGGGAGTTAGCGTTGGTCAAATCAGTCCTTGATATATATATATATATATATATATATATATATATATATATATATATATATATATATATATATATATATATATATATATATTAAAATGAGTAGGTCCGCAAAGAAATTTGTACATTTTTAGGATTTATTTATTTAGAACAAAATAAATAGATAAATCCTTAAAAAAAAATACAAATCTCTTCGTGGACTCACTTTAAAATATTTCTTTTTCTCTTTGGACCGACAACAAAAAATTATATATATATATATATATATATATATATATATATATAATATATATATATATATATATACTACCTATGAGCCATTACAGCCTCCTTATTTACATGTAAAGAACTAACAATTTTAAAGTTGGCATGAGATGAGTATCCCAGAATTTAAGGTTGATTTAACTGACCTAATCCGTCTTCGTCAAGAAGTATTTCTACCGGTAGATTAAGTTCTGTTCTGTTTGAAAGTTTATTTCCTTTCTTTGGGATTTTTGTTTGTTTGTTTGTTTGTTTGTTTTTATTGTAGCTGTTACTTTCTTAACTTTAAAACTAGAATTGAGTGAAGTATCCATAAAACGGTGGTTCAGTTTACGAAATGTGTATAATGTATAATTATACACTGTTTTTGTGTCCGATTACAGAACATTCTCAAAATTATGAACCAGTGTGAAAATAATTACACTCCTTACATAAATGAAATTTTAATTTAGCTTCATAGTTTCACTGGAATAACCGTTACACTACGAGCACCTCCAGAAATTCGCATTTAAGTTATTTCGGATTGATTGCCAATTTACATAAAGGTTTCGCAACAAATTAGCGGTATATCAAAAAAAAAGTTTATCGTCAGGAAAATGATGAAAACAGTCTTAACTAGGATTTGAACCCACTGAACTGATAACCATTAAGCTGTGTAAAAAAAAACAATTTAAATAATTGTCCATCTGATATGGAAATTATGTTTTACATTTTATACTTTTAAGAACTACTGAAAAGAACTTGATTGGAAGTATGAGACTGGAGTATTGATAGAAAATAAGGACCGTCAGCATCTTCTTTGAAAGTTACCTAATTGCCCCAATTAAAGGTCAAAGTTGAATAAATGTTTAGAGGACAATTTCCTATCAATATTACATAAAAGTGTCATCGAAAAAAGAAAAAAAGAAACAGAAAAAATTATTGGTAGATTTTTATTGATTCACATGATTCATGGTTACAACGACGGAACAAACAATCTACAAACATTCGCTTTTTAAAAACTAATTCCTTCATCATGTTACCATTTGGTGTTAAAGAAATTCGAGTTAAAGAAATTCGTGTAGTATCAAAAGTTATTGTTTAGAAATATAATATTTCATTTAGTTTTTGTAACTAATTCTCAAATGATTTTTTTTTTTTTTTTTTTTTTTTAAATGGCATTTTCTGCTTGCTTTCATGACAAAAGAATACGTCAGAATTAATGCTGGCAAAATGTTTACCATTTTAGATCCTTTTCGAGATCTTTATTTTTTATTAAAAAAATATATATATATATACGATTTTCTTTTTCGTGTGAATAAGCGGAGTTTTTCAGCACCTGCACAAACACAAATCATTTCTATCAAAAATACTCGAAGATATATATACACACTAAAAAAAATTCGTTCTCACGCAAATGCGTGCACAGGCTCACACGCGTATGGTCATATAACTATAATTATTTTCAAAAAATAATGCGAAAATGAACAGGGCTTTACGCTTATAAATGAAGCTAAACACAAACTAAAAATATAAAGCCCAAAAAGATGTTCATATATATATATATATATATATATATATATGATAGTTATAATCCATGAAAAAATTCAGATGAATTTGAATTTCTATGAGATTATTTTTTAAGAAAATAAATGTGTACGTATATTTACAGTTGGAGTTCTCTAATTATCAAATTTTTTTATATTATGGTAACACGAAGCTTGTTCGCTTCGAGTGACGCCAAGTGTGTACTTATAAGAATGGATTTTATTAGTATTATTCAATTCCCCCATCTCTTTGTAATGGATAATTCTGGTAATGTGTTACATACACCTATATATATATATATATATATATATATATATATATATAACGAGTGTGTCTGTGTGCACGCGCCCACTTCTGTTACAAAAGAAAATTTTAGTCAAAAAAGGAAACAAAAATACCAAGCTAAAATAAATAAGTATTTTTGCTTTTGTTCTTCTCTCCACAACTTTTTTTTAAAATGCAAACTTTATAAAAATGGAATCATTTAAGTTTCTCTACAACTTAAATCGAACTTGAGAAAATCTTAGTATGATGATTATTTGGTTAGGTTTCTTTATTTAAAGGCATTTCAAACTTCGTGAACTATTCAATGCCAAAGCCATCCTCTAATAAATAAAGTAATGTTGGCGACCATAGTCGGGGGTGACCCGAAGGCTCCCTTTTCAATCGCTTCAACACCGAGGTGTAGGGGAAGGGCGGAACTCCTTTCTTTGGATTGCTCCACTTTACCTTTTATCCATACCTTATAATTTTGAGTGTTAAGCAAGGAGGTATCAAGTACCATTTAGTGAGTCTTTGGTATGACTCGACCTGGGATTGAGCCCTGGTGTTCCGGGCCATTGGTGACCTTTCTCAAGGGTATTAGCCCGAAAGTGAATTTGATAGCACAACTAAAGTTCGAACTCTCTTACTACGAAATTGCAATCTAGCACTTTAGCCACAACGCCACAGGGATAAAGAGGTTTTTTGTGTAAACTATAAATAACCGAGATGTTTGTGCAGACGTATAAATTAAAAAGTAGTTTATATGCAACGAAGTAAAAACGAAAAGTTTGCTTAAGAATTTAAGGAATTTAAGATTCATTTTATTGATCAAATGTGCTTTCGTCGAAAAATGTTTTCCCTATCCACTTAGCTCCCCTTTGTTTGAAATTTACTTTTTTGAAACTTTAAAACTGAGATCGATTAAAGTATCTCTAAAGTATTAATATTAGATGGAAATGCTTGAAATCATATAAAGTATTTGTATCATGAATAATTACTTGAAGCAATAATTGTTTATTGCAGCAGGAGTATAATTAGTTACCAAAGTAAATGATGCAATATACATCCTTTGTATCACCCTTAAATTAGTACACACTAACAATTTTTTAAATAAAAAGTTAATTCCCTGCAAACCTAAAATATTTAAATTTATCATATTTACCAACCCCTCCGCTCGGGCAGGATATGACACAAGGTCAATTTTTTAAGCGAAGTTTAACAGGTTTGAATTCAGAGTTTTCCTTCTCCTAGACTAGTAGCCTCACCAAGGCTGAAGAACCTAGTCTGCCCTACTATTTACCCATAGCTGGAACGAGAATAATTGGATTCATACCTTTCCCAAGGTTATTAGTGCTATGGGAAATATAATTAGTCTCGTCGAGGATTTGAACTCGTATCGTCGTGTCCATTTCCTGCAACGATAACTATTACACCACAGGCACCTCCTAAATATTTAAATTTATTACTTCTATTGGAATCAATCAAAACAAATATTATTAGGTATTATTTATTTACAAATTCAACAGCAACAGTTTTAACCAAAAATGGAATTGCAACATCTACTGTATAGATTCTTCACTCGTTATCATCTTTAAATCTAAAAATACTTATAATTTTTACACAATTATATAGTTTAAAGTATTTATACCTAATAGAAAAGTTCACATATCTCATCTACTGAAAGTGATGTTACTATACACCGAACGAAGGCGCAGACTACTATAGGTTATCGATCATTCGGAAGTCTGATCTATCCGATGAAATAAAACGGGATTTCTTCCCCAGGCTGTGGCTATGTCAATACAACTGCACCAGATGGACGCTAACCAAACGCAGAGAAAAAAAGATAGATGAGAATTATAGAAGAATGCTACGGGCTATTTTCAACAAATCCTGGAAGCAACAATCCACGAAATAACAGCTGTACAGCCACTTACCTCCCATCAAGACATAGATATGCGGGGCACTACAGGAGAAGCAAGGACGAACTCATAAGTGACATTTTTCTATGGACCCCTTCACATGAACGTGCCAGTGTTGGTCCACTAGCAAGAACTTATTTACACCAATTCTGTGTGAACGCAAAATGTAATTTGGAAGAACAGCCAGGAGCGGTGGACGATAGGGACGGATGAAGAGAGAAAGAGAGAGAGAGAAAGAAAATTAGGGAAATTCGCCCTGTCAGCATGACTTGATGATGATGATGATGATATGGTTTCAATTATATAATAATAATAATCCTTACTAGATTGTAGCTTCAGTTATAAGTAAAGTTAGTGACCTTAGTCGGGAGTGAGCCGAAGTCTCCCTTTTCAATAGCTACAACACCGAGGTGTAGCGGAGGGCGCTACTCCTTTCCACGATTGCTCCACTTTACCCTTGATCTTTACCTTATAATGCTGAGTGTTAACTAAGGCAGCATCAAGTACCATTTTTGAGTCTTTGGTATTACTCGACATAGGATTAAAACATGGTCTCCCGGACCATTGGCGAACACTCTACTCATCAGGCCAATGGCCCGGTTACTTAATAAAAATAATTTGCAGTTATATGATATTCCTGTCTAATTCAAATAATTTGCACAGTCATAAGGTTTCATGTATTCCTATCTAATACTAATAATTTCAAAAGATCTATTTGACCCATAGAGGGAGTCTGTGATAGGTACAATCACTGCGATTCTGGGTAAATCTGAGAGTAATGGAAATAAAGATACACTACACTCTTCTGAGCACCGGAAGTGGCGCCGTACCACCGGATGCAGTTTATTTAGTGTCATATCTAGGACACTTTGGGAAATGAGATTTCGAGGAGGTAACACATTACACAGTCGTTGACATCGTCTTAAACACTAAGTGAAATGAACGCAAGAGATTATCCGGATTTGCTACCGTTAGATAGTAATATCTATCTCAGAGAAAGCCGCTTGCTTCTGTTGTGGTGGGATAATTCATATTGTAGGAAAATGAAAAAAGGTGTGTAACGAATTTTTATTCACAAGTTCGTATAGCTTTTATTTCTTTTCTAATCTCTCGAGTCCGTGAAGATAGCATGATTCTAGTTGAAGTCACTTTATCACAACTGTGTTAATGATTCACCTTCTCTCTCCCACTTATCCTCAACATCTCCGAGTGCGAGCTGCAGCAACGACTAACTTTACTTTCTGACCTTCGTATATATGTAATGACTTTCTATGACCTGTTTCTCTTAACTAGAAGAATGTCTTCGTTTGCAGCGTCCTACTGTCAATCCAATTCCATTTTCGTTGGCAACTTCCCTCTATCAATCAGAGGCCGTTTTAGTTTCCAAGTTCCTATTGTTATATCTGTTAGGTTCCCATCTATGGTTCAAATAGATACGTTTGATAATTATTCGTATTCGATAGGAATACCTGATACCAGATAACTGTAAATTATTTATTACGTTTAGAATAGTTACTTGAAGCTATAATTGTCTACGAAGAATTATTTTTACTTACTTGAAACTATATAACTGTATGCAAACAAATGACTTATTTAACGGAAAAAATTTCTTGAAACCATACAAGAATTTATTATTAGTTAGGAATACTAGAAACCATTCAGCAATTTGCAAATTATTTGTATTGAATAGAAATACTTGATATCAAACAACTATGTGAAAAAATCTCTTAAGAAGCAACTACACAAAAAATGTAAATATGAATGCACAATGAACGCAATTCCCTAACTTCTAAGCATAAAATAACTCTAAACGAGTTAACATGCCGTTAAAAACAACCAATCAATCTTTTCAGTTTGCAACTTCCGGCTGTCAATCAGATCTTAACAACAAATGAAATACCTATTTCACTATTTTAGATTTAAAAAAAAAAAACATTATTTACTAAATTCATTACTACCATTTTAAAATTAACGCACCAAATCAGAGTGAATCGTTTTGCACAAAATCTTTCTCCAAACACTCAAATAATTCAGCAATGTCGGCTTACAAGTAAGTATTTATACCACCCGTCCACCAAGCGCAGTATGGGACACAACGTCAATCTTTTAGGGGGTAACCTGGTTGGAATTCAAAGTTTTCCTTTTCCTAGACTAGTTGCCTGACTAAAGCTAAAACATCCAGTCTGCCCTACTATTTACTCAGACCAGGGAGGAGAAGCGAGGATTTCATGTTTTTCCCAAAAGCATTATCTCCAAGAAAAACACAAACAGCTTTGTCCAGGATTTGAACCTGAGTCGCTGTTTCCATTTCCAACGACGATAACCGTTACGCTAAGCGCACTTCTAGTTCCTTATAAGTATAGATCTTTTTTATAGATTGCTTTTTTTCTTGTGTGAATGGTGCGTGCACACATGCACAAGAAATCTTCTTGTAAACATGCATCCAAACAACTTCTTTCTCACACGAAAGGCAGAAGCAAATGCAATCATTTTTCTATGCGGAGAAACCTTTTTTATCATTAAAAAAAATCAATGCCCACTTCCAGCTGCGTTCTGTAAGTAATTAAGCCTCTTGGGATCTTGTCGGCCATCTTTGTGACTGAAATGCGTCAGATGTACAATTGCCGGAGACTGCTAAGATTTCCATGGCCCGAACACTTCTCTGGTTGTTTGCAGTTCGTTTATAGTGACAGGCAGGACAGAAAAAGGTTGGATACTGACAAATTTAGTTTGAATCAAAGGAAAAAGTTAATGCAAAGCGAACATTGAATGTCTACATTGAAACATTTTTTTTTAAATAGAGGTTTTATTTTTGACTGAGAAAAGAGTATTGAAATCTTGCACAGATTTTTTCATATTTTTAGTGGTGTATTTGGTCCATAAAGAAGTATATCTGACGAGGACTGGTTGAAAATTCTATATGGTTATTGTCTGTGTCGACGACTTCTCCACATCGAGGGCATGTAAAGTAGCCTGCAAAAAAAAAAAAAAAAAAAAAAAAAAAAGAAACACAGTACAATAAATTTCTAGACAAAACAAAAGAAAAAATAAAACTTAATTCACCCTGTCAGTGATGACTACATTCTCTGTAGAGTGGGTAACCACTCTCCATAAAAGGGGTGTCCAGAGTATGACACTAAACTGCATCTGATGGTAAGGCTCGAGTTCTGGAGTTCTGGGGTAGGGGGTGAAAAACCCCTTCATTGTGGAGTACCTCTTCATTCCCAAGGTAATTCTGACTCGGATATTACCACACTATTTCATCCAGATATATCTGTTTAAAAATATACATATTCAACAGGTCCATGTGAAGAACAACAACACAAAAATATGAACGTACAATGAACGGGACTTGCTAACCTCTAGGCATCAAATAACCCTAGGTGGGTTGAAATGCTGTTAAAATCAAACAATCAAACATATAAAGCTTAAGTGATAGATTCATTATCCGTTACTTTTATTATGAAATAAACATAATTCAATTTTGCTCAGATGGTTTGGTTTAGTTTAGTTTATTTAACAGCATATCAACTCCTTATGGGTCATTTAATGAGTAATGATAATTCGATTCATTTATAAATGTTGATCATAATCATAACTATTAACATTTTCAACATTTGCTGAAACCATATTTTTAAATCGAACATTCTTTATTTAAACATAATAATCCATTGTTTGCAAAGTTATTCGCTATCAAGCATTCCTATTTAATACTTAACATTTATACAAAAAAAAAGTCTCACGTGGTCGAGACGCATACAGAGTCAGCCCCAAAGCCTTTTCCTTCAGCGTATTTTCTTATCAAGGTACGAAACAAGGTCTCTATGCCAGAGATTGAAAAAGGCATTCAACCCAAAGACAAAGGTGCAAACAAACCGTATGCTAAAAATAAAAAGGGACACGCAATGTGCCATCCGAGAAAAGCAATACATTTCGAATACATTAGATGGAACCGGGCCTTTGGCTTTATAGGTACAGTATTCGCCAATGATCCGGGAGGCCGGGGTTCAATCCCAGGTTGAGTCATGCCAAAGACTCAAAAAATGGTACTTGATCCTGCCTTGCTTAACACTCAGCAGTATAAGGTATGGATCAAGGGTAAAGTGGCCTTGTTAATGGAATACTCAGTGAGACTTGAACTCAATTGTGTTTGCAGTTTGAATGATTTTCTGTTGGTTATGGGTTTATATAGAAGTTTTCTGCTCTTTTTTTAGTTTACCTTAGTCTGCTTTACTCCTCTTTGATATTTGATGTTTTTGTCGTGGTGTGTGTATGTGTGTGTGTGTGTGTGTGTGTGTGTATGTATGTGTGTGTGTGTGTGTGTTGGAGTGGTTTTGAATTTCACTAACGGTTATTTTTCCTCTGTGTATGTGTGAGTGTGTGTCATGGGAATTTTTTCATGTGTGTATGTGAGGTAGTGTTGTTTGAAATTTACTGAATAAAATATATATATATATATTGAATAAAACGTGAATCATATACATACAAAGGGAAATAAACACACACACACACACACACACATATATATATATATATATATATATATATATATATATATATATATATATTTAAATACACACAAAAAATCCCAAGAAACACATTCACATACACTGAGAAATAATAACTATAAGGGAAATTGGAAACCACTCCAACACACACACACTACGTTTTAAATATATAAAGTAAATTAGGGATATAGTAGGCGAAGAGAAACACAGTCTAAGAAAAAGGACCATTATTTAATAATAAATTTTTTTTTAAAACCATAAGGAAATAAAAACCATTCAAACTACGAACACAAAGTAAGTTCAAATCTTATTGAATTCCCCATTAACTAGACCTTGTGCCAAACATTCTCTGACGAAAACATCAAGCTGGAAACACACACACACACACACACACATATATATATATATATATGTGTGTGTGTGTGTGTGTGTGTGTGTGTGTACACCGACAAAAACTATTTAAAAAAAATGTTACCAGTAAATTTCAAACAACACTAATCAAAGAGAGGTAAAGCAGATAAAGGTAAACACACTCTAAGAAAAAGAGAGGAGCAACCTTTATATAAACCCATAACCAACTGAAAATCATTCAAACTGCAAACACAACTGAGTTCAAGTTTAAATGAGTACACCATTAACAAGGCCTTGTGCCATATATGTTCTCTGACGAAAGCAACAAGCTGGAAACATTTACGTATATAAGAACAAAATTAATAAATAAATAAATTCTAAAATTACAAATCTCTTCGTGGACCTACCTAACAGATTTCATGATAGAAAATAGATTAGCATGCCTCAATACAAACTACCAAAAAAGGGAGGGAAAACTATGGACATACACGTACGCGAACAATACTAAAGCTCTGATAGACTACGTCCTTATAAACAAGAAATGGAAAAATAGTGCAAGGAATTGCGAGGCATACTCCTCTTTTGAGGGTGTGTCCACCGACCACCGAATAGTCACGGCGAAAATACGGTTAAGCCTACGAAAAAACGCCAAACGAACAGTGACCACCAAACACTATGACTGGGCCCTATTGAACAACAGAGATATAAGAGATAAATACGTATTAGAATTAAGAAACAGATTCGAAACACTACAAGAAAAGACCGAAAAAAGTACACCAAACGATGAATATGAAAATTTCGTCAATGCACACCTCGAGGCAGCAGCGAAATGCATTCCAACAAAACTCAAAACTAAATATAGAGTCCCTTGGGAAACTTTAGCGGTGAAACAGCCTCCAAAAACTATCGAAAAAACCCAACAAACACAAATGCCTTAAAACTAAAAACAGCACAATATCAATTAGCAGGCGTATATATAAAGGAACAGACAGAATACATTCAAAATCAGATAGATAAGATTAGAGACTCGGTGGAAGATAGACAATCTAGGATAGCCTGGCAAACAATAAACGAAGTGAGTAGAAGAAAGAACACAGCCAAAGCAAAACTGAAAGCAGCAAACCAACAAGAAAGAATAAAACTGTGGAAACAGCACTTCGAAAACTTACTAGGAAACCCACCGAAAATAACACATGAACCAATCACCAGAATAATTAGCAAACAATTAGACATTAAACTAGGCCGTTCACACAAGAAGAACTCGACTCGGTTCTCAGTAAAATTAAAAATAGGAAAGCTGCAGGGCTGGACGAAATTCCCCCGGAAGTATGGAAGACCAGACAATTCGACGACATACTGCTCCGACACTGCAACGCAGTATACAATCAAAATCCGATAGATAGATGGATGAAAGGGGGACCTTGGATTAGCCAAAAACTACCGAGGCATAACACTTACATCCATAGCAGCCAAAATCTACAATGCCCTACTACGAAACCGCATAGAACCCAAAATCGATAACATACTAAGAAAAAACCAAAATTGCTTCCGAAGAAATAGATCCACGACCTCACAAATATTAACCATCCGTAGAATCCTTGAAGGTGTACAGGCAAAAAACCTACAAGCGACAATAATTTTTGTTGACTTTACCAAGGCTTTCGATTCCATTCACAGAGGAAAGATGGAACAAATCCTACTAGCGTACGGCATACCTAAAGAAACCGTAGCGGCAATAACGATTCTCTATAGAAACACTAAAGTAAAAGTACGATCACCAGATGGAGACACAGAATACTTCGACATTGTAGCAGGAGTACTACAATGGGACACGCTTGCTCTGTACCTCTTCATCATTTGTCTAGACTACGTACTTAGAACATCGATTGACAAAATCAAAGAGAATGGCTTCGAACTGACGAAGAAAAGAGGCAGAAGGTACCCCGCAACAACAATTACTGACGCCGACTACGCCGATGACATAGCGATACTGGCAAATACACCTGACCAAGCCGAAACACTACTGCATAGTTTGGAACGAGCAGCAGCAAACATAGGCCTCTATGTTAATGCACACAAAACGGAATATATGTGCTATAATCAAACGGGGGACATCTCCACTCTGGAAGGAACCCCTCTTAAACTAGTAGACAAATTCACTTACCTAGGAAGCAGCGTCGAATCAACCGAAAAGGACATCGAAACGAGGTTAGCGAAAGCATGGACAGCTATCAATAGGTTATCGATTATTTGGAAATCAGACCTAACCGATAAAATGAAACGCATTTTTTTCCAGGCAGCGGTCACATCGATACTGCTATATGGGTGCACTACATGGACGCTAACAAAACGGCTGGAGAAGAAGCTAGACGGCAATTACACAAGAATGCTACGTGCACTCTTAAACAAGTCCTGGCGGCAACACCCCACAAGACACCAACTGTACGGCCACCTGCCCCCTATCACGAAAACTATTCAAGTTAGACGAGCCAGACATGCAGGACACTGCTGGAGAAGCAGGGACGAACTCATAAGAGATGTACTCTTATGGACCCCCACACATGGCCGTGCAAAAGCAGGACGACCAGCACGAACATACATTCAGCAGCTATGTGAGGATATGGGATGTTGTCCTGAAGACCTACCTAGGGCGATGAACGATAGGGAGGAGTGGCGAGAGAGGGTCAGGGATATCTGTGCTACCAGCGCGATATGATGATGATGATATATATATATATATATATATATATATATATATATATATATATATATATATATATATCTTATTCGTTGTACAACATTTTCTCCGAATTGCTGTAATGAGAATTTCAGTTGTTATAGTAACACAGGAAATTTTGCTGTGGATCTTTTTGATATAGAAACAGATTTTTTTTAAAATTAAATTTGATAGATAAAATTCTATAATTATTCAATGGTGAATAGAATATTATTTGTCAATTTTATTGAGGCAGAACATTTTTATGTGAGAAACTGACAGATGTCAGATGTGCATATTACATGTATTAAAGAAATATTGTGTTAAAGGAACTCTTAAATTATGATTGGCTCTGTAAATAAACAATATTTTTAAGTAAAATATGTTTAAACATTTGTATATAAAAAAAATTTACTTTATTTATGATAATTGTTTTTATTTATAACAAGGGAAAAGGCCGAGGATCAATTGTTATCTTTATTTGATTTTGCTTTTTGTTAAATTTCGTATTCAAGGAATGTTTAACATAAATAAGAAAAATATTGAACATGAAAAATAAAAAGTTAAATCATTCATATTTTGAAAGTAGAATGCAATTGCAAAATTACTTAAAGCTGTCATTTGATTCGGTTTGATTTAATTTGTTTTATTCGACAGTGTATCAACCTCTTATGGGTTACTTAATGCCGAAATTTGATTCGTTTCTAAATGTTTCTAAATGTTTGATTATAATTATAACTATTTACATTTTCAACGTTTCATTGCAATAATAAACATTTATATACAAGCAGCTATAAGGCACCAAATATTCCTATCAAATAAGTAGATAATTAAAACACAATCGTACGGCTTCAAGCAGCTATTCCCATTCAAGAAAAACAATCATTTGTTTTCATACATTTTTATAGTTTCAAGTATTCCTATCCAATACTAATAATTTTCAAACAAATTTTTTGACCCATAGATAGGACCCTAACAGGTACTACTAATCTTGGTGAAGTAGACCTTGGAGTAATGGCAATTAAGTAGTACTCGTAACCTGATGTAATTTCGTTTTTGCTTTCCTTCTTTAATGGCACATCAACCTTCATGGGTTATTTAATACCTAGGCCATCCTTGTAAAAGGACAGTTGTGGTACTATTTAAATCATAACTGTGGGGAATAAGGGAGTTCATGCCTTCACCAAAGGTATCTTGCCCTGGGATGCAATTAAGAAAATTTTAATGGGGGAATAATAGTAGAAAATCATTATCTCTGAATGAATTTTTAAAATAATTGTTGCATGAATGAAAATGTTTTGCTCTTAAAACTTAACAAATACGTTCTCGTTACAATGTTACCATCGATTTTAACCTATGGTATTGTGTGATAGTTTTGCCCTTTTGAAATCCAGGATCAGATTTTCTTTAAAGATCTGATGCCTTAAAATGAGAACAAACACCGTAAAACTAGCGTAAATAACACTCGAAAGAATATAACTATCGCTGAACTTTAAAGAACGTTAAAAACACATTTAGTAATATTTTTTTTAAGAATAATGAACACAAAACGGTAGAACTATGCAATTGTGCACATTTGTTTACAATTTATCTGTCATCTACTTTTTTGCCAATAGCTGTGGATGGAGAAGAGATTAATTTATGCATTTCTTTAGGGCATTAGCACGAAATGAAACACACGCAACCTCGACCAGAGTCAGAACTTGGCGTGTCAATTTCATTTTCTGTCCCTTTACAAATCAGTCATCATCAACGCGTGCTGACAGCACGGATTCCTTTGTGCAGACACTGGATGTCGTCTAGATGACTTACCAAGAGCTACCGCTGATAGAGACGGATGGCGAGAAAATGTCAAAGTTTGGTTTGGTTTTATTACATATCAACCATTGTGGGTTATTCAATACCAAATCCATTTTCATACATATAAACAGTTATATTTTAAACAATTCAGTTTAGCATAAGTACAGTTTAAGTGTCACATCAGTTTTATTTCCAACGATTCAGTATGGCATAAGTACAGTTTTTTGTTTACACACAGTTAAATGTAAAAACAGTTCTATTTCAAGCAATTCAATTTAGTATAAGTACACAGTTTAGTTCTAATTAACCCATAGATAGCACCCTGTCAGGTATCCAGACCAGAGTGGACCTGGGAGTGAAATCAATAAAGGGGTATTCCGCATTCTTCAAATTTCCGCATTACTGGAGCCTCCCGCATCAGATTGTGTAATGTATATCCAGAACACTCGTTGGGGAAGTCTTACTCCTCTGCTGGGATACAGTCAGTATATTCTGCAGCCCCTGCCGACTGGGCCATCAAAGCTAATGAATGTCGACCAACACTGGTATGTCCATGTGTAGGAGTGTATGGGAGAATGTCACTTATGAGTTTTTCCTTACTTTACCAACAATGTCCAGTGTCTCGCTCGTCTTACTTCGATGATTTGTGTGATGGGTGGTAAGTTGCCGTACAGCAGGTATTTTCCAGGGTAATGCTTCTAAGGGTTTCTTTAAAACAGTACACAGCACTTTTGTGTAATTTCAATCTAACTTTTTCTCAAGGCGTTTCGTTAAAGTCTCATTGGTGCAACCATACATTAGTACTGACCGAGAAATCCTGTTTTTTTTTCAAACAGAGAGATCAGATTTCCATATGGTTGCTAACTGGTCCATTAAAACGCCAACTAAACATTAATTTTGAAACCTCAAGCTTTTTCAACATCCATATTAATATCTTTTAAATTATTATTTATCTTATCTCTATTTTTAGAGAGATGCGTCTGACACCGGAAATTGTGGATAGAGAATTAGTAATCTTGAGAAAGTTAACCCAACCTAACATGGAAGGCCAGGCACTGGAATCGATCGAATTTTACGGTAAGGATTTCTTTAATCGCTTGGAGTATTTAAAGAAGGGCATTATCGCCTCATTTGAATGTGTAACGTCTATTAAATTATGTTCTTTCGGATAACAGTTTTTGTTTAGATTGAATCGAATATTATTCAAAAAGAGCAATAAAGAATACTTTGGGGGGGTGTTTTGTTTTTGTTTTGTTTTTTTTTGGGGGGGGTCTTTTCGCTATCGTCTGTGTGATAAGCTCAACTAACGAACAATGAAAGTTGTATTCTCCTAATCCTTCAAGCAAAAAAATTGTCCCTGCCAAGAAAATCAGCATTCGAAATACTAGCTCACTGAGATTTGCTAAACACAGAATGACACAAGGCTTAAATGGAAAGGATGAAATCATTTTTGTGACTAATTTCTATTACATACAGAACTTCCTCTAATCAGACGATTTCTCAGATTTGAAAAATATTGATTGTTCTGTGGTTTTAGACTAACACCACACCCACGTCTAAAACCACAGAAAAACTATATTTACTGGATTATTTTTTTTATTATTCTTTAAGAGGAGAAGGAAAATTTCTAAGAGTAGGTGTGATAAATAACAACAAAGAACTTTTATAACCATGGCAAAGACCAGTAAGATATAGTAAATGAGAGATAGATCTCAATAAAAAAGATGTTCTGAATCCGATCCCCTAGTATAACTTAAAACTTTTGCAAACATGACCCCAATAATTCATGAACGTTTGATTAAAATCAGGCCAAAAATGGTGGAGCTTTCGCAGTACGGTCAGACAAATATTTGAATTATGTAAATTAGAAGATAGAATGCCAAATTGATGTTTTCTGTTTGTGGACAAATACCGTTTTTTATCGCTGATATTTTTATTTCTCTCCAGATCATAATATTGAGTATGTGTATATGACTGGATGCCGTGCCCCGCTCTTCAGACAAGTGCATGGGGACATATGTTACTTGAAGATAAAACCAATAGATGGTAACGAAGTGTATGTGACAGCCAATTCCAATGGATACTTTGTCATCAACGTAAGTTATGTTACCATATTTTGGATTTAAATAGTTCTAGTAATCACCAAGAGAACGGGTAAGCAATTGGGAGACAGTCACCCTTTTTGAGAGTAGCGGGCATTAAGACACATAGGGTGAGAGATAGATCACAATGAAATCAAACAGTATAAAAGAACCCAAAGTCCAATTTCGGGAAGGCGTCCTCTTCTTGGTTGCATATACACCACTACATTTTAATGGGTTTAGGTGAGGCCAGTTTTTGTTTGAGGTTCAATCTAACCGTCTTCACTTTTTAGAATAAAATGTGAATGCCGATAGGATTGAAAAACTGTTGTCTCTATCCACATGTACTCTTAGGAGTCACACATCCAACTCGAACTAGTTTTAAAACCCGACTCGGTGAATAAAATACTATTTCCTAGAATTTAAAAGTAATACTTTTTTATACCCGTAAAATATTGCATCAAAGCTCAACTGTGAAAACAATAAAGGATGAAAAATTAAACGTTCATAGATAGATAGATAGATAGATAGATACTTTTCTTTCTAAGCTTGATTTTATTATTTATTCTTTATTCCGAAAGTGTTTAATCAACTGTTGTTTGGTTTGTTTTACGGCATATCAACTTCTGTTTGGTTATTTAATGCTGAAGTTAGTCGTTTTTGTAAACAGTCATGTGGTTTCAAATAACTAATAACTTTGTAAGCAATTGTAGCTTCTAATAACTATTCTTAGTACAAATAATTTACACACAGTTATATGATTTCAAGTACTCCTTTCTAATATTAATGATTTTCAAACTGATTGATTTAGCCCATAGATAGGGCTCAAACCAGTACATAAGCCTTGGATCAGAGTGGACCTGGGAGCAATGGCAATAAGAGGGTAACTCCAAAGACTCCACAGCTACAGAACTATAGCCTCACCAGTAGATGAAGTTTAGTGTCATACACAACATACCCTTTTAGAGGTGGAGTAGCTTATTCGTTTGCAAAGGATGCCGAATGCATATTCTGAGCCTCGCCTGATAAGAACCAAAAAGTCAAAACTAATCCTATAGAAATTACATATATTCATAATAATCATAACTACCGTTAAATTTAGGTTTTGTTTATTTGTTTAACGACGTATCAACACCTTATGGGTTATTTAATTCCAAAATTTTATTCATTAATAAAGGTTTTTTTTAATTATCATTAGTATATTTTAAATGTCGCCTTGCAATCATTTTTAAATCCTACTTTATTTGTCAATATGATTATGTATTATCATTGGTGACTGTTTTATCATTTGTTTGTATAGCTATACGGTATCAAGTGTTCCTTCCTGTCACTCAGACCTCAGTGAAAGACCACAGTAAACACTGATGGGAAAAACTCGCAAATTGCAAAAAATAAAAAAGAACTGGAGATCCTAATACAAACAATAAGAAAATACAATCAGAATACAGGAATGAAATTTTGTATTGACAAATGTGAAATGATGATAAAGAGAATCAGCGAAAGGAATAGAACTGCCAAATCAAGAAAGCATTAGCATGCTTGGAGAAAAGTACAAGGGAATATTAGAAGTGGACACCATCAAACAAGTGGGGATGAAGGAAAAATAAGAAAAGAGTACCTCAAATGAACGAGAAAGCTTCTTGAAACCAAGCTCTGCTGAAGAAATTTCATCAAAGGGATTAACATCAGGGCAGTCCCTCCCATAAGATACTCGGTACCATTCTAAAAATCGACAAGAGAGAAACTCAGATAAATTGACCAAATGACAAGAAAATGGATGACAATACACTAGGTCTTACATCCAAGAGATGACAGAGACAATCTGTCAAAAAAAGTAGGGGAAAGAGAACTCGCCAGGATTGAGGATTGCGTGGATGCATCAATTCAAGGACTCGAAGACTATATTAAGATGGGTAAAGAAAGATTAATTACAGCAGCCAATAATAGCAGTGGGAACAAAAGTACAGACAAAAACTAGAAAACAAAATAACAAAAACTAGAAGAAAAAAAACTAGAAAACAAATTAACAACAACTAGGAAACAGAAATGGGAGAAAAAACTACTGTATGGATAATTAAAGTGGTAAACTGACAAGATTGCACAGGAGAAGACATGAACATGACTACGAAAGGAAACCTCAAGAAAGGAACTGAGTCTCTTCTAATAACAGCACAAACCAACGCCATAAGGATCAATTATGTTACGGCGATTTTTTGTTTTGTTTGTTTATTTCATGACATATCAACATTCGTGGGTTATTTGATGCCAAATCTATCCTTCTAGAAGGACAGTAGTGGTACTATTTAACCCATAGCTGAAAGACAGACCAAGTATTTATACCTTTCCCAAGGGTATTTTTCCAAAAGTGAACGTAATAGCGCGACAGGAGTTCGAACCCGTGTACTACGATTCCACAGTCCAGCGCTTTAACCATTATACCTCGAAAACACCCCTGTCTGTTACGGTGAAAATCGATAATATGCAATAGAATAGCAAATGTAGGTTATGTGGAGAAAGAGACGAAATGATTAATCTCATAGTAAGCAAATACGGCAACTTATCACAAAGGAAGGCACGACTGGGTGAGAAAGATGATCCAATGGGAATTATGCAAAAGATTGAATTATAACCTTACTATCAAATGGTATATGCACAAAATTATCATTCTTCAAAATGAAACGTGTAAAATTCTCAGAGATTTTGAGATAAAAACTGATCATTGAATACCGACCAGAAAAACAGACCTAGTGCTGATTAACTTGCCGTCCAGTGGACTTTGCTGTTCTAGCGAACCACAGAGTGAAAATAAAAAAAAACAGCGAAAAGATACACAAATACTAGGACCTTGCCAGTGAACTAAAAAAAATTGGGACATGAGGTCCCGGTGGTATCAGTTGTAGTTGGTGCGCTTAAAACGATCCCCCAAGAACTGGAAAGGAGATTAGAATATTTGGAGATCAGAGGAAAAATCGAGTCCACCCAGACTAAAGCATTACTGAGATCGGCTGGAATACTAAGAAGAGTCCTAGAGACCGGAGGAGACTTGCTGTCACTCAGACTCCAGTGAACGCTTCCCAGCTAACCCTTGAGTGAAAAACTCTAAAGTAGTAAAACAATAATAATACTCAACAGAATACTAAGTGTTGATTATGAGAAAATAGAGATGAGACGGTTAATCATATAAGCGAATGCTGAAAACAATCATAAAAGGAGAAAAAGACTAGGCACGACTGGGTGGGAAAGATGATTCACTGCAAATTGTGCAAGAGATTCAAATTTGACCCTACTACCAAATGTTATGTACACAAACCAGAATCTATCTGAGAGAATGAAACGTATGAAATTATTTGTGATTTGGAGATACCAACGAATCCCCTAATCTCGACCAAAAGACCAGTACTTGTGTAATCATGAAAAAAGAAATTGCTATTGAGTGGATTTCACATAATGAACAATGAAAGAAAACAAAAGGATAGACAAATACTAGGACCATGCGTGAGAGCTGAAAAAAACTGGCACGTGGAGGTAACAGTGACTGAAAAGGCTTGAAAAAGGAAATTGAAGGAATAAGAAATCAGAGGAAGATTCAAGACTATACAGTCCACTCTATTGTTCGACTATAATACTTATAAGAGTTCTCGCGACCGAAGGAGACTTGGTGTCATTCAGACTCCTGAGAAAACCACCAGTTAAAACTTATGTAAAAATCTCACAAAGAATGAAATAATTCTTCGTAAACAATCCTGGCTTCAAGTATTTATTCTTAATATAGATAGTTTCCTCGGAGCTCAAAAACTAGCCTCACCCTTCGGCAAATCTTTCAAAATCCCACCGACTGAGCTGCCGGTAAGATTTAATCCTAGCCCTGAGAACAAGTTATAAGGTGTAGTGCTATTTATAATCGCTTTGGTCATACATTCTAAAGACAAAGTTTTAACTATTATATTTTTCTTATTCATTTTCTTCGTTTTTTATTTCTTCTATATTACTACACAACGACATGACTCTTATTGGAATTCCTACCCAATACTAAATAATTGCCTAGTCGGCTGGATCTGTTGAATACACCGACTGCATCTTTGCAAAAGGGCAAGGCCCTTCCCCGCAACGAGTATCCTAGTAAGGAGGCTAAACTGATGATCGGGCTCCAGTCCTGAAGCTTAGGGGAATGTTGAGTACACTTAGATCCACTCTGACCCGGAGTGGTAGTACCTGTTTGGATCCCATCTATGGGTCAAATAGAACTGTTTAATCATTTTACTGTGTACAGCCTAACAAACCATTCCCTTAAAATCATATATGTATAAACAAAATTTGGCTTTAAATAACCATCAATGAAATTGTCATTAAACCATCAATGAAATTGCCATTAAACCATCAATGAAATTGCCATTAAACAAAATAATCAAACCAAACTAATACTTATTAAAAAGCTATTGGACAGGGGAAAATATTTAGATTGCCTGATATCAATAATTGTTATTTTCATTTATTATTCATTTTTTAAATTTTTATTCTTACCCAAGGTGTCAGAGGTGGAAGTTGGTAATATAGTTGCAGAGGTTAAAATATTTGAAACAAGTTCTATCTACTTCAGTGTTAAAGAATAAGATACTCCCTAAAGGGTATCCTGGCTATGACACTAAATTGTATCTGCTGGTGAGGCTCCAGTTCTGAAGTTCTAAGAAATGTGAAATTACACTTTTATTGCCATTACTCCCAGGTTCATCGAGGCTGTCGTTCAGAGTCAAATTCACAACCGCATAAAAACCGCTTGACGCCCGTTGTTTTAGAATATAGATTAATGCTTACAAATTTACTGGAAAATAAGATACATTTTTACTATTATGTTTTTTCGTTGCTTAAAACAGAGAGATATTTTTTCTTTTGTTTTTTAATCAGTCATGGTTTTGATAGAGACACGATCCTCTTGCAAGTCCAAAGGTCAGAATAGATGGCAACCTTCAAAATCTTACGACTGTGTATTTCATTTGGCACGCTTACGAAGGGCAAAACGTTTTCACTCAATGGGATTCAAATAATTATTGCCAACTTTTATCCTTCCGCTGCTGTCCTGGCCGATTTTGATATCCCCTTAAAAAAAGATTCACTGAAGTAAATATCAAAGCATTAAAACGCTGCTGTGTGAGTATTTCAGTCAAGATGAAAAATAACTATAGTATTATTATTCAGTTTTCTATTCTATTAGCGGTTTCTTTCGATCCTTCACCGGGTTTGTTTTTGCTGCCTCTTTTAGGTGATATTTTTCAGTTATATTAATAGTACTCTCCTAAGGAAATGAACAGTTTCGCAAAGTGCAATTTTTTGTATTTCATATAGACTGTGATTGGCAGGTGTCTTGTTAATGTGTTTCAGTCTCTTTCTTGATCATACACAGGGCTTTCACTATTATTGGTTGAGTGGTAGTTTTAAAGTGCCACATTTTCTTAATTTTTATTTTCAGGTTTTTGTATTTACTTATTTTATAATATTCTTTGACTGATATGTTATTATCTGTTGGCATTGACATATCAATTAGAAGGCTTGTTTTTATTTTATTTTTCTTAACCACAATATCTGGTCTGTTTGCTCTTTATTTTTCTATCAGTTTAGATAGCAAATTCCGAGAGAAGAGTAGCTCCCTTTGCTTCTGTTATTGGTTCTGGTTGGTATTTATACTATTCTTTCACAATCCAATATTCCACAGCATTTATTATTATTATTATCATTATTATTATTTACTCCTTTTCCAGTTTTTACACCAGCCTTAGCCTGTGGTTTTTCACTGGTGTTTGAGTGACAGCAAGTCTCCTCAAGTCACCTGGACTCTTCTCAGTATTCTGGCCGATTTCAATAACGCTGTAGTTTGGATGGTTTCCACTCGTCCTCTTATTTCCTAGTCCTCTCGTCCTTGTACCAGTTCTTTGGTGACTGTACCAAGAGCACCAATTACAATTAGTATCACCGTCACTTTCATGTTCAACAGTTTCCTCAATTCCCTAGCAAGGTCGAGATACTTATCTTTCTTTTCGTTTTCCTTCAATTTTACTCTTTGGTCAGCTGAGACTGCAGAGTCTACGATTCGGTAAGTCTTTTTTTTTGGGGGGGGGGGGTGATTATTACTCGGTCTGATCGTCGATGTTTTGAGCTGCTATCAGAAAAGATTAAGTTTCTTTCTTAAGGTTTCCTTTTTTAGCTACGTCCACGTTTTCTCGAGTGAAATGTCGCTTATTAATCACTTAAAACGTCCATACAGTTGTTTTTCTTCCCATTTTTGTTTTCTGGCTATTTCTGTTCAGTTGACCCTCGTGCCGTCTGCATTGTTTCTAGTGGCTGTAATCAGTCTTCCCCGCGCTTTTCTATGTAGTCTTTAAGTAGTTTTATCAATGCGTCTACGCTATCTCCAATACTGGCAAGTCCTCTTCCTCCTTCTTTGCTTGACACATATAATCTGTCAACGTCATCTCTGGAATGTAAGGTCTTATGCATCGTCATAGGTTTTCTTGTTTTCTGGTCCATTTATTTCAGTTCTTCACTAGTCCACTTCTAGAATGGTCCCGTGTATCTTACTAGGGAGACAGCCCAAGTATTTATCCCTTTTATAAGGTTCCTGCTATATAATTTGGTTTCTCGTAGCTTTCTCGTTCTCCTGGGATACTCTTTTTTTAATTTTTTTTCTTTCGTATTATTATTATTAAAATAGTCCCGCCAAAAGTAATGCCTTCTTTTTTGCGCACGACGTCTAATACCATGTTGGTAATATGATATCAGAGGTTAAATCTTCTCAACAATAACCTATGATTCTTGCTTTTCTTTGTTTTTGCCTCGTTTCATGCTGCACTTGAGCGACAGCCTCGGAAAATGGCATAACATGAAAGTTCGTAAGCAAAGGTGTGTCACTGTGTTCCTCGACTCGACCAAAAGTTTTTTGTTTTGTTTTTTGTTTTGTTTTAGTATTTTTTACACTAAAAGCATTTATAGCAGCTTTTATTTGCTTGAGATTTAGCATTGTCATTCCTCAATTATATTAAATGCTGCCCAGCCCAGTCGGCGGGGTCAGCAGAATACACCGACAGCATCTCTGCAGAGGGATAAAACCAACACCCCAATGTGTATAGTGGATATGAAACTGAATAATCCGATGGTGAGGTTCCAGTACTGCTGTAGCTTTGGAGAAGGCGAAATACCCCTTCATTGCTCCCAGATTCACTCTGACCCGGAGTGGTAGCACCTGATAAGGTCCTATCTATGAGTCAAATAGAATTATATGATATTTAATTTGTGTGCAAAAAAACGACAAATGCTAAATTGAATCGTTTGAAATAGAACTGTTTGATCATTTAACTGCGTGTAAACAAATTTCTGATGTTTAATTGAAATATTAGTGATATATACTTATACTTGAAACCATTTAATATTATGCAAATGAAGGAATAATGTTGAATAGAATTATTAGTGTTAAATAGCAATACTTGTAACCGCTTCGCTGTCTGCAAACAAATGATTAATATTAAATAGAAATATTAGTGTTAAATAGCAATACTTGAAACCATTTAACTGTATAGAAACAAATTAGTTCTAACTCATTAAAAAATGAAAATTACTTACTTACTCTATGCAAACAAATGACTGATGTTAAATTGTTAGTGATACATAACAATACTTGAAACCATTTTACTGGTTGCAATGAGCTCAAGTTTGTTTAAAAATGTTATCAACAAAATGTGTTTACAAATCATTTATATTTGATATATATGCATAAACAGGTTTTGGCTTTGAATAACTTAAAATGGTTGATATGCCATAAAACCAAACCAAACCAAACTACATGCTACCTCTCGCTAAAATTCTGAAATGATCAAGATGTCCACTTTGGTTCTGTATTTAACAGTAAATGAACTAATAACTGATAAATCTCAAAATATTTTTCGATATCAAAACATTCAGGCTTTATATGATCTTCCTTAATCAAAATAGATTAAAAATTTGAAGACAGGCAAATATTTTTTTCCTTACAAATTTCATATTTTCCTATGCATAGCTTTAAAAAAAGTGATACCATTAATTCAAATAATTTGATCTAGTTTGTTTTAGGAATGTTTTATAAAGCTAGAATGTTCAATTATTGAATTAAAAATGTTTTTGCGTCTTATCTGTTATTTGTTTATTTGCTGCTAAATAAAAAAAGAATAAACAAAAAGGAACATGTTCTAAGTGTGATGATTCCATAATTTTTGCCAGAGGCAGGAGAATAAGACATAAGATACTAATTACAATACGTCGCTCTTTCCTCAAAAGAAACATCAGTATTACATGGATCACTGTTACAATGATAACGTAAAAGGTTACCGGCTTCTCTAGAATTCAATAAAACCAGTTTAGAAATTTTGCCAATAATTTTTTTAAAAAGAGCTTTACTTGAACAAGTATATATATATATATATATAGTCATCCAAAGACAGCCTGTTTCGTTGTATCACAACTCTTTAAAGTGACGAGACACGCGAGATGCTTCAAGCTGGGATAGAAAACCGGCTGACTACATCAAGTCGGATATCTTACCACTGAGCTATCGTCAATCTCAGCGTAAACGAAGGCATTATATATATATATATATATATATATATATATATATATGTGTGTGTGTGTGTGTGTGTGTGTGTGTGTGTGTGTGTGTGTGTGTTTTACTGCTTTCTGTCGCTGTTTTATTTTGGAACATACTGAAGCAGCATTCAGTCCTTCTTCATTTGGTGCCACCCTGTCCTTTTCTTTGCGTTGGTTCTTAGCTCTTTCAGCCGCTTACCAGATCTTAGGGTTCTCATTCCTTCATTTTGAAGGCATGCCCACAGCTTATCACCCAAGTTTGTACAGTGCCGGTCTCTTTGTGCCTAGTAATTTTGGGGTCCAATTACAATAAATTCCAGGTACTTTTCTTCGACCATCCGTAGTACATAACCAAACATTGTTGCACCGCCCTTTCTGATAGTGGAATGGTGTTGCTCATCTTGTACAGAGCTTTGTTGGAGATTAGGCTATTTAGCCATCAGTATCTAGTGATCGTTCTCAGACGTTTACGATGGCGGGCATCAAACTTATCCATAGCTGCTTTTGGGACTGCTCAACTGCTGTAATTCTACATTATCAAAGACACACATGTTGCATCATATAGGTGTAGTCTCCTTGTAAGAGGAATCTTCAATCCACCGATCGAATATATATATATATATATCGTCATCCACGGACAGACTCTTTCTTTATATCACAACTCTTCATGTATATATATGTATATATAATACTCCATAGTATATTACAATGTAGCATGTCTCATCTCTACAATATTCTAACGTTTTGATCCACCATACACCTTGTCTGTTATGCTTACTAATCAGAAGCTTATTTTCTTCGTAATTCAATGATGATGATAATTTGTTCCTTAATTAAAAATCATCACAACACACACATACGAATTTAAAAAAGATTTATTCGATCAAATTCTTGACTGTCGTGACTTTCGCAACACATCGCGACTCATATATCCAGGAGACAACCTCAAATTTGCCGCGCGGCGCATGTATTTTCATGCACACACATACTAAAAATCACTTTTACGATCACACACAATAATACGCAAATATAATTTACACAAACACACACAAAAAAGTGTTTTACACAATCCTAATGTTCTTTTGACTGTTTTTTCCAATTTTTCGATTTCTCCAATATCTTTATCTGCCTGATGATTGTCGTAATAAAACGGCATGAAACCTGTGTTCGCAGTCAAGCAACCATGCTATTAAATATATATAAAAACTGATATATATGTATTTATTATATATATATAATCAATTGATTTCCATACTAAAAAACTGTTAATTTTTGTGCAAAAATAACCTGAAGCTGTAATTTTTGTGTCTGTATTTCTACGTTTCTTGACCAATCAGCGCTTATGCGCTCTTTTTAAAATTTCTTTGAGATTTTGCAGACGAGAAATTCTCCAGTGTTCCCAAGTATATTTTTTCTGTTCGTTTCCAATCCTTCAATAATGTTTTAACTCAAAAATTTTCCTTTAAAATCTGAAGACTTTTGCGATACTGTAAGCTCTTCTGTCTTTGGATACATATGTTTATATAAATAATGCCTATTTGAGCATGTGAGAGAGAACGAAATGAGTCCGACAGAATAAGGTAAATGGACGAAAGATATATATCAAATACAGTTGATGATGTATGTATTTATTTATTTTTTATCTATTTATTTTTGCCAATGCGTTTCGACTTCAAAATTTGCCCACATACAAAAGCATTCTATTAAAAAGTTATTTTAAGAGTGAGAATGAAATACGATAATTATAATAGAAAAGTTTTTCATGCAAGTCCAGACTCATCATCAGGGCTAAAATGGGTAACACAGGGAAAATGAATTCGAAATTGATTATGCGATAAAATGGAATCTTTTTTGAAAAAAAGGCAACATCGTTTTATGGTTTGAGGACAAATTTTTAACGGTTTACAATTTTAAATGTGAAGAAAAAAGGTTAGTACTATAAATGGATGTTGAAATCTTTTAGCATCATTTTTACTAGAGAAAGTGATATATTATAAAAAATCTTGTTTTTGTATGATTGTTTTAAAGTGTGTTCTAGAATAGGCTTCGATTATTCTGCGTTTATCTCTATCGTGAATGAGTATGTATGAGTATGTATGCGTATTGGCATAGTATGTATCTATGCATGTATTTGTATATTGGTGTGTAAGTATAGGTGTAGCGTATCTATCTATCTATCTATCTATATATATATATATATATATATATATGTGTGTGTGTGTGCGTGTGTGTGTGTGGATCTGTGTGTAAAGGTATGTATCAAAACGATAGCGAAACGAGTATTAGATATTAATACATGATGAAATAGAAAAAGAAGAATTTCTCTATGGGTATGAAAGGGTTAGTTTTTTTTCCATAATAAACAGGGGTCTTTGGCTCTAGTTAATTCAGAGGGCAGTGGAAAAATGTATCATTCTTTAAAAGTATTTTAATTTTGGAGGTCCGCGATCGAAACATGGTTTTCTTTTCCGGATTTTGGACTGCATAATCCAAAGGAGCAATCAGGAGTTAGGCAAGTGCGTGGAAAACCCTACCAGTGATGAGTTGGTGGGGTTGACCGTTGGGCCGTGTGTGTCCCCCAGCTACCATAGTCGATCACAAGAAGAAAAATCGCAGAATTAGGAGTCAACAGAATTAGGAGACAGAATGGTATAGTGTTGGATAGCCATAATGATATGAATAACAACAATAATAATACAAATACAGGCGGTACGAACGAGTTTATTTCTTTCTACCTTCAGTCTTTGGTGACACAAATTATAAAAGCTCATGCTAACCATATTATACTGTTCCCCCACCTACGCACGGCACATCTTGTGGTGTCTAAGATCTCATCTCTGCTGGTCAAGACCCAAACTGATCTGCTTTGATCAGATTCGAAAACCTCAACTGCGCGCTTCAACGGTCAAACCTCAACTACACGTCTTTTCAAAATCCTTAAATTCTCAGGGCCATCTCTTCCGGATATGACGTCAACCACTCACTCAATTCACTCTAAAGGCCGTCCAGCCCCTTTTTCCTGTCTGGGGATTTATTATGACAGATGATGATTGTCACATCCTTTCTGCGCGGGCGTAAAAGTGCACCATCTGATTATGGCACCTCACCTAAAAGACACCGAGTAGTTCAAAGCCTTACCAAATTAAACAATACTATATAATTAACGAAAAATAATGTTAAAATCATTGCCTTAATTACATAACAATAGGAGACTAAGTTTTTGTCTATCGTGCATATGACGCTTGCGATGGGTCATGCCACCAACTCCATATTGTGAAATGTCACACGCTTTATCCCCTCCATCTCTGACTCTGATAAACCAGAAGAGAAACTGTCATCAATAAAGACGACCAGATAAGCATTTTCTGAAAAACATTTTTTCTTCCTTATTTTTACTTTGTGGAGCTGACCCATGTTTTGTTTGGTTTCGACCAAACCTAGTGGCCGAGAGATCTCCTTTTGAAAAAAAATCACAATGTGGGGATGGGAAACATTGACTAACCGATGAGACTAAGCAGGATAGCCACACTTTTATTGTTGAAGAAGGTACTTAAATTTGGGGTGAATTATTATTATTATAAACTAATGTAAGAGGATTAGAATCATTATCTTGTTTGTTTTTATTGTTAAACTGTTTTGGATGTTATACTCTTCGTCTTTCTTCTCGTGTTTGTTATAGTCGATAACCAGGTGAAAATTTCGAACCGAATGCTTTTTTCCATCAACATGGAGAGAATAACAAAACCACTGAAACTATAACAGCCAAGATGAAGATACTAGTCCGTGTGCATCAGAAAAAAAAATTACAATGTTTGAAACATTCTCAAAGCACAATTAGCAGAAGCTGTAAAATACACCAATTGCATCTCTGCTGAGGAGCAAGACTTTCCCTCCCCCGACAACTAGTGCTCTGGGTATCACACTAAACTGCTCCTGATGGTGAAGCTCTGGTCTTGCAGATTTCAGGAATGTGGAGTACCTATTAATTGCTATTGTTCCCAAGTCTGCTATGACCCGGAGAGTTAGGGTTCCATCTGTGGGTAAAATAGAACTGTTCAATCTTTTACTCAGAATTATTAATATCAAATACCAATACTTGAAACTATTCACTTGTATGCAAACAAAACAGCTCTGGTTTATCTACAAATGTTATCTACAAACTATTCACTTATATATATATATATATATATAGTAAGCGAGTTCGTACTCCAATCGCGCTATAATTTTCACTTTTGGGCAAATACCCTTGAGAAAGTTATGAACCCCCTTATCCTCCCAGCTATGGGTTAAATAAGTACCACTACTGTTCTTCTAGGAGAATAGGTTTGGCATCAAATAACCTACAAAGGTTGATATGCCATTAAACAAAGAAACTAAACCTAATCTATAATTCTATTGGTGTGAAAAAAACCCACATCGTACAATTTGCAAATTCAACAAACTGATATCTGGGAAATTTTTTTTTTTAAATGAAAAGACGAAAAACACACGTGCTACTTGAAAATAATCAAGTTGCACGTATGTCCAGTCAAAAAAAAAACCCTGACAGAATTACCTAAGCTAAAACGTAATAAAGTGCTCAATATATGAGATAGAGCTAATATTATAAAAATAATTCCTACATGGCTACGAGCGAGTCTACCTTGGTTTCACCAAACGGCTCTTCAGGATATATATATATATATATATATATAACAAGGTTTGATGCACCTTCAAACACAACCAAACCAAACAAAACCGAATCTTTCTCATTAAATTATCTTATAAATATTCACAAAATTTATATGCTTATTAATATCATTTCAAAACACATTCAGATTTAATAAGTTTAAATTTCATTCGAAACCTAATTATAAGTTCCTTTCCATTTCCATAACTTCCCGGTTCTCTCTGAATCAGAGTGGGAGTACCTGTTTAGGTCCCATCTATGCGCCAAATACATCAGTTTGAAAATGTTTATTCTTTGATATGAATATGTGGAACCATAACTGTGTGCAAATAAAAATACATTTTTTATTTTACTTTTCAGTGAAACATGAAAAATATAGTTATTAATGCAACCCAGCATTTAGAAATTAATCAAATTTCGGCATTAAATAACACATTAGAAGTTTATATGCCATTCAATAAATAAACGAAAAAATCTAGTCTGTGTTCATAAGTTCAGTATCAAATTACACCTTATTTATAGAATTTATACGTAGTGCAATCAAAAAGTATCGAGACTGAAATTTCAGTGGTGGTGGTGGTGGGGGGTTCATATCCAAATTTCTAATTTAAATGAAGATGTGAGCATAGCTAGGCAACTTTCTTTCATAAAAGGACGATGTTTATACGTCTAGACTGCTGTCTAGTCATTAGAATAAAGTATAGATGATTCAGTGTTAATTATTTCACAATTCTTAAGACAGTTTCAGTACTTTTTTAACGGAATGTTTTCATGCAAGAACAAACAAAAGCTATACCCTCCATGCTCACCAGAACTAGCTTTGTAAAAGATTTGAGGACGTGGAGGACATCAGAAGAAATATGGGGGCAGAGCTTCACACTATATCAAAAGAGGAATTTTAGTCAACGTTTCATTCACTGTTCCTTTCTGTTTTGGTAAAGACAGTTTCAATCTCGAAAACTTTTTTTTTGTTGGAGGGGGGAATCCTCGTTATGTAATGGTTAACGTACTGAACTGCGAGATCGCAGTAAGCGAGTTCGAACTCCTGTCGCATTTTTATGTTCACTTTAAGACTATTACCCGTAAAAAAGGCATGAAGCTCTGTATCCCTCCAGCCATGGTTTAAATAGTAACACTACTGTTACTTTAAAAGAATGTCTTTGGCATTAAATAACCCACAAAGGTTGATATGCCATTAAACAATATAACCAAACAGCATAGCTCATATTTCTTAAAAATGAATGTTTCATTCATTGTTCATTCCTGTTTTGATAAATACAGCTTCAGTCTTGATACTTTTTGAACACATATCGTATTTTGGATAAGATGAACGTATTGTTCATTTTTGTCTTGGAAGACCTTCAGTTTTGGTACTTTTTGAACATATTATAGTTAATTGCGAACAAACAAATAATTCTCATTCTCCTCCTTATCCTCTGCAATCTTTGCTGACTGTCCATATCTTTGTCTAGATGTTATACAAGCAGATTAGTTTCATATGAGAAAAAGAAATAAGGAATGCATCTCCATTTCCTATTGCCTCCTCTCTTTTATCATTCTTTTGCTCTATCTCTCCCAAAAGAATTCTAATGTATCGCAATTTTTATTCATTTCCATCCCTACTTATCTTTCGTATCTTTCACTCATTGTCTCTTCATACCCAGTCAACAAGCTCGTCTCTCGGTGTCTTTCCTTAGTCTTCACCCCCCTCTCTCTCTCTCTCTCTCTCCGTATATATATATATACATACTCTTCTTTACATTTTTTCAAGTTTTTTACCACCAATAATTCCTTGCCCAGTTGGCTGGGGCTATAGAATACACCAACTGCATCTCTGCAGAGGGGTAAGACCACCCCGCAGCGAGTGTCCTGTATATGACACTCAACAATTTGATGGTTAGGCTCCAGTAATGCTGGAGCTTTGGGGAATGTGGAGTACTCAGGCACGGAGAGGTAACACCTAATAGGTTCCTATCTATGGACCAAATACAACTAAACTGTGTACTTATTTTAAACTGAATTGTTTGCAATAGAACTGTTTTTGACATTTAACTGAACTGTTTTGACTTTTAACTGTTTGCAAACAAAATCTATACTAATATTAAACTGAATTGTTAGACATTTATTTCGGCGTTAAATGACCCGAAAAGGGTTGATGTGCCGTAAAACAAAACAACAAACTAACCAAATCCAATAGTTCCTAGTTCACATCTCTTTTCCTCCTTTCTACATGTACGTATGCATGTCTCTCTCTCTCTCTCTCTCTCTCTCTCTCTCTCTCTCTCTATCCCAACTTCTTACTGGTTAATATCATTATGTAGGTTTCTTGGTCAGAAAGCGTAACTGATCCCAGATCATTAGATTCGGTGTGCAAGCTGATACTACACTATCGTCTTTGGGAGAACAACATAACTCTTGTACGCGTGTAGTAATAGAGATTATGGGTCATAAAGTATAAATCATTCTATCCATATGTCAAACTTAGATAAACTTTCTAAGTTACCTCTTCAGGCACTTTGAATGGTGTAATAGTGACCAAGGCGAGTAGAGTATTATTAATGAGTTCGATTCTCACTGGGTACTCTATACTTAGCGCGCAGACTGAAAGAAAAGTAATGTCCATTTTGTAAGTTCAGTTTATTTTGAAACCAGGTCTGAAACATCCAATGAGAATTGAACTTACCAACAATACTCGACTAGCTTTGCATGTTAATCATTAAACTACGGTAGGTCCCGAAAGCAGCACGATTGGTATCCGAGTTCTACTGAAAGCTGTTTTCTAATGTGGTATTTGAAGGAGAACAAACCTTCCTCGCTTTAAGAATTGACGCAATGTAATCTTTGTGTCTCTAACATCACTCTTTTTTTCTTTTCTATTTATTTATTTATTTATTTATTTGGCACCGTGTCAGGCAAAACAAGGCCGTTAGTAAAAATTGACTCACTCAGAAGACCGAGAAACATGAACAGTTTTGATAAAGATTGGGAGAGACACGTTATTTACTCGAAAAAAGTGGAGGAGAATTTGAAGATGAGAGAAACGATGAGCGACTCTGTATAACGCAAGAGGAAGCATTTTTGCCCTGATAAAATGGGAACTTAATTAATAAATATATATATATATATATATATATATATATATATATATATATATATATATATATGTGTGTGTGTGTGTGTGTGTGTGTGTGTGTGTGTGTGTGTGTAACACTGACTGGTTTGCCTAGAAAAAGAGGAAAGGAAATAAATATTACGCTTAGACAGAGTAACGGTTACTGAGCTAGGCTTGTAGACTGTTACTACTGGGAGCCCCACCACTACTTGTTGCCTTGTGCCAAACTAGATTTGGTAAATAGATGTACATATATATTTTTAGATACTTCATAGGTTTCTCATATCATTACCACTCAGTAGTTTGGTTCTGTTAGCACGGGATTCTCATATTCATGCCCTTGTAAAGACGAAACTTGTCCTTGATGTCGGACTATGTTACGAGACACCATGGACCTACCCCATGATCTCGACAAGGTTATATAGACGACCGCCAGTTGCTCATGGCGCCAATGTTTTCCAAGGGAAATGTAAAGGACGCTACAACTTGATAATAAAATCTGCAGATGTGGTCAGAAAAAAAAAATGTCAGACTGCCTTAAGACTCCTACTCCATTTTTGTTTTTTATCAGAGTTGTCCTTCTCCTAGACTAATTGCCAACAATGCTACAAAACCCAATCTAATTTGTTTTTGTCCTGCTTTGTTTGTAAAATTCAGAATTTTCCTTCTGAGCTGGATGTCCTGCCGAAACAAGAGAGCTCAGAAAAGATAAAGAAAATCAGCCTTGTCTTGAATTTAGACCCAGATCGCCGAACCCATTTTCTACTATCACGCCACCATCATTTCATCGTTTATTAGATACTTATGAGTATACGGGTATTTTTTCGGCTCCCTACGAGGTCAAAATGTAAAACAAGTTCAGTTTAATGTGGGGGTGCCCTTCAAGAAGCAAACCTCCTGCGAGCCGGGTGCAAAAATTACTTAACTTCCATTGGCAATCTCCTTCAGAGACGCCTCAGAACCCGGCAATAAACCCAGTCTTTACCTCTTTTAGGCGTGGGTTCATGATCTGCATGGGAGAGAAACGGCTCCATAGGACATAACTGATTTTCTCGCTAGGCACGAATGCCAGGAGAGTATCTGTGAATGTGTTTTGAGGTGTCTCACTGATAGTAAACATGCCTGGAAGGAAATTACTACTGTATAATTTATGCAATATTCAGTGAGTGCGCCATGCTTGAGGCCTTGTGTCAGAATAAGAGGTTCTTGATTTTAAAATTATCGTTCCAAATCCTGGCCTTTTTACCTGGTCCTCAACGTCAACAATTCATTAGATACCCAGTAAAAAAATAATCCACTGGTTAGTCTGGCATAAGGCAACGAATGTAATGCACCCCTTAAGAATTTATTATGATTTTACCATTATTTTTAAAGTTTATTTAGAAAGTTCTTATCTATTAACGTTTGTTTAATCTGATGCAAGCTGCTTACAGTACCTCGTATCCCTAAGTGGTTACCCATTTAACTTCTGCTCTGGTTTAATACTGCTTAACTTCGATATTCAGACAGAAAGTGATATTACAGTGTGATTTCTCCACGAGCTTTCTATTTGGAAGTTTGGTACATCACAGTCTTTCACCCCTATTTCCTTCTGTTTGGCATTTTGTCATAATCAGTGCAGACAAGCCCTACACACTTTAAAGATTGACGCAACATAATCTTCCCACTCATTTCCTATCATTTAACCTTTTACAGTGTTAAGCTTAATTTAGTAAACTTTAAAAGTCAGAATTCCAATGATGACTTCCAAAGTAGATAAGTTTTCCTAAATAGATGTTTGTTTTTCCATTTGTCCGTTTACTGTGGTAAGAGAGCCTTAATAAATCTTAAAAACCAATACCAACTTTAAAAGCTTAGCTTAGTCTGTCATAAGGCCAAATAACTAAAAGTAGCTTAAATTTGACACAAGGCCACGCATATTTGGCACCTATTGAGGATTCCTACTCAGTAGTAATAGAACTGAATGACTAACTTATTAATCTTTATGCCACGATGAGATACTAGAGTAGCAATTTACTTAGTTTGGCTTAGTTTAACAATGGTCGGAAGTATGGAAGGTCAACTAAGAATCGAACTCACTATCAATGGCTTGCTAGCCTTGTTCGCAAACCATAATACAACACAAGGCACTAGACGAGGTTGAGTTGCAATTTACTAAGCTTAGCTTAGTTTGACATATAGTGCCCAGGGAGAATCGAACTCACTAACAATGGTTTGCTGTGTCTAGCCCGCTAACACCAGTGGTACCTCTGACTTCCACATTAGGTATATTTCGAAGTTTTGGCGCAATATGATCTTTCTAAACTTATTTTTCCCATTTGGCCTTGGCTTTGGCAAACGAAGGACGTGCCACACATAAGTAAAAAAAATTATGTGAGAGAGATGGAGGAATGAAAATTGAATAGGGAAAAAATGTATGCAGGATACGAAAAAGAATCTCAGAACAAATAAGTTGAGGAAAGGAGTGAAATGAGAGGGGTAGGGACACACTAGCAGCCGTCAGGGTTGTAGGAAACAATTTGTCTGCAATTAGAAGCCGCCCAAATCTGGGTGTCAGATATAATCTTTCATTGTTACCATTATTTATGAAACGGCTTTAATGAATAACGTTTAAGGGCTCTGATTTCTGTGACAAGCCAGAACTATCAAAATGGACGAGGAAGAGGAGAGTGTTGGATCCATCTGGGTGTAACGGGTCGCTTGTACAGAGACCACGCCTTAGATTGACCAACCACTGCTTACTCGAGGATATCTGGGACCGACCCTGCTAGCATAGAGACAGAGATGGGGAGAATATAATATAAAAGTAACCAGTGGCCTCCCCACTGGTACACAGCACGAATCAAATTGTTCGTTTGACATTTCAACAAATGTAAATACGTGGATACATGTACGTTTACAGACATAGATAAAGAAAAAATTAACGAGTGTGTATGTATTTCTGTGTGTGCGTGCGTGTGCGCGCGTGCGCGCGATTTCACACACACACACACACACACACACACACATATATATATATATATATATATATATATGAGTGTATGTACTTAAATGCATGCAAAAACAAATAATCTCTGATATCTGGAAGCAAAAAGAGACTCATTTCAACAAAAATAAACTAACTTTAATTCCTTGGGTTTGGGGCCGGGAGTAGAGTGAGATATCTGTTTTCTAATTGTGTTCTGGTCAAAAACGAGACCAGCCTGATCCTGGGGATTCCAAACCCGAAGCTGCACCTCCTCATTCCACCAATGAGCAAGGCCGAAATAGTCTGATGCCTTCGTGATAAAATTTGCTTCTACTCCCTCCTCCTGATGTGAGACTAGGACAATTTTATGCGGGGCTCCCGGGAAATGAGCCTCACGGATAAGGGTCGCGCTGGCACAAAAATTGTCCAATCCCTGAGGATGCCTCAGACATCGGGCAATATACCCGAGCTTTACTTCTTTTAGACGACGATAACAGGTGCTGCCCGATGAGATGGCCCTCAAGGACTAGACTTTGTTATATTATTTTGTTTAATAGCTTAAAACCTTTTTGTGTTATTTAATGTCAAAGCCATCCTTGTTTAAGAACAGCAGTGGTACTATTTTAACCCATATCTGGAGGAATAAGAGGGTTCAAACGTTTCCCAGGGGTTTTAATCCGAAAGTGAATGTCGTATCACGACTGGTGTTTCACAGAGTTTTGTTGATCTCTCGCTCCACTGCGTCCCGCACATAATAATAAAAAGGATTGTAATCTAGGGGCAGATGTTAGGGGTGACATGGTCGCAAAAATTTTCTGATAGCTAAAACTGGGTTCACTTACTTGTCCTGTGGTCAGGTGGAGGGTCTTCCAGCAGTCACACTCTATATCCACAGAAGCACTACTTCCTCCAGCCACTTGATATAGGGTTCCGTTTAAGTCTGTAGCCACGTAAGAAGACGAATAGAGGCATGACATCATCACCACTAGTAACCACCCCAAACACCATATTGACAGGGTGTTTTGTTTTCATCGATATGAATTTGAATCTGTCTTCTGAGTGACATCCAAAATCTGCAAAATCTTCAAATTGGTTTGGTTTGTTTTGGTTTCTTTGTTTAATGGCATATCAACTTTTGTAGGTTATTTAATGCCAAAACCATTCGCCTAGAAGAACAAAAGTGATGCTATTTAACCCATAGCTGGGAGGATAAGGGGGTTCATACCTTTCCCAAGGGTATTTGCTCGAAAGTGAACGTAATAGCGAGATCTTCGTATTGAAGCTTCCAACGTGAATGACACGCAGTACAGCATGCTATTCCCCAATTTCTGGAGGAATGAAATGCGTCATGGTGCTGCTTTCCTCGCAGACAGTGCCTAACTGAATCTAGTTTGCCGCGCAGAAAACAAACCTGAATCAAATAAGACACATGCGTAAAATGAATAATTTAAAATGACTACAAGTTACAATCGCACCCTGTACTTGTCTAAACTCCTGTCTAGAGTTCTAGTATTTATTATACGAGATGCTCAGCTGTACATGGGTTTTGACTTCAATATTAAAATTTAAAAGTCAAAGATTCATACTTAATATTTTTTATCATGCTTCGTATTTCTAGATCTGAAACTGTCAGTTCATTCTAATCCACTTCGCCCTGTTCATAAGCATCTCGTAGTCAGCATCAATCTTCAGCTCCTTGTCTAACAATATATCCCTGTATATTTATATCCTGCATAAATATATGCTTTCTCACAAAAAAAAAAAAAAAAAAAAATGAGTATCTGTGTGCGCGTCTGTGTGTCAGGTCACTCGAGGAAAATGCTACGAATACCATAAAACCCAATTTTACCTGCCGGTGTTGTTAGGGTTCTGATTTCGAACAGAGCTATCAAAATTAACGAGGAAGTGTTGGAAGCTAGGGGATTTTATTAGTTATATTGAATTGTTTTCTTTTCAATTGTATATATATATATATATATATATATATATATATATATCACATTTTCATCAGGGTAGATAGAAGCGTTGGTCCATATGTAAATAATCTGGTCATTCTTTACAGGTACTATGTGGATATACATTTAAAAAGAAGTGGAATGGAAGTAACAATGAAGAACAAAATCGTGTAGATATGAAATTACATCTCAAGAAAAAATTTATATTTGTGCGAAGGATAGAGAAAAAAAGAAGACATATATATCATCATCATGGTGCGCCGCTAGCATGGATTTCTCTGACCCTCTCCCGCTACTCGTCCCTATCGTCTATTTCTCGCGGTAGATCTTTCATTCTACCTCCTGTATCAGTACAGAGCTTTTGTACATAGTTTCTAACTGGTCACCCTAGCCTTCTTCGTCCGTATGAAGGGGTCCATAGGAGTACATCACTTATAGGTTCGCCCTTACTTCTCCAGCAGTGTCCTGCGTGTCTTGCTCGTCTAATTTGGATGTTTTTCGAGATGGGTGGTTGGTGTCCGTACAGCTGCTTTGTGGGATCCTGCCTCCAGGACTTGTTCAATACAGCTTGCAGTATTCTTGTGCATTTGCCGCCAGGCTTTTAATATTTAAAATACTTAAACTGTAAAATGTAAAGTAGAAGTTACGTATTATTTCTTGATATAGTGCTCAATATCAGTGATAGAGTCACTCAGAGAGCATAAAAATTAAAAATGTAGTTAAAATGAATTTTGATTATTTAACTGATTTTTAACCACTCTTTTAATCGAAGTTATAATTCTACAATATATATATATATATATATAAGATGCCATACGAAGTCAATTTTTCAGTTGTAAATAGCAAGTTTCAATTCCATGTTTTCCGTCACTTAGGTAGGAGGCTGTACCAGGTCCAATTTGCTCTACTATTTACCCATAGCTGGAAAGGGAAAATATAGATTCATGCCTTTCCAAAGGAAAATTAAGGTAAAGTGAAATACATACAGCGTCCATTCATATATATGTGTGTATATGAGAGAGAGAGAGAGAGAGAGAGAGAGAGAGAATGAGAGATGGAGAAAGCGAAAGAGAGAGAGATGCAGAAAGGAAGCTAAAAGGGAGAGAAAGAAAGAAATGATCAGATTATAGAATTATATATATTTTACTTATGAACTAGAAAATAAGAACACCTTACCTTTCTTGAATAGTTTACAAATAAATAAAAACAGCAAACTAGAATTTAAAGTGTATCATAAATCCACAAATAAAAATAATACCGAAGTAAAGAGTGGAATAATCATAGATTTTTACATGAGTACTCTTAGGATTTTCAATCTCTCTCTCTCTCTCTCTCTCTCTCTCTCTCTCTCTCTCTCTCTCTCTCTCTCTCTCCATATATATATATATATATATATATAGTAGCGAGCATAAAGATCAGAATGATGTTAAGAAAAAGTCTAAATGGGAAATGACTTTTTTTTTATTTTAAAGCTTCATATAACAGTTTATCAAGGAAAAATAAGGATATAAAGGTAAATTATATAATTCCAAAATATAAAGATTCTTAAACTTATTTTGATGAAGTTATTAGAATAATTATATAACATTCGAAAAAAATAGATGATCGAAAGCATCAGAATGATTAAGAAAATCATACTATTATAATGGATACATCATATCTAAATGAAAATAGCGTTCATAATTCATTAGTACTTAATGTGTAGACCTTTACTTTCAATAACAGCTTGACATCTTTTGCTACATGTGCAAATTAATGTCTTGCATGCATCAACGGATATTTTCTCCCGTTCTCCTTTCAAATTAGTCCATAGTTCCTTGGATTCTTTTCAAATTAGTCCATGTTCCTTGGATTCTTTTCCTTAACTCTTTCATTTAGTAACTTCCAAACATTCTCAATAGGATCCAAGTCTGGGCTTTAAGCAGGCCACTCCATAATAGTAACATTCTCCTCAGAAAGAAATGTTTTAACAAACTTCGCTGTGTGACACGAAGCGTTATCTTGCAGCTGGTTGATTAATTGCAGTTCTCAAATTAGGTACATGTTTCTTCAATATCTCTTTGTATACAATTGCGTTAATATTACCGAGTAACCTGACACCTGTAATCCTGTACCAGGAGCTGAATCATGCAAAGCACCGCCACACTTCTTCCTCCAAGTTTCACGCTGCTTTGAGTGCACTGAGGCGAATATCGTTCCTTAGGACAGCGTAGAACGAACCTTCTCCCGTCACGACCGAACAGGTTAAACGTTGACTCATCGCTGAAATGAACACAATCCCACTGTTCTTCAGTCCATATAACGTGTTCAGTGGCAAATTTCAATCAACTCATTTTGTTCTTTTTAGAAATTCAAGGCTTCGTAGAAGCTACTCGACTGTTCAAATTTATTTCTTTAAGTCTTCGTGAAATTGTGTGCCTTGATATTTTAATGCCAATATTAGCATTTGCTCTTTTAGAGATAGCAGTTGCCGTCGCAAATCGATCCTTTTTTTGATTCATAACCAATCCATCTGTCTTCCCTTGCAGTAGTTTTCCTGGGCCTGTCAGGTGGTTTCTTGGCTTCACATTACCCAGTTTCCTCAAATTTTCTTAAAATACTATGAATAATACTTTTAGATTTCCCCACACTCTTTGAAATATCCTCAATCAAAAGTTTATCTTCATTATGTAACTCAACTATCAGTTTTCTAAGATTCAATGATGTCACAGATTTTTTCGCCATGTTTACAATGCAAGAGCCGGTGAAGAACCGGGGTGATTTAGTAAAATAGTCTTTTTTTTTTTATATTCTTACCCTAAAAAATTTTTAATAATACAAAATAATTATCAAATTTTACTGATTCATTTAATCGTTCTGATGTTTTTGATCATTCATTTTTTCCAATGTTATATAATTATTCTTATAACTTTATCAAAATGAGTTTATTAAGTTTTATTTTGGAATTATACAAATTACCTTTATATCCTTATTTTTCCTTGATAAAATGTTCTATGAAGCTCTGAAATAAAAAGTTATTTCACATTTAGACTTTTTCTTAACATCGTTCTGATCTTAATGTTCGCTACTGTATATATATATATATTACTGTATGCTCAACAAGAGAAAAGTAAATATTTTTTAATGATATTCTATCCATAATATATATATTTGTTGTTGGTCCAACGTGAGAAAAGTTAATATTCTAAAATGAATAGACCCATAAATGAATTTGAATTTGTCGTTTTTATATTTGTGCTCTACAAGAGTGTCAGACTTCATCGTCTTTGGAGACTTTATATATATATATATATATATATGTATATTCATTTTACCATGAGGTGATGAATAGTAAGTTCATGATGTCGATCATTTCTGCTGAGTAATGAGTTTGATTCTCCCTGGGTATCTTATGCTTATGGCCTTATATTAGAACTAACCTCAGCTTGATATATATATATATATATATATATATATATATATATATATATATATATCAGTCTCTACCTCGTAGGATCCCCTTTGTGTCCCACCCTAGCTATGGCATGAAATAACCCACGAAGTTTGATATGCAAAGAAACAAGTGTCTGACCCATCTACCCATCCATCTCACTCTCTCTCTCTCTCTCTCTCTCTCTCTCTCTCTCTCTCTCTCAGTATATATATATATATATAAATGATGTCTGCCTTCTCGAATTGGAGTATGCCTATCGCACGATGAACATTGTTTTCTCTAACCAAATCTGCCTTAGAGCGTATATGTTTCTGGCTGTTTTGTATGTGTGTGTGTGTGTGTGTGTGTGTGTGGATAATGAGAGTAGTCGTGCCAGGTGGGGTGTCCTTTGCAATCGTCACCCTAGCCAAATGACTATGATGTGTGGGGGTGGGAGTGAGGGGTGGCGCCTGGAGAGGGAGGGGCGTCGTACCAGCAAAAACCGGCGCTGCTGCCTTGTGTCTAATGACAGGAAACGAGATTTGACCTTTAGCGAAAAGCAACTCTGACGAATCCCAAAATTGCATATCGTCCAGATCGAGAATTAAAGCGAATAAAGAGATGTTCACGAGCTAATTACTATAAATCATTTGATCAACTGGATTTTTTTCAGACTGGGAGAAGGTAAGCCGGGCGAGCTAGATGCCGTTAGAGGCAGGGGGTCCCCCATCAGCAAGCGAAGGGGACTGGCGAGTCGGTGTTCAAGGGACAATCATATTTCATTTGGGTAAAAATATAAGCGCATAGTTTTTGCCGTTAGGTTTTTTTTTCTCCTGCAGATTCTTCTGATGAGTACCCCCACCTTCTTTATTTCCTCACTGTGTGTGTTTTTGTTGTTTTGTTTTTTTGTTTTTGTTTTTGTTTTTTGTTGTTGTTTTTTTTTTGGTTTTTTGGATTTTTTTCTTTGGCTTTTTTATAATAAAACTAGGAACACCTACTTGATGAACGAAGAATGTTAAACAGAAGAAGAAAGAAAAAGAAGGGTCAGAAATAAGGGTTGTGATTAACTGCGTTGCAAGTGGTTTGCAACGAGCGCCATCTACTGAGGGAAAAAAAGTAAACAATATTGGCAAAGATATATCGCCCGGCTTTCACTATTGTTCTATCATGCTTTCCTTACTTGACTCTGTCGGTTAAATTAGTATCTCACTTTCTAAAAGTACTAATTTGGTAGAGAAATGGGGGAATAAAAGATTCTTTTTGTAACATATAGTAAAAACCCGAACGTAAGTTGACAATTGTGGACCAATGGGTAAAGAGCTCTCTGTGCATCATTGTCGTGAGTGATTGTGTTTTTTGTTGTGTGGGTGTCTGTGTTTTCAATCGAGATGCATCTTTTATGTCAAAGTTATGCTATAAGACGATACGGTCTAAAATGTTATCATAGCATTAATCGTGCTGTTAATTTTCAAATATCTGCGATGTTCACACACTCACACATATATAACACCTGAAAAATCTTTAGTATGGTAAAAGGGATTATTGATACCAAGAGGAAGGGATAGGTAATAGTAGCAGTACGCACATAGATAGATAGATAGATAGATAGATGTTGGTTGGATATCATGGCATATCAGCCCTTGTCGGTTATTGCATACAAAATCTATATATATATATTTGTGTGTGTGTGTGTGTTTTGGAAACCAATAGTTTGTAGGTAACATTTTTAAATGAGCCAGTGGTCATTGGTGGCACACAAATAAATGGTTTCAATCATTGCAATCCAATGTATCTGGTTGCTCCACTTTGCCCTTGATCCCTACCTTAATTCAGTCTAATATCAATCGTTTTGTTCGCATAAATGGTTTCAAGTATAGTAGAAAATAAAACAGTTCTATTTGAGCCAGAAATAGGACCCAAATAGTTACTATCACTCCTGGTTTGAGAGGATCTGGGAATAATGACAATGAAGGGGTACACCACATTCCCCAAAGCTACAGAACTGGAGCCTCACCCTCTGATGCTGTTTAGTGTTATATCCAGGACACTTATTTGTGGCAGTGGGGGACTTACTCTTCTGCAGAGATGCGGTCGGTGTATTGTACAGCCCCAACCAAATGGGCTGATAATGAACTTTTCTTTCGATCACAAGATATGAGTGCCCAACAATTCAGTTAAAGATGTGAACCACTGAACTACCGACAAATGCAATATGTTTATAGAAGCAAAGGTTTCTGTAGAATCAGTAACTCTTTTGCATGAGTTGATAAAAGAAGAATGGTTTATTTATCTCTGCCTCCCTCCCGACAAGACTTGACACAAAGTCAAATGGCACACAAGACAATGTTTTACATAAGTCCAAGCGCAGGGCAGACACACCTGGTAGGCACAAAAACGCTTTGGGCTCTGTTAGCCTTCCCCCGAAGGAGTACCTCAGGCACCATGTGGGAGGGCCCCTAAGGGTCGAGAAATGAGTTGGGCTTTCCCAAAACGTCCGGTCAAACAAGGATCTGTTTCAGATATATGGTTATATGATAACGGAATAATGATGTTCTAATTTGCCATAGATTCTCCTCAACTAGTTGGCTTATTTAGCTAATATGCTCAATCCATCCTACTATTTAACCGTAGCTTGGAGAAAGAAGAGATGGATTCATGCCTTCTCAAGGTGATTGGTGAGAGTGAAACACAAACAGACATGTCCAGGCTATACATGAAAGATTAACTGACTGATTTTAAGAGTATACTATTTAGATATTTGTCGGGCCGAGTGAGTAGAGTGTACGGATCAAGGGTAAAGTTGAGCAATCCAGGGAAAGGAGTAACGCCTTCCCTCACATATCAGTGTAGTGACTATTGAAAAGGAAAACTTCGGATATCCCTCGACTACGGTCCTCAACAGTGGTACCGGCCTATTGGTCTAGTGGGCAGAGTGTTCGCCAATGGTCAGTGAGACCTCAGTTCAATCCCAGGTCTAATCATGCTAAAGATTCAAAAATGGTACTTGATGCCTCCTTGCTTCAAGGGTAAAGTAGAGTAATCCAGGGAAAGGAGTAGTGCTCTCCCCAATATGTTGGTGTAGTAGCTATTGAAAAAGGAGCCTTCGGGTCGCCCTGGACTACGGTTGCCAACTTTTGTTTACTTATATATATATATATAAACATATATACTCCAAGTTATACACTTCTATTACCTGTTAATCGCGCAAGCGTGAAACTATTTAAAGGAATCTGTTTCTATTTTTAGATTCACTTTTTGCCACACACACACTCACACACATCGTAGTTAACGAGTTCGAACTCCAGTCGCGTTATTATGTTCACTTTCGAATTAATAACTCTTGGAAATGTATAAATAAACCATCTTTGGGTTAAATAGTAATACTAATAATCTTCTACAAGAATTGGTTTGGCTTTGAATAAACCACGAAGGTTGATATGCCATTAAAACAAAAAAAAAAATCAGACCAAACCAAACCAGCAAAGAAGTGAAGACTTAAATAACAGGAACAATGAATTTAACAGTCAAAAGTATTTTCTACACTATTCGTTTTTTGTTTGTTTTGTTTTTCTTTCCTAAACAATGTCTTTTTTACAATGTTTGTGTCAATTAAAATTTTACACTGAACGGTTACAAACAGTAATTGTTATTATAAAACTAAATCCACATAAAAAAAAAAAGGTTTACCAGTCATATGTTTTTGTTGTCTTCTGAAGTCAATATTGTTCAAAGAAAAATTTCACGGAGTTTTGGATAAAAATATTTAAAATGCCAGAATTGACGATTAGCTGGGCCCATGGAAATTCCACAGAGGTTGATAACTTATTTTCAGACTAACCGCAGATCCATAAATATACATAAACGTGATTTTAATCAGTGCGAAATTCCGTTAGTGTAATTAGGAAAACTGACCATTTCGCCTATTTCTATCCGAAATTTTCTGGAAGTTTAGAGTTAATTTACAGCAAGATACGAAATATAAACAACCCTAATCAAATTTATGGAATTGGTACACTTAGAGTTTGTTCACCTAGATCTTTTGTTTTGCAGTAAATGAAATATTAACTCAAAACATTTTTTCATTAATACCAGAACATTCTGGATTCATAACGTATACCTTAAACAAAATAGACTAAAATTATCTAAGTTAATCGAATCATTTTATTTCCAAACTATGCATTATAGAATAACCTAATACAAAAGATTTAATATTGACTTGCCTCTTCTCAAGCTCTTATGGCAGCCTTAATTCATTCAGATAAGGATTTCACTGATTTAAAACTTATTCTTTATCAAAGGGGTTCCAATAATGTTCCTGAATAGCAGTCAATAGATCTTTTTTAATGCATGGATCCTTCTCAGGGGTCATTTGTTAAAAATTACCAACTGGATTTTGATCCAGACTGTTCACTGGCTGTGTTGTATAGCCATAATGATATCAATCACAACTGTGATACAAGGGCGCCTCGGGTAGCGTAATGGTTAACAAGCTAGACTTGCAAACCTACGCGAGTGAGTTCGAGTCTCATTGGGTGCCCCATTCATATGGCCTTGTGCCACATCTAAGCAAAAAGCTTAGTAAATTATCACAACTGTGATACAAACATATACAAATACTGGTCGACTCTGTTGTTTCAGATACGAACGGGTTTATTAATTCCTGACTTCGGTCCATGGCGACACGAGGAGAGAGACACAATTCTTAAAAGTCTTTGCTAACCATCCTATGCTGACCCCCACTTCAACGCGTGGCGCATCTTGTCATGTTTAAGACCTCGATTCATCTCTGCTGGTCGAGATCCGAAAAACTGAACCTCACGCCTCAACGGTAGAAAACCCAACTCTCGTCCTCAACGGTCAAAATCCAACGATATCTTTTCAAAATCCTCAAATTCTCAGGACCACCTCATCCGGGCATGACGTCATCCACACTCCAGCCCCATTTCCTGTCTGGGGATTTATTATGAAAAATGGTGATTGTTATATCCTTTGCGCACGAGCGTAAAACAGCACCCAATGACTATGCACCCGAACTAAGAGACTCGAATCGTTCAAAACCTTACCAAACTGAATGATAAAATATAATTAACGAAAAATGATTAAAATAAGAAATCATTCCTTAATCATATAACACATGTTACTGATTTTATATCCCTAGCCTAAAGAAAATCTTTAATCCAATTTGCTCTGTGACAAGATGCACTATCGTCCTTCATCATCAAAAAACTGATTTTCTATTGATGAAACGAGAAAATTATGAAGGATTTCAGTGTACATAAAACTACCGGATAATGGCATGATGGTTAGAGTGCTCGCCAATGGCCCGGGAGACCTAGGTTCAATCCCAGGTCGAGTCATGCTAAAGACTCAAAAAATGGTACTTGATGCCTCCTTGCTTAACACACAGCATTATAAGGTACTGATCAAGGGTAAAATGGAGCAATCCAGGGAAGAGAGTAGCGCCCTCCCCTACACCTTCGTCTAGTCGCCAACAATACTTTTTTTTTACTTTTCAGTGTACATAGTTAAGGTAATGATTGATATCTCATCTGACTATTTTAAATGACCTGCAACCTCATATCATGAATGATATGGGAAATATACTTATTTTATGTAAGTAATCACCTTTATATGTCTTTTTTGAACGGCACCAGATATATTTTACAAATGAACGAATGATCTGGTCAGAGTTGTATGAATAAAAGCTTAGGGTGTCTCAAAATAGATGCAACCTATTAATATGATAATTATTTATTACTAAGACAAGTGTAATGGCAGTCATTTCGAACACGTGCTGTAAAAATGGATTCTTTCAGCTAGAGACATCAAATCAATGTTTTTTTTATTGTTATTATATCAGCTTCCAGGACATACTATCTTTTTTTTAGTTTCTATCTCAGTAATTAATCATTATCATATTAAAGTGTTGCATCTATTCTGAGACAGTTTTGAATGATTTTTGCCAACAAATAAGTAGACACAAAATATTTTTTCCTCTCTTGCCCGAGGCATTGCGGTCGAGAATTAATTGTTGTTATAGTATACTATTTTCAAATCTGAAACAAAAAAGAACACAACATTATTTTTAGAAGAGTTATTAGCAGTCACATGGGTCCCATGTATATTGAGACGCCCTATATGTTTTGAATAGGTCATATGTGAACGATATATCAATTGTGGCCATCACACCTAATCAGGCATTCTGCTAGGTTTACGATGTCTAGAAACTAGTCTACATGATATAACGATTTTTCCTATTATGAAGGGATTTATAAATGCAAACTAGTACCTCCCCTCCTGTGGACTTCTATGCTTTCATTCTCCCTGCTAAACTTTCCTTCGCCCAAAAGAGTCAAGAAGCCTTGGTTTAAAAGAAAATTCCTGACAAAAAAATTCTTAGAGCTGTACTACTTTATAGTCAGTATATATATATATATATATATATATATATATATATATATATATATATAATTTCAAAAGATTATACGTAGAGGCTGAATTTTGATCTGATATTTTCACCGCATGACGGAAAACTGATAATGTGTCGTGGTATTGGAAGATACTATTGCCGCACTCTTGGCTAATGGTAATACATTGGCCCCGAAACTATGCCTAACCTCAAAGTCATCACCTGATGAAGATTTTGTTGACTTGACAGCTGCTGTTTTATTTTCAGCACCATTTATATATATATATATATATATATATATATATCAACCATAAATGAATACAATTTTATATAAAACGCTAATTTTTTGCTAAATCAAATACATCGGGATTTTATAATTTTAGTGGAATATTATACAATCAAAATGTGTATTATTAGCAAATAGCTCATTTCAAATCATAAACGATGCTGCTTGCATTTCACGTAACGCATTTCACATAACCTTTGGAAAGATATAAATCCAACAATTCTTTCCCCAATTGTGGGTAAATAGTTGGACAAACTAGGCTCTTTAACCCTGGTATGGCAACCGGTCTAGAAGAAAAAAACGCTAAATTCAAACCAGTTGTAATCCGCTTAAAACCTTGAAACTCTGTTCCAAAAAATATGAAGGTATAGCAATCCAAAAAATAATTATATTTCTTACATATTTTCTCTAATTTTATTTTTCATTTCAGAGATGTTGTGATTTTATTTTTGATTGGCTGATTAATTTTGACCGCATATCAAACCGACAATGGTTATTTTATGCCAAGGGGTCTGAGAATCGCGTTCATTAAACGTTCATATTTACATTTTTGTATGTTGTTGTTTCTTAGGATTTTTTGCACACTACCCCATCTATTTATTTGACACATAGATGAGATCCAAACAGATTTTACCACTCCGGGCCAGAGTAGGCTTGGGAGTAATGACAACGATGGGGTACTCTACACTTCCTAGATTTCCAAAACTTGAACCAGATGCAGTTTAGTATCATACCCAGGACACGATTTTATAGTTGGTGATAGTTACAATGCAGCAATAATAATAATAATACAGTTAAATTTGTGCAAGGAATTTAAATTTGACCTTACGAACAAATGGTATATGCACAACCCAGAATCCTTACGCGAGAATGAGACACACTAACTCCTCTGGGATTTTGAGATACAAACGGATCACATAATCTCGGCCAGACGGCCAGACCTCATTGTAATCAACAAAAAACGAGAACTTGCAGAATTGTGGACTTTGCTGTCCCGCTTGACCAAAGAGTAAAATTGAAAGAAAGTGAAAAAAAGGATATATATCTCGACCTTGCTAGGGAATTGAAAAACCTGTGGAACATGAAAGTGACGATTATACCAATTGTAATTGGTGCTCTTGGTATTGTCACTAAAGGATTCATAAAGGAATTGGAGGACTTGGTAATGAGAGGACGAGTGGAGACCATCCAAACTGATGCATTATTGAGATTGGCCAGAATACTGAAAATAGTCCTGGAGTCTTGAGGAGACTTGTTGTCACTTAAATTCCAGTGAAAGACCATCAATTAACGCTGGAGTGAAAAACTCTCAAGGATTAATAATAATATCCACTTTCATTGATTTTATAATTCCCGATTGAACAAGATTTATTCAAATTATTTCCATTTGGGCTGGGATTGAAAGGTAGCGTATTCCTCAGCCGAGTTCTTGTTTTCAAACGAGTCTGAACCTCGTGACATTAGTCGCAAGGACGAGGGTTAGGGTTTTTTTTAACTTTGCTCATATGTACGTGCATATGATCCAGCCACCCCTTGTTAGAGTAAATATATGTCACATAAGTACGACTGAAGGGATGTAGTTAAATACCCCTAGATGCAAATTCGTTTCACTCAAGTCTAAACGGGGAAGAATTAAATGCATAAAGCTGGGTTTGACTGTATAAGACGCAAAAGAATTTAGGACACGTTTGAAGTTCACTGAAATACGGTTAATAACGCAGGCTTGGCGGGTAAGTAATTCGTGAGTTTGGTATTTTCCCTTTCGTATTTATTAAACGAGACTAAAGGAAAATATTGTTTTGCGAGTTAAAAGCGATCTAACTTCAATCAAAAGTCATCCAGCCGAAAAAGTTGTCATTTAACTAAGCGAAACATTATTTGGCAGACAGCCAAAAGTATTGGATACTCGTCTAAGGTAACCATTACACTAAACGAGATGCAACTTTTATCTCTATTAGTCTTTCTTTAGTCTGGCACACAGGTTGCTTACACTACCTCCTGTTACTAAGTGGTCACCCATTTAAGTGTTGATCAAACTCTGTGTTGCTTAACTTCAGTGATTGAGCGCGAAACGATGCTTAGATGAGAGGCCACTCAATTAAGCGTATGTACTGTAAGCTACCTGAGACCTGTGAGACAGATTAAGTTGAAGACCGTAGTCGAGAGTGACCCGAAGGCTCCCTTTTCATTAGCTACTACACCGAGGTGTAATGCATGGCGCTACTCCTTTCTCTGGATTGCTCCACTTTACCCTTGATGCCTACTTTATAACGCTGAGTGTTAAGCAAGGAGGCGTCAAGTACTATTTTTGAGTTTTTGGTGTGATTCGATCTGGGATTGAACCCTCCTGGTCTCCTGGGCCATTAGCGAATACTCAAACCACAAAGCAAAAGTTAAATAACAAAATCAAGTTTATTGCCTCGAGTTTCACTGGGGATTCTCATTTACTTATCGACATTAACGTATAAAAGTACCCGGGTTGTGACACTAACCTAAATCTGGTGGTGAGGCTCCAGTTCTAGAGCTATAAGGAATGTGGTGTCATTCCTTCACTGCGATTATTCTCAGGTCGAGTCTGGGCTGGAGTTGTAGTTGTTAGGCTCTATTCTATGGACCAAATAGAACTGTTTGAGATAATGTTTAAAAGGATTTCGACTGCAAAAATACATTGCCTCTTAAAATATTGATATTGCAAGTAAGTATAAAATGTTTACCCCTTTGAACTGATTGTAAACTTTGTTAATATATTAGATCTTAAAATCTTGATATTACAACTAAGTAGGAAGTGTTTACCTGTCTACAGTGATTAAAAAGATGTATTTTTGTACCGTATATAATTGGAGACCATAATTTTAAAACTGACTTCTGCGTGAAATAACCATATAAGTCCCTGAAAATCATTAACGTTAGATAGGAATACTTTAAACCATATAATTGTGTACAAATTATTAGTATTAAGAATAGTTAGCTGAAGCTTTGTTTCCAAATGAATATTATTATTAGTTGCTTAAAAGCTTATAACTACAAACAAAAAAGACCGACTTTGGTATTTAATGACCCAACAAGAGTTGATATGCCGTAAAACGAACGAACCAACCAACCAACTTGATATATAGAAAGAAATTGAACTGTACTTAGTGACATCGCAATTGATCATGAAATCTCTTGAATTATATGTGTTTAATATTTCAGAAGAGGTATTGTATTTAACCAAAAAAACAGGAGATAAAGAGGCAATTTCAGGTTATAAAAGCCTTATAATTCGACTAATTTTCTTATTTCGAAGAGTGGGTAACAAACATAAAGCTGATCGTGCAGGGAAACAATTTGTTGTTGTCTCCCTTCCATAACTTTGTAGCCAGAGAAGACATTTTACACGTCTCATACGAAAGAGACCTTAATACTTGACTGTCGTTTCTGTCTGTTGAAAAGGTCTTGGAGTCCAGCTCAAAAACTGACTGTTGACAGCGCCTCACATCAGATTTGATCTTCCTAATTGAAAAAATGTTCGTAAATTAAGCGCCAGTCCCTTTATGAAGAATCTGGGATCAAATTTACAACCTGAACTCTGAACTCGACTTGAGATGCCTTCATTATATTCATATTACTCCTCATCACACGCAGAAGAGAAATCACTGGACGAGCAAGCCGGGAAGAGAGACTAATTGGCCGGTATTTAAGAAGGAAAAAAAGACAGGAAAATGGCTGCTGCTGCTGCTGCTGCTCCGTTTTGTGTCTGGCAAACAGCAGTCATTTGTCTTGTTTTTTGTTTGTTAGTTTGTTTTTATTTTTAAACAGATCATCCATTACCCGTTCTCTTTCTCTCCAAAGAAAGTCTAAAACGTGGTTGAAAATAATTCCATAGACAAACAACTGTGAAAAGATGTTGTGTTACTATTTCCTGAACTTCTAAGATTTTTAAAGATATTCCACAAGTTTCTTTGACCATTAATTTTGTCCTTTTTACTGCTACATATAAGGAGTAAAGAAGAGACAAATAACAAAAAGGAAATATCTACTACGGACCAACAAGAGCACCTCGCGTTATCTAATGATTAACAAGCTAGACTGGCAGATCATTACAGTGAGTTCCGTACCCCTGGATGCTCCATATCTCAGGCCTTATACCAAACGTAGATAATCTAAGGATAGGTTAGATAAAAGACCGACAGTTGCCTATGTCACCCTTAGATGTCACTCTTCACGACACCAATGTTTTCCAATGATGTTATTAATATAGCTTTATTTTTCAAAATGTTGAACACGACATAAAATAACAAAACAAAAACAAATACGTACACACATATATATATATATATATATATATGTGTGTGTGTGTGTGTGTGTGTGTGTGTGTGTGTGTGTGTGTGTGTGTGTGTGTGTGTGTGTGTGTGTGTGTTATGGAGGTCATTTTTTTACTGAAATAAAGTTAGTAGCAAGTATGCTACTGTATGATGTACATGGCCCAGTCGGCTGGGGATGTAGAATACACCGACTGCTTCTCTGCAGAGGGGTAAGACCCCCCCTCAACGAGTGTCCTGGATATGACACTAAACAATCTGATGGTGAGGTTCCAGCAATGCTGGTGCTTTGGGGAATGCGGAGTACCCCTTCATTGCCATTGCTCCCAGGTCCACTCTGGCCCCGGAGTGGTAGCACCTGATAGGGCCCTATCTATGGGTTAAATAGAACTAACAGCATTCTTATGCTAAACTGAATTGTTTGAGTAAACTGAATAGCTTGAAATAGAAATGTTTTTGACAATTAAACCGTACTTACATTTAAACTGCGTGCTTATGCTTAACTGAATTATTTAAAATAGAACTGTTTTTCGACATTAAAATTGGATGTACATTTAACTGAATTGTTACATGTCATCATCATCATCATCATGTCGCGCTGGTAGCACGGATATCCCTGACCCTCTCTCGCCACTTTTCCCTATCGTTCATCGCCCTGGGCAGGTCTTCAGGACAACAGTTTTCGTGATAGGAGGCAGGTGGCCGTACAGTTGGTGTCTTGTGGGGTGTTGCCGCCAGGACTTGTTTAAGATTGCACGCAGCATTCTTGTGTAATTGCCGTCTAGCTTCTTTTCCAGCCGTTTAGTTTGTGTCCATGTAGTGCACCCATATAGCAGTATCGATGTGACCGCTGCCTGGAAGAAACTGCGTTTCATTTTATCGGTTAGGTCTGATTTCCATATAATCGATAGCCTATAGATAGCTGTCCATGCTTTCGTTAACCTCGTGTCGATGTCCTTTTCGGTTGATTCGACGCTACTTCCTAGGTAAGTGAATTTGTCTACTAGTTTAAAAGGGGTTCCGTCTAGAGTGGAGATATCTCCCGTTTGATTATAGCACATATATTCCGTTTTGTGTACATTAACATAGAGGCCTATGCCTGCGGCTGCTCGTTCCAAACTATGCAGTAGTGTTTCGGCTTGGTCGGGTGTATTTGCCAGTATCGCTATGTCATCGGCGTAGTCGGCGTCGGTAATTGTTTTTGCGGGGTACCTTCTGCTTCTTTTCTTCGTCAGCTCGAAGCCATTCTCTCTGATTTTGTCAATCGATATTCTAAGTACGTAGTCTAGTCAAATGATAAAGAGGTACGGAGCCAGCGTGTCACCTTGTAGTACTCCTGCTACAATGTCGAAGTATTCTGTGTCTCCATCTGGTGATCGTGTTTCTATAGAGAATCGTTATTGCTGCTACGGTTTCTTTATGTATGCCGTACGCTAGTAGGATTTGTTCCATCTTTCCTCTGTGAATGGAATCGAAGGCCTTGGTAAAGTCGACAAATATTAATGTCGCTTGTAGGTTTTTTGCCCGTACACCTTCAAGGATTCTACGGATGGTTAATATTTGTGAGGTCGTGGATCTATTTCTTCGGAAGCCATTTTGGTTTTTCCTAAGTATGTTGTCGATTTTGGGTTCTATGCGGTTTCGTAGTAGGGGATTGTAGATTTTGGCTGCTATGGATGTAAGTGTTATGCCTCGGCAGTTTTTGGCTAATCCGAGGTCCCCCATTTTAGGGAAGGGGAGTTGAAATAAATGCTTTTGACAATTAAACTGTATTTATGCTAAACTGAATTCTTTTAGATATAACTTTTTATTTGGATAAAAATGGATTTGGCGTTAAATAACCTACAAAGGTTGATATGCCATAAAACCCACCAAACTAAACCAAACTGTGTGATGTTCAAGAAGAAGACACGTATTCAAATGAATAAAAATGTATATTTTGAAAGTTTACCTTAATATAAATTTCCTTTTTGTAATTAGCTTTAAATGTCTTACTTGTTGTATGCGTGTGTATTATTTTCTTTGTTCAGAGAAGTTCTGTGTAAAGAAAAGCATTCGAATTTGTCAAGCTTTGAATTTCATGGAAAGAAAATTATCATATCCGTTCCGGTTGATGTTTGGTTTTACTTCTGGTCTCTTACTCCTTATCCTTTCCCTGCCAGGAGAAAAGGGGGAGTTGTTCCCTACTGTTCTAGACTAATTTTTAGTGTCAGCTGAAAGGCTATTTTTAGTATGAGGAAATATTGTGAGCTTCTTTCATCATGGAACCATTACACACATTTATATATATATATATATATATATATGGGGAGGGGAGTTATTACTCAAGATGTATTTTTGAAATAATTTTTGATGTTTTTAATGTACACGGTACTCTTATTAAAAAGATAGTTGTTTCGCTGGTTAATTCATTGGTTTTACGGCATGTCAACCCTTGATGGTTCACGTCATTGCAAAGTTATTCAATTCTGTGATCAATTACATAGTTTCAAGTAACGAATGTTATCATTTATCCTTTAAAAACAAATACAGCATCCATTAACTATTCTTCCAACAAATAATTTATAGTTATTTGGTATCAGGTAGTTCTATTTAATACAAATAATTTGCACGCAGTTGTATGGTTTCAAGTATTCCTATCTAATACAAACAATTTATGTACAATCATATGGTTTCAAATATTTTAAGTAATAGCGCGAAATCTGCATCATGAAAATTTGCCAACCACATTTGACACGTTCGATCATTCATAGGTAATTCTTTATGAAGTGTGCGATTCTTTTTTAGGTGGGGACAAAATTTGCAGCTTTGCCTTTCTTTAAAAAAAAATGACCCAACAAAAATCTTTATTTATTTTTACCATATTTTGACTTGAAACAATAAGTCTAGTCTCAGAGGTCAAGCAGCATCTCTCCTCATCTAAAAAGTTAGGTGTTTATAGCGTGATGCCTGAGATGCCGCATAAAGTGGGACGCTAAGGGTGCTGGACAATTTTAACAACTTACCACCTGAGAAAGTCACTTGATGGGAGGGTCACTACATTAAATTGATCTCCTTCGAGAAGTTGATTTTACGACATATCAACCCTTGTTGGGTTATATGATCCCGAAGTCAATAATGAAGTAACGATACAATATAGTTTTATTTTTCGAAATGTTGAGCACTACATAAAATAACGAAACAAAAGAACAGATATATATATATAGAGAGAGAGAGACAGACAGAGAGACAGAGACAGAGAGAGAGAGAGAGGAAAGGAGAGAGAGGGATTGGTTTGGTTTGGTTTGGTTTGGTTTTATGGCATATCAACCATTGTAGGTTGTTTAATACCAAATTCGGCTTATGCATATATATTAAATATATATGATTTGTAAATATAAGTCAAATTTAAATGATTCCACATATTGCTATGTATCTCTAACAATTCAATTAAACTTCAGTCATTTGTTTATACCCAGTTAAATGATCAAACAGTTCTACTTCAAACCATTCAATTTAGCATAAATCATTTGTTTGCTCACAGTTTAAATCTCGACAGTTCTATTTAACCCATAAATTAGGTGCTTTTCAGGTGCTACCATTCCGGGCCAAATTGGAACTGGGAGCGATGGCATTCCCCAAAGCTTCAGCATTGCTGGAGACTCACCATCAGATTGTTCAGTGTCATAACAGGACACTCTTTGGGAGGTTCTTACCCCTCTACAGAGATGCAGTCGGTATATTCTACAGCCCTAGCCGATTGGGCCCGAGAGAGAGAGAGGGAAGGAGAGAGAGAGAGGGAAGGAGAGAGAGAGAGGGAAAGAGAGAGAGACTTTTAGGGGAAGTTATGGCTCCAAATTGATTTTTTAGATAGTTTTTTATGTTTCTAATGTTTACGATACTCTTAGTAAAAGATAGTTGTTTGGTTGGTTGAGTGAGTGATTTTACATTATGTCAACTCTTGTTGGATTATGTAATGGCGAAGTCACTCTATTCTGCGATCAATTACGTAGTTTCAAGTATCTAATAATAAAAGAACACACACACACACACACACACACACATATATATATATATATATATATATATATAGCTCCTGTTAGGGTTTAATCTATGGGTCAGATAGATATGTTTTAAAATTATTCGTATTAGAGAGGAATACTTGAAACTACATTATGCTTGAAAATTATTAGTTTTAGATAAGAACACTTGATGTCAGGTTTTGTTTTGTTTTGTTTACGTTATTTGTTTGTTTGTTGCTTTTTTTTTTGCTTTTTGTTTTTATAATCATTTTTCTCTCATTGTTTTTTTTTTTTGGTTTTTCTTTTTATATTTTTATATATATATATATATATATATATATATATATTTTTAGGGACCGAAAGATTCCGATGGAAGTCTGGATTACGAGAAACAGGGAGAATACTTCAAGAATCTGGTGTCACTTCTGAGCTCTTTAAGTTCCAAATTTGCTGAACAAATTGCCAAACTGGTATGTAACATTATATATTTGCCAATGTATCACGTTGCATTCTGTTGTTTTGTTTATCCTAATGTACAATTAATGCGAATTGCTCTTTTCTTCTTTTTTTCTTTAAACATGTTTCCTCACCATAATAAATAAATCAAGTCAAGAATTTTAAGTGTCATTTTATGTGGTTGGCACATTACAATGGATTTTGAGTTGTGCCAAAGGGATAAAACGGCGTGACATGTGAAAGAGTGAAAACTTGGGTAGATAACTGTGTTTGTTGATATCATTTTGTATTATATTGTTGTGTGTGGGTATGTAAGAAAGAAAGAAAGAAAGAAAGTCACTCTTTATTGCCATTACTCCCAGATCCACTCTGACCCATAATGGTAGTACCTATTAGAAAAAAGAGCAGATTTAAGCTTCAAAAAGGAATTCTATGAATTAATGATTTCGTCATGATAAATCAAGGGTCGACTTATATATGAATACTAATTTTATAAGGTTGAATTTCCAACAAAATTTTAGGACAAATTGCAGCTTTGGACTTCAAAAATTATATTTCCTTAATTGATAATTTTGTCATCAATGTACAAGGGGCAACCTATATACGAGATCGACTTATACATGATTATATACGCTGGAAACAAATTTCTCACGAGATGAATTGCTTAAACCTTTAGTGATCAGCCTCATATCCATAATACCAGTGCATTGTGCAAAAGATGCAGCATAATATTTGTATCCTTTAATCTTTTCGAATATTTACCAGACTAAACAAAAAATTAAGGATTGTCTTTTGTAGGACACTAAATTTATCCCATGTTGAGGTTCCAGTTCTGGGGCTCTGGTGAGTGTGGATCACACCTTATTGCTATAACTCCCAGGTCCACTATGACCCAGAGTGGTATCAGCTGTTAGGATCTAATCTGTAGGTCAAATAGATCTGCTTTAAAATTATTTGCATTTGATAGGAATACTCGAAACCATATAATGCTTGAAAACTATTGATGTTAAATAGGAATACTTGTTATCAGAACTGTGTGCATATCATATTACATATCATTATTCTAAGATAGGAATAATATGCCATGTAACTTTACAAATTATTTGTATTAGATTGGACTACTTGATATCATGTTACTGTGTGCAAACAAATTATTATCATTAAATAAAAATAGCTACTTGAAGCTATATAAGTAAAATAAACTTGGCGACCTTAGTCGAGGGTGACCCGAAAGCTTTCTTTTCAATAGCTACCACACTGAGGTGTAGGAGAGGGCGCTACTCCATTCCCTGGATTGTTCCACTTTACCCTTGATCCTTACCTTATAATACTGAGTGTTAAGCAAGACGGTATCAAGGACAATTTTTGAGTCCTTGATATGACTCGACCTGGGATTGAACCCCGGTCTCCCGGTTCATTGGCTAACACTCTACTCATTAGGCCAATGGCTGGTTATATAATTGTGTATAAATGATTAGTATTCGATTGGAACACTTAAATCCACGTAACTGTACAAATTATTTGTATTAAACCATATAATTAAGTGCCGGTTATTTGTATTAGATAGGAATATATCATATAACTGTGTAAATAAATGATTATATACAAACGAAAAAGAACAATTCGAAAAATATAATTGAACATTGAAAATTTAATCATGATTACAGTCAAACATTCACAAATGACTCAAAATTCTGCATTAGATAAGCCATAAAGAGTTGATATGCCATTAAACAAATAAACCAAACCAAATTTCTGTATTGCAAGCAAAGTAAAGCGAGTGTGCCAGACTTGTAATGTTTAAGAAAAAAATATCACTAAAGTTAAGCAGTAATGAGCCTGTCCAGTTCTGAGATGAGTGACCATTTAGTAGCAGCATGTACTGTTATCAACTTGAAACCTGTATGCAAGACGAAGCTCACCTTAATGAATTCTCACAACTCAAACTGTGATCATACATATCTGGAGCCTTGACTCGTGAAAACGTAACGATCACTACTCTACGGCAATATGCTCTTTGATCTGGTTTACGTATGTTCCATTCAAGCTATATCACCAAAAAAACAATGAATAATTACTTCATGTAAAACAGATTTTGTTCCTGGATATTAATAATTATTTTCTAATTGCTTATGTTGTAAAAGTATAGAAAAATAGCCATTGTTCTCTTCAAACTTTACTTTCGTGCCAGGACAATGAAATTTAGAAATTAATGTATTTTCTACGTTAAAACGTGCAAATTTATTCATTTCTATTTACATAAGGTCTGACTATAACAATATATGAATCAAAATTTTTAAGTATTTATGCTAAAGTTATACAAAAATGTACAAAGCTTTTTACAAGTAGTTTTTCGAGATTTGCAACTGTTATTTAAATCACTTTCATATATCAATCCTATAGTCGCTCACCATATTTTGAAATTTTAATTGGCTCGGACAAAAAAGCTAAGTTTGAAGTGGGAAACCAGTTTTTCCCATTTATTCTAAGCATAAATAATTGGAAAATCACACTGTCGTTGCGCAGTAAAAAAAAATTATATTGTGTTCACAATTTGTTTTTTTGGTGAATTCTTTTTTTAAGTTTGGAAATTCAAATTCTGTACAGTTTTAGGCGTAAAGGTTCAGGAATCGCATTCATTGTACATTTGTATTTACATTTGTATTGTTTCTTGAGGAGAGATTTTTTTACACAAAGTTATATGATATATTTCAAACTAAGACTAATAATTTCAGCTCAGTCAGCTGGAGCTGTAGAATACACTGACTGCGTCTCTACTGAGAGGTAAAACCTCCCTAACCTCAACGAGTGTCGTGGGTATGACATTAAACAATCTGATGGTGGGGCTCCAGTAATGCTGGAGTTTTAGGGAATGCGGAGTACCCTTTCATTGCCAACGCTCCTAGGTCAACTCAGGCCTGAAGTGATAGGTTGGTTGGTTGGTTGGTTGGTTTTACGGCGTATCAACCTTTTTCGGGTCATTTAACGCCAAATTAAGTCATTTTGATAAAAGTTTCAAACAATTCAGTTTAGTATAAGTAAAGTTTTTTTGCTTACACACAGTTAAATGTAAAAACAGTTAATTTCAAATTATTCAGTTAAGCATAATTACACAGTTTAGTTCTTTTTGACCCATAGATAGGACCCTTTCAGGTGCTACAACTCCGTGCCCAAGTGGACCTGGGAGCAATGGCAATGAAGGGGTACTCCGCATTCCCAAAAGCTCCAGCATTACTGAAGCCTCACAATCAGATTGTTTAGTGTCATTTCCAGAACACTCGTTGGAGGGGTTTTACCCATCTGTAGAGGTGCAATCAGTGTATTCTACAGCCCCAGCTGACTGGTTCAGGAGTGATAAGGTCCTATCTATGGATCAAATAGAACTGTTTGACATTAAAACTGATTACAAACAAATGACTTAAGCTAAATTGAATCGTTAGAAATAGAACTGACCATTTAACTGTGTGTATCTAAAAATGTGTTTACAAATCATACATTTAATATATTTGTAAAAACAGGATTTGGCATTAAATAACCAACAATGGTGAATATGCCATAAAACCAAGCCAAGCCAAATTGTTATGTGGTTGTACACTGTTATATGGTTTTGAGTATTCCTATCTAATACAAGTAATTATTTTTCTGTAATAATAGTCATTTATTTGCTCGCAATTTTTTGGTCTCAAATAACCAATAAAAATATTTTTTAGTCAAAAAATTCAGCTTCAACTATTTATTCTTAATACAATTTATTTATAGATGTATGGTGTCAAGTATTCCTATCGAATACGAATAATATTTAAAGAGAATTACTTTTACATTATAATCTTGGTGTCCTGGGTATGACACTAAACAACGTCTGAGGGTGAGGCTCCATTTCTGGGACTCAGTGTGTTAGATTACACCTTTATTGTCATTATTCTCAGGTTCACTCTGACTCGGAGGAGTATCACTTATTAGGGTACCATCTATAGGTAAAATAGATTTATTAGAAAATTATTTGTATTAGATACAATACTTAATATATAATAACAGGGCAAATTATTTATAATGATATTTACTTGAAACTATAATTAATCACAAAGGATTATTAGTTACTTAAAACCATAAAAACATAAACAAACAAATTGTTATTATTAAATAGGAATAATTACTTTCAACGATATAATTATAAATAAATTATTAGTATTAGATAAGAATACTTGATCATATAACTGTGTGCAAACAAATAATCATTGGCAATGTGCAAAATTGTTTAATTGCAAAGAACATTGAGAATATACTTAAAATTACAATGAAACATTTAAAAAGGAATTAAATTTCATCATTAAATAACCCATAAGAAGTTTATATGCCATTAAATAAATAAACTAAATCACCTACCCCTTCTTCTTTATAGGTTTCGTTTTTACATGTGATAAAAATATTTGTATTGATGGTTTGGTTGGTTGGTTGGATTTTATGGCATTTAACATTTGTAGGTTATTTAACGCTAATCCATTTTTATTCAAATAATCATATTTGTAATACGTAAAACCGCATAAATGTGTGCAAACAAATTATTATTATTAACTAGATATTAATGATGTTAGATCAGAATATTTAACGAAGGCATGGAGAGCTATCGATGGGCTATCGATCATACGGAAATCAGACCTGACCGATAAAATGAAACGCAGTTTCTTCCAGGCAGCGGTCGTATCGATACTGCTGTATGGATGCACTACTTGGACGCTAACTAAATGGCTGGAGAAGCTACACGGCAATTACACAAGAATGCTGCGAGCAATATTGAACAAGTCCTGGCGGCAACACCCCACAAGGCACCAACTATACGGCCACCTGCCTCCCATCACGAAAACTATCCAAGTTAGACGAACCAGACATGCAGGACACTGCTGGAGAAGCAGGGACGAGCTCATAAGTGATGTACTCTTATGGACCCCCACATATGGCCGGGAAAAAGAAGGACGACCAGCTAGAACATACATTCAGCAGCTATGTGAGGATACGGGATGTAGCCCTGAGGACCTACCAGAAGCGATGAACGATAGGGAGAAGTGGCGAGAGAGGGTCAGGGATATCCGTGCTAGCGGCACGACATGATGATGATGATGATATGAACTACAACCGTTAGATTCTGCAGTTCAGGAGCTCTACAAAGTATGGAGTCCATCCTTCATTAATATTACTTCGAGTTCCACTCTGACCCAGAGCGGTAGTACCTGTTTGGATGTTACCTGTAAGTCAAACAGTTCTGTTTGAAAATTATTTCAATTAGTTTTGAATACTTGATACCATGTAATTGTGTGCAAATTATTTGCATGAAACTATTACTATTATACTGATTATTTGAAACTGTAATTATTTACTAAGAATTATTATTATATTCAGTTCTTTGAACTGTTATAGTTACTTGCAAATTATTGGTATTGGAATACTTGTAACCGTAAAATTGTGTACAAAGAAATGATAATTATTTGATAGAAATAATTACTTCAAATTATGGAATTGTGAATAAATAATAAGTATTAGATATAAATACTTGAAACCATACTTGTTTGTTTGTTTAATGGCATATCAACCTTTTTAGGTTATTTAATGCCAAATCCATCCGTCTAGAAGAAAAGTAGTGGTACTATTTAACCCACGGCTGGAAGGAGGAGGATAAGAGGGTTCATACTTTTCCTAAGGGTATTTGTCCGAAAGTGGACGTAATAGCACGACTGGAGCTCGAACTCGCTTACGCAGTCCAGCGCTTTAACCATTACACCACGAGGACGCCCCCTTTGACACTATACAACTGTGTGCAATTAAGTATTATTTGATATGACAACTTGATATTATATAACTATGTGAAAACAAATGATTATCGTCAAATGAAAATGTGCATTTCAAACAAAATGTAATGGATGATGGAAAATGAAATATTAGTAAATGAATCAAATTTTGGCATTAAATAACTCAGGTGGAGTTGAGAAACCGTTAAACTAATAAACCTAACCAAACTTTTCTTTCTTCATTCCTCTCTCTCTCTCTCTCTCTCTCTCTCTCTTTCTTTCTCTCTCTCTCTCTATTTATCAATCTCTCTTCTTCTCTTCTATCACAATCAAATAATAGAAACTTAATCAAATTTCCGTATTACATAACCCATAAGGAGTTGGTATTTCATTTGAATAAACTAAACCTACCCCCGCCTTCTCTCTCTCTCTCTCTCTCTCATTTTTTCTCTCTCTTTCTCTCTCTATGCCCCCCTCTTCTTTTACTTTCACCTCTCTTTTTTCTTCTCTCTCTTTCTTTCTCTTTCTCTTTCTCTTTTCTCTCTCTTCTTTTTTATTACAGTCAAGCATTAACGAATGAATCAAATTTCGGCATTAAATAAGCCATAAGAAGTTGATTTACCATTAATCAATCAAGGGCGCCTTGGGTAGCGTAATGGTTAGCAAGCTAGACTTGCAAACCTACACAAGAGAGTTTGAGTCTCATTGGGTGCCCCATTAATATGGTCTTGTGCCACATCTAAGTAAAAAGCTTAGTAAATTACTACCATTAATCGATCAAACCAAACACCTCTCTATCTTCTTCTCTTTTTTTTATTTTTATCTCTTCTTCTCTTCTATTAAAATAAAGCATAAACAAATGACTCAAATTTTGGCATTAGATAACCCATAAGGAGTTGATATGTTGTTAAATGAATAAACTAAACCAATCAAATTGCTTTGACGAAAAATCGGTCGTTTTAAACAATATCTAAAAGAATAAAAATTTAATGTTATCTTTACGACATCTGATTTCTTTTTTTTTTTTTTTAGAAGTTTAATTTGACTCCGAATGGTGAGGAAGAGAAACTGACAAATGTTTCTAAGGAAGACCAAGTGACGGAAAGCCGCAAAAAGGAATCGGTCAATCGCATCCCAGACAAAAAGAAACAGGAAAGTGATAAACTCAAGAAACCCGATTCTAAACTAAAATTTCAACCTTCAATGCGTTGGCAAATATTTGACGAAAAGGATTCCAAAGACAAGTGAGACATTTTTACTCGTAATTTTCATTCATTTTCATGGCTGTCATTATTTTGGCACTTTTTCTTTTGTCTTCTGAAAATGCAAGGAATGCAAAACGAGGCTGCTGCAAATGTTCCTGGTGTCATCTTGTTCAATATGTTACGGAAATATTAGAAGTTCTTTAAAAACATACTCAGTTTTTATTACATGTACAATGAGTCAACTGTTCTGTGTATTTACCTAACCCCTCCCTCACGGGCAGGATACGGCACAAGGTCAATTTTAAAGCTGGCTTGAATTCAGAGTTTTACTTCTCATAGTCTAGTTGCCTAACCAAGATTAAAAAATCCAGGTTACCCACTTTTTCACTGCAGTGATAATGACATTATCAGGTAAATGTTGTCGGCGTACTCCATCTTTCATCGGCCCACTTTGCACACATGAACTGACTGAAGCATTCTTTATTTTATAACTTGCCACTTACAACACTGTCGCCACTGCTGAAACGCATTACCCACTGCCTTACTGAGCTCATACCCACTGTTTTATCTCCGTATGCTTTTAGTAAGTATTGATGAATATCAAAGGAGGAATATTTTACTGTATGGGGAAATTTAATGCAGCACCGCTAAACTGATTTTACAAAACGGTTACATCATATGGATCTGGTGGTGAGGCTCCAGTTCTGTGAAGAGTTGAGTACCTCTTTGTTGCCATTACACTCTGATCAACTCTTTCACGGAGTGGTAATGTTTTTAGGGTCATTTCTATGGGTTAAATAGATCCGTTTTAAAATTAAGAATAAGAATACATAAAACCATATCTGTTCACAGACAAATTCAATAGGGATTGTTACTTTAGACCGTATAATTGTGTTTAAACTATTAGAATTGAATAGGAATACTTGAAACCATATAATTGCGTGCAATTATTTGTATTAGATAGAAATACTTGAAATATAACTGTGTGCAAAAAACTCTTAAAAAACATCTACACAAATGTATATATAAACGTACAATGAAGGCGATTCCCTAACGTCTATATTTAAAATAACAGTACGTGAGTTGACGTGCCGTTAAAATTTATCAATCAATTATTCTTAACCAATTGCGTAATATAATATCCCTCAAATACCATCTGATTTCATCTTCTTTTAAAGGTAAGTGACCTCTGCGCCACCTACCATACACACACACGTGCATGTACACATGCGCACTTACACACACACACACACACACACACACACATATATATATATATATATATATATATATATATATATATATATAAGGGCTGGTTGATATTTATATATGCTTCAGTTTGAATGAACTCCGAAAGAGTAAGCGAGAACGAATAGAACCGGAACAGAAAAACAATATTTAAAGACTACTGGAATTTGATTTTAAGAAAATACTTAAAGACATAAAAAAATGGGTTCGAAAACTGTATGTGCCATGGTGTTTGCCTTTCGGGAACGGAGCAGAAAGAAGGACGTGATAGCGGGATGCCGAAGACTAAAGTTCTTCTAAGCTGGACACATCACAATGTTTACAATCGACAGGCAGTTGTTGAGTAGTATCCGAGAGACCGGAAACGACAACTCGGAAGACCGGAAACGACGATGGGAAAATGAAATTGTCTAGCTACGTGAGCCATAGGGAGAAAAAGGGCAAGAGTAATAACAAAATGGAAGTGCATTGTGGCCCGTGATGTGGAAAGCATCCAAAAACCAGGCCAATAAAGGTATAAAGCGATATATATATATATATATATATATATATATATATATATATATATATATTGACTCATTGATGTAGATGTATTATACTAGTGAAATATGTTATTATATTATACTTTATAATTCAAGGTGCATCATACTATTAAATTATATTATTATATTATACCATTATATTATAGTTCAGGGTTTATTACACTATATATATATATATATATATATATATATATATATATAGTTTGTTTGTTTGTGTTTTATGGTATATCAACCTTTGTTGGTTATTTGATGCCAAATCCATTTTTATACAAATGAATAGTTCTATTTCAAGTAATTTAGTTTAGTATAAATAAGCAATTTAGTTCTATTTGACCCATAGACAGGACTTTATCTGATGCTACCACTCCGGGTGAGAGTGGACCTGGGAGCCATAGCATTGAAGGGGTACTCCACATTCCCCGAAGGTTCAGCATTACTGGAAGCTCACCATCAGATTGTTTAGTGTCATATCTAGGACACTCGTTGAGGGTGGGGTCTTACTCCGCCCCAGCCCATTGGGCAATATTTATTTTGAGCCATTGATATTTATATAAGTGAGAGAGTGAGTAAAGTCTACAAGTGTGAACAGAATCGACACAGAAAAACTAAGATTGAATGACGACTGAAATCTTATTTTCAAAAAATGGTTAAAGAAAAAAGTGGGGGGGTCTAAGACTATGTACGAGGGAGTTTATATCTCGGTGAGGTTGTGTGAGTGGATGTGTTTGTTTCCACCGTCATTTGTTCAAAGAAATTGTCTTCGTCCGGCTTTTGTAATGATGTTGTTGTTGTTGTTGTTGTTTTGCGGGGGACGTTTCTTAGGGTTTGTTTTTATTTTGTTTTGCTTTTCTTTTTTTTTT
>OY757937.1:15301958-15336958 GCA_963585895.1 Sepioteuthis lessoniana | reverse complement strand
TAGAAAAGTATACTTAACCCTAACTACTGAACTGGTTACTTTCAACTATTGCATAAAAAGTACATATATATATATATATATATATATATATATATATATATATATATATATATATATGCGTGTGTGTGTCGTTTTTCTCATCTTAGAGTCACGTGTACTTACATTTTACCACGTGACTTGATACAGCACTATAATTACGATTGATATACCACATTTCTGTCGGATGAATGTGTACAACTCATGAAGCTTCAAGTGAGTGGCATCAAGTGTCCATTAATAGATAGATAGATAGATAGATTATTATCATCAGCATTATTATTATTATTATTATTATGAATTATATATATAATGCTCAATGCTCTGAAACTGGAATAGGATTGCGCGTAAAAAGCTCCTAATTTGCAATGAATATATATATATATATATAGATATAGATATATATAAAGAAATGAACATATAAGAATATTTATATATATATATATATATATATATATATATATATATATATATGTATATAAAGAAATGAACATATAGGAATATTTAGTTATGATTATTTCTTTTTTGATTGCTCTAAACTAATTTCGATTTCAGCGATTTTCAGAAGAGTATTTGAGGAAGAAGTTTTTTTTTTGTTTTGTTTTTTAAAACACTTTTTATAATATGTGATATATCAGAAAAGAAGCGACGAAAAATGAATCGGTGACGTAGCGGGGAAGTGGTTAATGTGCTAGACTATGACATCGTAGTAAGCGAGTTCGAACTCCACTTTCGGACTGATATCCTTGGGGAAGGTATAAACACCCTTATCCTCCCATATATGGGTTAAATATCACAACTACTATTCTTCTAGAAGGATGGATTTGCCATTAAATAACCAACGAAGATTGATATGCCATTAAAGAAAGCAAAACCGGGTAACGTAGCATCTTCAATCATATCAAACTTATTCCAAAAATGTTCCATGAGAAATCTTTATTAACCGATCAGCTACGATGGGTGAACAATTTGTGCTGTTTTTACTGCTTATAATTTTTCTTTTTTTATCGATTCTACAGCCCTGAAGCCGGAAAAACTTCAATTCGCCGCCAAAAAAGTACCACAAGGTAAGTTGGGTTTTTTTTTAAACTCTAATACGACTTCAACAAAATCAATTAATTCTGTGAGAATATTTGTCTTCACATTCACTGAATATGACTTGAATTTTTCAAACACGATGTGCGTCATTTAACGAAGCAGAAATAAGTCCCTCACTTTTAAAAATTCGTTTTTGTTTCTTCTAAAATCGATGATATTCCCAACGCTTAAAATCAAACAAGTTATACTTAAAGGTTGAATTTTAATATTGGTTATTTCTTATCTTGCTTTTTTTTTATGTAACTTTTGTTTTTCTCCATTCTTATTTTACTTAATTATAGAATTATGGTACAGTTTTAAAAAGAGAAGCAACTTCTTGAGCTGATTGTATGTCGTCGAAATGGATGAGCGGTTAGATACCAAGTCTAGCATAAAGTTAGCCAGGTTTCGATCCTAGTTTGAAGCGTTCTGCCTGTCTAGCCACACTGAAGAGTTGTAATAAAACGAAACAGTCAGTCCGTGAATAACTATATATATATATATAATAAGTAGATATATGTATTAGATTTTATATATATATCTAATAGTATGGAAGCTTGTCTGTGACAACCAACACTGTTACAATATATATTCAGTGAACTTGATTTAATCTGAAACAACCATCAAGTATTAAAAATCGATGTGATATATCTTATGCTTTATATATATATATATATATATATATATATATGGAGTAACGCTCTATCCTACACCTCGGCATGGTAGCTATTGAAAAAAGAACCTTCGGGTCACCCTCGACTAAGTTCGCCAACTTTACTTTTTATAGAGGGTAAATTACGCATTTATATATATATATATATATATATATATATATATATATATATCAAATTATGCATTACCACCATCAAGTATTAAAAGATAATATGATATATTCAATGCTTAAGTTTGTTGTTTTTTATATATGTGTGTAGTGAGAAATAGAGAGAGAGAGAGAGAGAGAGAGAGAGAGAGAGAGAGAGAGAGAAAGGAAGAGGAAAAAGACAAGGCACGACTTGGTTCGTAACTGATCCACATGGAATTGTGCAAGAAATTTAAATTTGACCATACGAAAAAATGATATAATCACAACCCAGAATCCATCCTGAAGAATGAGACGTACAAATGTCTCTAGGATTTTGAGATACAAACGGATCACCTAATCTTGGCCAGACGACCAGACCTAGTGATAGTCAACAACAACAAAAAAAGAGAAGTTGCCGAATTGTGGACTTTTCTGTCTCTGCAGACCACATAGTTAAATTGAAAGAAAGCGAAAACAAAGCTAAGTACTTGAACCTTGCAAGAGAAATGAAAAACTGTGAAACATGAAAGTGACGATGATACCAATTGTAATTGGTGCTCTTGGTAAAATCACTTGGACGAGTAGAGATCCTCCAAACAACGACATTGTCTAGATCCGCCAGAATACTGAGAAAAGTTCTGTAGACTTGAAGAGACTTGCTGTCAATCAAACTCCAGTGAGAAACCACCGACTAACGATTGTGTGAAAAACTCTCAAAAGATTAAAATAATAATATTAGTATTTAAATAATATGCAAATTAGCTACCACTATGAGCTACCTTTGTCAAATTGGAGGTGCTTATGAGGTAAAGATATCGTCGTAAGAAACAGATTTGGTGAACCAAGTTCAAATCTCGTATGAGTTTCACTTTGAGCTGATGCCCTTTGGAAATAAATCTGATATCTTTATCAAATATCCGTCTTCCCGTACATCAAAAGCTCCGTGATTTTTCACCTAATTAAAACCAACCATTCAAAAATTGTTAGTCATGCCTGGAAAGTTTTTAAACTATATTATGAGAACCGGTTTGGGCTGATTTTTTGAGTCGACTGTCTCTTATCCTTATTCTCCTCTCGCTATAAAAAAGATGTTCGTCACCGAGTGCTTACCCACTCTCTTGATAATCGCTGAGAGAAACAGATAACCCTCTCCCTCTCTATATGCACTTAGACTCTCTTTGGTCAAGAAGAGAAAATTCATTTCTTCTCGACGGTCGCTCGACATTAAAAACAAAATGGGATCGGAAATCAAATTTTTATTTTAGATTAATACAACCCCTCCATCTGAAAAATGATAAAAATAAAATATTTATTTTAAATATTTATTCATTTTTAATGGTTTTCAGGGTTATCTGATATCTCAGGACGAACCTGAAATCGTCTTCCGTACGCCACGCTCAGTATAAACAAAGCTGTAAACTTGTAGTAAATAAAAAATAAAACCCAATAAAAAATCCTTTAAATACAAACAAGTATCCAAAACTATAAAAGTGACTCAGTGTCCTTTATTTCTAATAATAACCATCTTACAAACCGTACATACGGTTGGTAAATACAATGTAAAGTTGGCGACCTTAGTCGAGGGCGCCCCAAAGTTTCCCTTTTCAATAGCTCGAGTAGGAGAGGGCGCTACTCCTTCCCCTGGATTGCTTCTCTTTACCCTTGATCTGTACCTTATAATGCTGAGTGTTAAGCCAGGAGGCACCAAATACCATTTTAGAGTTTCTGGTATGTCTCGACCTGGGATTGAACCCCGGTCTCCCGAGCCATTGGCGAACACTCAAACCATAATGCCAATACTTACGAATAATTATCCTAAAATTTAATAAAATCAACTCAAAATCTATTATTTTTAATCATCTCAAAACCAGTATTTGATATAAATATGTACGGCTTATGAATAATTATCCTAGCTTTGATAAATATCACTTAATGTTCTTTATCTTTAATAATGACCATCTTACCACATGCATATAGCATGGTTAAGAACCTCTAGCAATATAAAAGTAAAGTAAAGTTGTCTCCCTTTAGTCGAGGGCGATCAGAAGGCTCCTTTTTCAATAGCTACCACACTGAGGTGTAGAGGAGGGCGCTACTCCTTTCCCTGGATTGCTCCACTTTACCCTTGATACGTACCTTACATTGCTGAGTGTTAAGCAAAGAGATATCAAGTACCATTTTTAAAGTCTTTGGTATGACTCGACCTAGGATTGAACCCAGGTCTCCCGGAACATTGGCGAACACTCTATCCACTGGACCAATTATACGTTATTTAACTTCTTTTCTTAAAAAAATAAATACAAATTGGCATTTCAAATATTTCTTTCAACTTTTTCATGGATTATAATTGATTATTGTAACAAACCTTTCATACCGATACATATATTTTCGCACTATAAAAAATAAATAAGAAAGTACTACATCTTAAGATGGGCTGGTTCCAGTGTCCGTGCCAGTGCCCATTAGTCAAAGTACCTCCTAGTTAATAACCATTTGTAAAATATGGTTTATGGTTAAGTAACTAGATTAAATAACTTGGGCTATGCTGTTGTAAGGCTATTGATATTAAATGGTCCTGATGTTTTTGTTTTTTGTTTTGTTTTGTTTTGTTTTTTGTTTGTTTGGGGTTTGTTTTTTTTTTTTTGTTTTTTTTTTTGTTTTATTTTTGTTTTTTGGGGTTTTTTTTTTCTTTGTCTGCCAAAATTTCTCCTGCAGAGCCATGTATGCAATGGAATTATGGATTTGATTCGGTACTGTGGCTGTCGTCAGTGTCAGTTCGTTGCAGGAGAAAGTATTAATGCATTTCCGGTCTTTTCTGTGTGTGACCTTTAAGATTTAAACAGTGCTGCTGCCCAGTAGCTTATCAAGGCAAGACGCTTCTCACATGTCATTCAAATAAATAAATCAAAAAGAATCATACACTATACGCACCAGAACATAAAATACGCACTTTGCAAATATTTGGGAACAGTTACTCAAGCCATACGAGCACACACACACACACACACACATACACGTACACACACAAATATACACACAACCAGTGAGAAGGATCTTCTATCAAATAAACATACGTCTAAATCAAGTCCTGTTGAGAAAAAGCCACGAAGAGGTTTGATAAGGCTTGGCTATTTAGTGGCATTATAATCTTTTGTAAGTTATCTAATTCAACAACTAATGTAAATTTAACTTTAATAAAGTAGAAATATAGTTAGAATATTTATCGATATGTTTGTAATCATTAAGTCAAACAACAAAGATTATGGAATAATATTTTTCGGTTTTAGGACTGGTACATAAATCCTTTTAGAAAATATGCTATTTTCTTCAAAAGAAAGTCATTGCTTTTCTTTATAATTTGTTCTCAAGAACTTCGTGTATTCTTTATATATATATATATATATATATATATATATAATACACGAAGTTCTTTGGATGACAATATATATATATATATATATATATATAAGTAGGCAGACCGTAGTCGAGGGCGACCCGAAAGCTCCCTTTTTAATAACTACAACACTAAGGTATAGGGAAGGGTACAACTGCTTTCCCTGGATTGCTCCACTTACCCTTGATTCAGGCCTTATAATACTGAGTGTTAAGCAATGAGGCATCCAGTACCATTTTTTAGCTTTTGGTATGACTCGACCTGGGATTGAACCATGTTCTCCTGGACCATTGGCGAAGACTATTTATATACATATGCATTTATATACATATATATATATATATATATATATATATATATGCATTTTAGTAGATAGATAGATAGATAGATAGATAGAAGCTTTTAAATACATATGTATATATATATATATATATATATATATATATATATATATATATAATATTGAAGTTATATATACATATTTATATAATAGAGATAAAATGCCCATAAGAAAAGTTGTATAAAGAATGTTACTCGCTAATATAAGCAGAGAAAATTCAGAACTAAAATTTTCAAATTATTTCTGTATTTTATTGCCATAAAATGTTTATTATCATCAAATAGGAATAATTACTTGAAACCATATAATCATTATCATCATGTCGTGCCGCTAGCACAGATTGCCCGAACTCTCACACGCTATTCGTCGATTCCGGCAGTTCTTCTAGACTTCTGTGTCCCTACAGAGCTATTATTTGATAAGTTCTTGCTGGTAGTCCAACACTTGTTCGTCCGTTTGAAGGGGTCCATATGAAAGCCCTTCTTCTGAGTTCGTCCTTACCTCTCCAGCAATATCCCGCATATCTTGTTCGTCTAAAATAGATGGTTTTTGAGATGGGAAGTATGTGGCCGTACTGTTTGGTTTGAAATCATATAATGGGGCATAAATATTTAGGTTTTGTTTGGTTTCTTTGTTTGGGAGCACATTTAACTTGATAGGTTGTTTAATGCTGAATCCATCCCTGTAGAAGAACAGCAGTGGTTCAATTTAACAGTTACGGCTTTATACTTTTCCCCAGGGTAGTAGTCTGAAAGTGAACGGTAATAACGCAACTAGAGTTCGAACTCGCTTACTACGATATCGCTGCACAGTATTGATAGTCATCATTCTACAGCAGTTCACTAAATTATTAGTATTAGATAAAAACATTTGAAACTATATTTCTGTGTTAAAATTATTTGTATTAGATAGGAGTACTTTATACCATATAGCTGCGTGAAAACAAATGATTATTCTAAAAATTAAGTGCAATTAAAAAATGATTGCAAAGAAATGTTGAAAATATAAAAGTTTATTGTTATAATTAAACATTTACGAATTAATCAAATTTCGGCATCAAATAACCCGAAAGGTGTTTATATGCCGTTAAACCAAACTAATTAAGATTTCTTAATTCTATGGCTTTGTCTCAGCAGATGGCTGAACTGGCCAGTTTTCTACATGTTACCACTCCATCATAACTGTAAAACTTTAGATAAACAAATCCATAAATAAATAATATTTTAAAAGAGGTTTTATTTTGTTTGCTTGTTTATTTGGTGGTATTCAAACCTATCTGGGTTATTCAATTCCAAAACTAATTCAACTTTAGCTATCGTATTTATAAAGTAAAAATATTATAAGTATATCTGTAATAATGTTTTTTAATTAGATTTTTATAAACCTTATATAATCATTTGTAAACAACTATAGCAGTCCGTGTATTCCGCGGCTTGGGCTGCAGAATACACTGACTGCACCTCTGCAGAGGAGTAAGACTCCTCCAGTGAGTGTCCTGGATATGACACTAAGCAATTTGATGGTGCTCAAGTAACGCTGGAGCTTTGAGGAATGCGGAGTACTTTTTCATTACCCTAGCTCCCAGGCCCACTCTGACTCGGAGTGGTAGCACCAGATAGGGTCCTATCTATGGGTCAAATAGAACTAAACCGTGTACTGATTTGTTTGAAATTGAACTGTTTTGACATTTAACTGTAAACCAAAACTATACTTATACTAAACTGAATTGTTTGAAATTTAATTCAGCGTTAAATGACCCGAAAAGGGTTGATTCGCCATAAAACAAAACAACCAACAAAGTGTCTTTTCTTAATACAAATATTCTGCACACAAATTATAAGGTTTCAAGTAATCTAATAATTTGCATACAATTATATTGTCTTAAGTAACTATTCCTATTTAATAATAATAATCATTTGTTTGCGCTGTTATTTCTTTTCAAGGTTTCATATCAAATACAAATAATTTGTATACAAGTTTATGGTTTTATGTATTCCTACCTAATACTAATAAGATTTATTTGACTCATAGATGGGACCCTAACAGGTACTACTACTTCAGGTTAGAATAGATCTGAGAGTAATGGCTGTGAATAGGTGACCCGCTAATCCCCGGCGTTCCACAACTGGAGCCTCACAAACAGATGCGGCTTAGTCTCACCCAGGTAACCCTTTTTTCGGGGAGTTCTTACTCTTTTGGAGAGGATACACCCGACTCATTCAAGTCAGACAGATAGACGGAGACAAAGACAGAGAAATTCAAAACATTATCAAAGCACTACAACTTCTCTTTGATCCAGACAAAGCATATTTATAAGTTTTTTACACAGACGCTTAGTCTAGGCTAAAAAGTAGAAGTTTGTCCGAAGATAACGATTTTACCGATGGAAGTCCCAGAAGACGACCACCGAAGCGATGGAGTGGCTCGTATGAATAAATAGGTGCGAGGAGACCCATAAAATCATCTGGGACTTAGAAATACGAACAGATCGCTAAATGTCGACCAAAAAGCCAGACTTGGTGTTAATTAACAAAAGAAATAAACTTTTCATCTCGAGAATTTTGCTGTTCCAGCAGACCACAGAGTGACAATGAAAAAAAAAAAAGAAAATGGAGACTTATAAATACTTAGATCTTGCCAGCGAGCTTAAAAAGCTATGGAACATGAGAGTAGTTTTGATATCAATTGTAGTTGGTACTCTTGGAATGGTCCCCGAAGGCTGGTAAAAGAGACTGGAGGAATTGGAAATCAGAGAAAGAATCGAGACCATCCAGACGACAGCACTATTATAATCGGCTAGAATCCTGTAAACCTGAGGAGATTTGTTATTAGCCAGACTCCAGCGAAAGACTATCAGTTAGAACTGATATGAAAAATTTCAAAGTATAATAATAATAATAATAATAATAATGCGCCCTGGAGAATGAGACACACAAAATTCTCTTTAACAAAAAGTGGATTTTGACGTCTTGGCAGACCATAGAGTGAAAATTAAAGAAAACGCATGGAGAGACAAGTATTTGGACCTTGCCAGAGAACTAAAAAAGTTATGGAACAAGAAAATGATGGTGATACCAATTATAACTGGTGCACTCGGAATGGTCCCAAAAGGCTTGGTAAGGGGACTGAAAGACCTGGAAATCGGAGGACGTGCGGAAACCATCCCAACTACCGAATTACTAAGATCGGCCAGAATACTGAGAAGAGTCCTTGAAACTTGAGGAGACTTGCTGTCACCCAGACTCCAATGAAAGACCATCAGCTAAAGTTGATGTGAAAAATTCGCAAGGCAAAATCTCTGGGATTTCGAGATACAAACGGATCACCTAATCTCGGCCAGATGACCAGACCTTGTAATAATCAATAAAAAAACGAGAACTTTCAGAATTGTGGACTTTGCTGTCCCGGCTGACTACAGAGTAAGATTGAAAGAAAGTGAAAAGAAGGATAAGGACCTTGCTAGGGAATTGTAAAAACTGTGAAACATGGAAGTGGCGATTATACCAATCTTAATTGGTGCTCTTGGTATAGTCCCCAAAGGATTGATACAAGGACTGGACGACTTGGAAATAAGAGCATGAGTAGAGACCATCTAAACTACAGTATTGTTGAGATCAGACAAAATACTGAGAAGAGTCCTGGAGACTTGAGGAAACTTGCTGTCACTCAAACTTCAGTGAAAGACCATCATCTGATGTGAAAAAAACTCAAGGAGTAAAAATAGTAATAATAAAATTCTCGTTATTTTTGTATGTAATCTTAAGTCAACAAAAGAGCAAAACGTTTAAAATGTCCGCCCTTATAGCGTCAATCAATCTGGATATTGTTAGGTATTAATTATCACCAAACTTTACAACATTGACACCGTAGCTAAAAATAAGATTGCATAAGTATAAGAGGTGTCATTTTTTAAAAACTATAACATATTCATATTTTTAATCATTACTTTTATTACTTTTTTCAAAAGTTTCATTACCCAAGAGTTTGGTGATAAATAATACCTAATTATATTTAGAGTCCTCATGGCGTAATGGTTAAAGTGTTGGACTGGGGTCTCGAAGTAAGCGAGTTCGAACTCCAGTCACGCTATTACGTTCATTTTCCGACTAATACCCCTGCGAAAGTTATGAACCCTCTTATCCTTCCGGCTACGAGTTAAATAGTATCACTACTGTTCTTCTACGAGCATAGCTTGGGTATTAAATAACCCACAAAGGTTGATATGCCATTCTACTAAGAAATCAACCCAAACCAATTTATGTCTTATTGTATAATGTTCAATTCGAAATGATACAATCTCGATAGTTTTTGATCACACCTCAGATGTATGTGTGTGTGATTTTGTGATTTGTCGCACTTTATCAAATTAAGTGAAGTTTAGTAATTCTCTCTCTCTCTCTCTCTCTCCATACACACACACACTCACACATACACACACATGCACATATATATATATATATATATATATATATAACCTTTGATAAAATGCTTTCCATTCTCTTTCTATAAGCAGGTTGTCTGTTGTTCATTCACCCTTCCAATCAAAGTATTTATAAAAGGCAGTTAACTATATTTTCTAGTCATTTATTGTCTCTAATTGGATGACGACAGCAGTAAAATAAATGTTCAAAATTTCAAATGTTGAAAAATTAAATGTTATTAGAACAAAATTAATTCTTATTTCCTTAGGAAACTTTAAAGGTTGATCATCGATTGGAGGTTCAAAATGTAAAAAAAAAATGTGGCATTCAGAATATCGATTAAAAGATTAATTCGAAATTATAGATATGAAAATCAGCAATTATTCTCTAGCTGACATAGATAGTTACATAAATAGATAATACTTCTGTACTAATATTTACTAAGCTTAAAGAAAAAAGCTTGTAGGAAGATTATGTTGCGCCAATTCTCGATATGAAATGCGCCTACAACAGTAAACAACATTAACTTTTGCTCTCAAATGTTCACAGCATATTGTTCAATCTGTTGATTCAGGTGCTCGTTGTGTAATGGTTATCGTCATAGGAAATGGACACGGTGAACCGCGTTCAATTCCTGGACAAGGCTTTTGTTAAAGGTATTAATATAACCATTCTCTCTCAATCTATGGATAAATAGTAAGCAGACTGGGCTTTTAAAACCTGATATGGCAACCAGACTTGGAGAAGGAAAACTGTTAAACTCCGCTTAAAAAAAGTTAACCTTGTGTCACATCCTGATTGTGCACAGCGGTTTATATATATATATATATATATGATTAATATTTTTTACTGTTTTAAGTACGATGACAAGAAAGGAAATCATGTTGAAAAGTCAATATTTTTTTAGGATTTTGTCGAGATATCATATGATATATAATATAAAATTCTCTTGACGGTCTCCAAATCTAAACCTGCAGTCTAGATCCAATCATAATTAATTAATATATATCAGATAATGAATGTCTCTATAACAAACATTTCAGATATCAAATTGCGTACTAGAAAACCTAAACATATCTACGCAGAGGAAACCTAAAAAGAAATATTGAATCGCTATCAATAGCAGTCCCAAAGGATATCATGACATATACCAGATAATGAATGTCTCTATAACGAACACTTCAGATGTCAATTGTAGTTGATACGCTAGGAACTGTCCCCAAAGGTCTGGAACGGAGACTGGAAGATTGGAAACTAGAAGAAAAACCGTGACTATATAGCACACAACATTGTTATTCTCGGTTAGAATACCCAGAAAAGTCCTGGAGAACTGAAGAGACTTGCTGTCATTCAGACTCCAGTGAAAGACCACCAGTTAAAACTAGTATGAAAAACTCCCAAGAAGTGAAATAATAATAATAATAATAATAAACTCGACCGCTCTCCTAAAAAATAGACATAAAAGATAGAGCAATTGAGTCAACAACAAACAAATAAAGAAGCCAAACACAAATACTAAATCAATTTTAAAACGACTGGTGACAAAGACCCCTTCATATTTGATACGTACAAAAAATTGAAAATGCTTATGTAGATATAGTAAAGATTAATTGATGGCTGAAAAGTGCTGGACTGAAGGCGGAGATAGAAGGGTTAATAACAGCCGTACAGAACCAGAGCCGACCGACTAGAAACTATCAGTTAAACATTTTAATAAACAGATCAAATTCGATTGTGCGAACAAAAAAAGAATCAATTGACCACTTAGTGTCCGTTTGCCCTATTCTAATACCAATAGAATATAAAGAAAGGACATTTTATTCAGTAGAAAGCATATAAATAATATTGAATATTTGATAGTAGAAAATGATAGTATTATGTGTTGAGCTTCGACCCGGCCAAACATGCCATTCCAAAGTGATGCACCGGAAGGAAGTGACACATTCCAATGGCCAGTAATCGAAAGAAATCGCGTAGGCGGATTTGGCTGACGAAATGGGACAAGGTAAAAGCCCATGATACACTCATAGACTGATGCACCGGAAGAGAGTGACCTCTGAACTGCATGACAGTTATTTCCGCTTGATGACGATCAAACATGCCATTCCAAAGATTGAGTGGGCGATTGAACTATTATATAACTCGGTAAAGACAGGAAGTCAGTGAGTTGGGGACCAGAGAAGTCGGAGGCAAGATGTGGTAGAGAAAGCCACACCCGGCCGAAGGGGCCCTCGGGACCCCCAGTGAGTTGGAGATCAGATGAGTTAGAGACAAGATGTGGTAGAGAAAGCCAGCAGAAAGCTGAGCCCCCGGGCCTCCGGTTGAGCATCAGGAGAACGAGAACGACACACGGCTATGTCCGGAGGGGCTGGTGAGGTCAATATGTTGCTGTCTTTGTTCTCACTCCAACTCCCTCTCACACGCAAACCTTGTAATAAAGTGAGAGGTACATTTTTTAAAGAAGTCTTCCCTCGTCTTTATTATCGTGTCGTTATGATTCTTTCTGCATGAATCTGCATATGAGTATATAACGATAGAAATACCAACTAGAACCAATAACAGTAGCAAAAGGAGCAACTATTCTCTGAGATTTTGCTATCCAAACTGATAGAAAAATAAAGGGTAATAGATCTGATATAGTGGCTAAGGACTATAAAAAAAAACATGACTTCTAATTGATATGTCAGTGCCAACACATAACATATCAGTCAAAAGACATGGAAATCGAAATTGAGAAAATGTGGCACCTTAAAACTATCACCGGGCCAGTAATAGTAGGAGCCCTGAGTATGATCAGAAAGAGACTGATAAACATATTATCAAGATACCCGATAGTCTCAGCCAACATGAAATAGCACTTTACGGAATTGTTAATCTCCTTAGATGAGTATTATCAATGTAACTGAAAAATATCACCCAAAAGAGGCAGCAAAAACATAAATACATTGAATGTATATAATCACTACTTTCTCCTACTCTAGTTCTTTAGTAAATAACCGTTGAAGGATTGTAAGAAACCAAAAATAAAACTGAAAACTAAATAACAATTATTATAATTATTATAATGATAATAAATGGAACAGAGATATTGGAAATCAGAGGAAGAATCAAGACCATCTAAACTAGAGAATTGCTGAGATCGACTAGAATATTAAGAAGAGTCTTAGGGACCTGATGTGACTTGCTGTCACTCACACTCCAGTTAACGACCACCAGCTAAAGTTGGAGTGAAAAAAATCACAAGAAGTAAATAATAATATTGATAATAATATGCTGACGATGGAAAAACCTTTTTGAGAAGTATGAATCTTATACGGGTGAGAAGAGGTCATATATCCGTTTCCAGTGATACACATCCAGGATATTCCTAGGATGAACTGACACATCAGTTGTGGGACAGGGAGAATAAAAAAGGAAGAGAGACGCACAAAAAAAAATGACGTAGACCTGATCAGACGGAAATTCCAGACAAACATCTGGAAGAATGTAAAAATCACAAAAACCTTTTCGATGATTCCGTAGCAAAGGAATTGACATAGCGAATCTGTACCATTTGCTACATCCCCGCAAACTTGACTACTAGGCTCCCCTTGGCGCTACATTTCCTTTCCTCTCACTTCCCTGTCCTTCAATTATCAGGATTCTCTCTTTCTTTTCATCTCTCTCTATCTATCTATTTATCTATCTAACTTTCCGTCTCCCTTTCTTTCCCTTTCTCTTTCTACCCTCTTCTCTCTCTCTTTCTCTCTACTTCCCTTTCTTTTTTCTATCTTTACTTCTCTCTTTCCCTCTTTCTTTCTCTCTCTTTCTCTTTTACTCTCTTTTTCACACCTTTTCTCTCTTTCTTTCGCCATCCATCTCCCTTTCTCATTCTCCATTCTTCTTTCATGCTCTCTCTTTCAATCTTTCACTCTTTTTTCTCTCTCTCTCTCTCTCTCTCTCTCTCTTTCTCTATCTTCATTCCATTCTTCTTTCATGCTCTCTCTTTCAATCTTTCACTCTTTTTTCTTCTCTCTCTCTCTCTCTCTCTCTCTTTCTCTATCTTCATTCTTTTCTTTCTTATCTCTTTCTTACTCTTTCCATTTTACTCTCTCTCTCTCTCTCCTTTCTTCTTTCTTTCTCTCTCTCTCTCTCTCTGATATGCTTCTTCTCTCTCTCTCTCTCTCTCTCTCTCTTTCTCAATCTTTTCCTCTTTTCTCTCTCTTTTATTCTCCACTCTCTCTTTCACTATTCTTTCCTCACTATCTTTTCCTCTCTCTCTTTCCTTTTCTCTCTCTCTATCTCTCTCTCTTCTCCTCTCTTTCTATCTTTTCTTTCCTCCTTCTCTCTCTTTGATATCTGTCCTCTCCCCTCTTCTTCTTTCTCGCTCTTTCTCTCTCCTACATTCTCTTGCTTTATCTATCTGGCTCTTTATTTTCAATAGATGCCATCTTCTGATCGCTTATTTCTCTTTGTTCAGAAGCGACGGCTATTTTCTTTTCGTGACAATGCAGTTTTTCTTTGAATGTCGCTACGATTTTCCCCAGATGCCAAATTTTTTTTTGTTTTTTTTATATTTAATTTTTTTTTGTTTTCTTTTTTTTTCAATTTATTTTTATATTTATTCAGTTTTTATGGCATCATACTTAGATCATCAAAATTTCCCAACACCACATTTCCGCAAAAAAGATTCCGTTGTGATTTCATGAATTCTTCTAGTATAGTTATGGCTAATGATTGATTGATTTTAACGGCATATCAAACCTTCTGAGATTATTTTATAACTTGAGGTTAGGAAATCACGTACAATGTATATTTATATTTATATTTTTGTATAACTGTTTCTTAATACAATTTTTATTCGTTTAAAAAATGAAATTGATTAAGACAACTGAAGTCACGTCTCTTCCGCATAGTGTTTAAGTACCCCTCGTGACACCATGTTTACAACGTCCAAAAATTTGATTATACAACACCGAATTCATATTATAAAAGTCTCTGATGAGAGTTCTCTACTTCGAAATTAATTAGACCTTGAATGATTATTTTGCATTATAATAGCCTTCAAAATAAATACAATAAAATAGAATTTTCAAAAGTCATAACTAAATTTTAAATTTCTATCACTTAGAATATTCGGACTATTGACCTCATCTTCATCGTTATACTTACAAGGTTCTAGACGATATGTCCTTTTGCATGTTCCACTTATATACAATTATTTATAGAGTTTCAAGTATTCCTATCTAATACTACTAATTTTCAAACAGATCTATTTTATCCAAGTTGAGACCCTAACAGGTACGACTGTAGCAGTACACCTGCCCTCAACAAACACAGGGTTTAATCCGCTTCCAGTCCGCTGGTCGGTTATGTCTTTGGATGACACGACTAATCCGCTATCTGCCCACGTTGTGTTTTTGATCCAGACACTAGATCAATCGCTAATCGGAGTCACCAGTCGATGAGTAGACGGGTGAGATCGCACCATTAAGAAAGCAAAAAAAAGTTGACACCAACAAACAGGGAATAAAACACGGCTTGCAAAAAATATTTATATTTAGTAAAAAAATATGTCTTTAAAATGGTACATCCCAAAGGAGGAAATTTTTAGTGAGAGACCCAGTTCACTAATTAATAATCATTCAATTCTTTGGCATTCAAAGTCAGGCACAAGGCCTCTAAGTTTATCGTATAAGCTTTTAGGCTTTTCTATAGTCTGGCATAAGGCAATCTCAAATGACGGTTATCCTTACCTCTCTCAATCTTTAGGTCGCAGCTTCTCTCATTTCATTGATAGTTGATTACAAGGTGACTTCAAATAGCGTGTTATGTTAATTTCTCCTTGCTTCTTTACTTTCACGAATCTGGTACAAGGCCATCTCGAATTATCATAGAATTTCACCAAGTGTCGGATTATCTGAGGCTTTCCTCGTTTCTTTCAAAGTGACGAATTATCTTGGGTTTTCTTCGCTTCTATGTAAAGGCCAAAGCTCAGAATATCGTGTCGAGGGACGAGACCCTTGGCTTTTATGTATATCTCTCATCTGAGGAGTGGGGTGGCGAAGTTATTGACAATATCAAATTTTTCCTAATTTGATATTCTATAATTAATTTCGTCTATACGAACGGCTTCACCCCCGGTGTCTAATTCCCACTCACCATCACCTAAAAGGGGCGGTCATCTCCAATTTGGAATTACTACTAATTTTATTGTATCAGAAAATGTTTTAAAGAAAATTTTCCACATTCAAATCCTAGAAATATATCGTTTTCTGTACTCAACTGCCTTTGATGATTGACAGCCCCAGGCTTCTCAAGTCAAACCTACCGTTGATTTCACGGTCCGCTATTTCGTAAACACAGCAATCTGTCATAACAATTCACCTATGTTTCTGATGGCTTCGAGTTGAACAATAACAATGTATCTTTCTACTTTTCCTCACAAAAAATTACAGCTTCAATTCATTTTTTTTTGCCATCTATTTCCGTCAAATTCACTTCTGTAATGTACGAACTTCATTCTTCAAAAATCCAAACGATCGTAGTAGAAATGAAAGGACATTAAACACTCCAGAGTTTCAGAACTGGAGCCTCACCGACGGATGCAATTTAGTATCACACCAAAGACATAATACTGTTGATCTATGGTAGGAAAACCAATTCGCTTGGTCAGTGAACACTCATATAATATCAATTGGTTTTGGTTTGATTTTATGGCATATCAACCATTATAGGTCATTCAACGCCAAATCTCTTTTATACATATATATCAAATATATGATTTCTAAACACATTTTGTCGATAATATTTTTAACGAGCCTGAGCTCATTTTTTTCACACAGTTAAATCGTTTGTCACACAATCAAATGATCAAACAGTTCTATGTCAAACAATTCAGTTTAGCATGTCAAAGTTAAATAGTTCCAAATATAGCTATGTATCACAAACAATTCAATTAAACACCATTCATATGTTTACACACAGTTAAATGATCAAACAGTTCTATTTGTAACAATTCAGTTTATAGATAGAACACTATAAGCGCTACCATTTCTGGCCAGAGTGAACCTGGGAGAGATGACGATAAATGGGTACTCCGTATTCCCCAGAGCTTCGGCATTACTCAAGCCTCACTATCAGATTGTTTTATGTCATATTCGGGTCATTTGTTGGGAGAGTCTTACACCTCTGCAGAGATACAATCGGTGTATTCTACAGCTCTAGCCGACTGGGCCAATATATCAAGTATTCCTATCAAATAGAAATAATTTGGACACAGTTGTATGATTTCAATGTTGGGTTAGATTATTTGGTTTAATGGCATATCAACCCTTGATGATTATTTAATGTCAAATCCTATATATATATATATATATATATATACGATTTTATGTAAATACGTGATGCATTCAATAAGTTTCCATACGTTTTTGTACAGGCATTTAAACTTGTCGTAGACTCTCGAAAATTCAGTATGTTATTGCTATACATCTTATGAGATGACGGACCAATTTTTTTGATTTCAGGTTCAAATGAACACCTCCAGCAGAAATTGGAGGTGCCCGTGGTGTAATGGTTATCGTCGCAGGATATGAACACGGCGACACGAGTTCAAATCCTGGACCTGACTGATTGCATTTCACATAGCACTAATACCCTTGGGAAAGGTATGAATCCAATTATTCTCCCTCCAGCTATGGATAAATAGTAGGACAGACTAGGTTCTTCAGCCTTGGTGAGGCAACTAGTCTAGGAGAAGGAAAACTCTGAATTCAAACCTGTTAAACTCCGCTTAAAAATTGACCTTGTGTCATATCCTGCCCGAGCGGAGGGGTTGGGTAAATAGGATCAAGACAGTTCCTCACCTTCCCTATAGTGCAGACGTTGCTCCCTGTGACTTTTGGTTATTCCCTAAGCTCAGAGGCTGTCGTTATGAGGAGATGAAAGAGGCTGTGACGAAGGTCATTGACACGCTTATACAAGAGGACTTCCATTGGGCCATCCAGAAGTTGTTGGAACGGTACAACAAGTGCATTACAGCCGGAGGAGATTACTTCGAAGGGGACTAGAGTTTCATGTGTGTACTATCAATAAAATTGCCCATACGAAAATAGTCTGGAAACTTATTTAATGATCCTCGTAGTTTGTAGGCAGCTTTATTTTCAAAGAGCTCATTTGTTTGCATTCAATTAAATCGTTTTAAGTTTTGCTATTTATTATCTACTCACTGTTAAATCGTTTTAAGTATTGCTATTTAACACTAATAATTCAATGTAATATTAATCATTTGTTTGCATACAGTTAAGTGGTTTCTTTAGTAAAAGATTTAAAATTTCTATTTGACCCATAAATAGTACACTACCAGGTACCACCACGGTGGGTCAAAATGGTTCTGAGAGTTATAGTAATAAAGGAGTAGTCCACATTCCTCAAACTCCAAGACTAGAGCCTCGCCATCAGATTTAGTTTAATGTCATTAACAGGACATTAAATGCTTTCAAGTATAGCTATCTATCACTAATAATTCTATTCAATATTATTCATTCATTTGCACACAGGTAAATGTTTTCAAGTATTGCTATGTAATACTAATTTAGCGTTAATAATTTGTTCGCTCACTGTTAAATGGTTTCAAATATTGTAAATGATTTAATAGTTTTATTTGACTCATTGATTGGACTCTATCAGGTGCTACCACTCCGGGACAGAGTGGACCTGTAAGTAATGGCCAGGAAGGAGTACTCCACATTCCCCAAACTCCGGGACTGGAGCCTCACCATCAAATGGTTAATATTATATCCAACATACTCGTTTGTGGGTATCTTACCCTTCGGCATAGATGCAGTCGGTGTATTCTATAGCCCCAGCCAACTGGGCTCGTATGGTTTTAAGTATTCCTATCTATTGCTAATATTACCCAGTCCAGTCGACTGGAGCTGTAGAATACCCCGACTGCTTCTCTGTAGAGGGGTACGACCTCCCCACACACACCAACGAGTGTCCTAGATAAACAATCTGTTGGTGAGGCTCCAGTAATGCTGGAGCTTTGGGGAATGCGAAGTACCCCGTCATTGCCATTGTTCCCGGGTCCACTCTGACCCGGAGCGGTAGCACCTGATAGGGCCCTATCTATGCGTCTAAATAGAAATAAACTGTATGCTTATGCAAAACTGAATTGTTACAAACAGAAATATTTTTTACACTGAAACTGTGTACTTATGCCAAATTGAATTGTTTGAAATAGAACTGGTTTTTATATTGAAACTGTGTACTTATGCTAAACTGAATTGTTTGAAATAGAACTGTTTATATGTATAAAATGGATTTGCCATTAATAACCTACAATGGTTGGTGTACCATAAAACCAAACCAAACTGTTGCTAATACACAATTATATGACTATTTTTATTCAATAATCGTTTGGTTTTTGGTTTTTTGTACACAGCTATATGGTATAATGTATTCTTATCTAATAATAATGTTTTAAACAGATCTCTTTGACCTATAGATGAACCCTGTCAGGTACTAATATTACAAATCAAAGTGGACCTGCAAATAATGGCAATGAATGGATACTCCACACTCCCTAGATCATTAGTACTAGAGCCTCGTCATCAATTTAAGTTTAGTGTTATAATATTCCCAGGACCTCCCCTTTTGGAGGATTTATCTCTCTGCAAGGGACACAGCAAGGGTTGGCTAAGTCTCGCTGACAGAATTGGATTTTGGTTATTGTAACAAGTGAGCGTAATGACAAAAAAAGGATATTCTCAGGTCAAAAGATCTGAAAAATAGGCCACATCTTATCTAACCCATGTAATCGTTTGCTGCGTCGTGTTTGCAACATGAGGACGAGCGGCATTAAGCAGAAAAATTATCGGTTGACGTCTTTGATCAGAAAATTACCAATCCTTTAAATGAATGGAAATGATTCTTTTCCATTTTTCTGCCAGTTTGAATGTTTTTCTATCAAAAGTTCCAGTGTTGAAGCTCCAGTTCTGGTGCTCTGAAGATTATAGAGTCACCACTTCGTTGCTATTATTGGAACTTCCACTTAAAACCCAGAGTGATAATACTTTTTACGCTCACATCTATGATTAAGATAGACCTGTTTTAGAATTATTACGATTAGATCGGAATACTTGAAATCATACAACTGGCTACATACAAATGAGTATCATTAATAGATAAGAATAGTTGCTAGAATCAATATAATTGTTCACAATTTTTTAGTATCTGATTGGTTTAGGTTATTTAAATTATTGATTTAATTACATATCAAATCTTGATGATTATTTAATGCCAAACCCTATTTATACATGTATATATATTAAATATGTATGATTTTATGTGAATAGTTTTAGGCAATTCAATTTTTAAATGAGTTGAAGTGTTAACTTTAATTTGTTTGCACACAATTAAATAGTTTCAAGTATTGCAATTTAACATTTACAATTCAATTTAATATTAATCATTTGTTTGCACATAGTGAAGTGGTTTCAAGTATTGCTATGTCAAACCTATAATTCAATTTAACATCTGTCATTTGTTTACCGAAAATTAAGTTGGTTGGTTGGTTATTTTGTTTTACGGCATAACAACCCTTTCCGGGTCATTTAATGCTGAATTAAATTGCAAATAATTCAGCTTAATTTAAGTATAGTTTTTGTTTACGAACACTTAATGTCAAAACAGTTCAGTTAAATGTCAAAAACAGTTCTATTTCAAATAATTCAGTTCAGCATAAGTACACAGTTTTGTTCTATTTAAAAACAGTTCTATTTCAAACAGTTCTGTTTAGCATAAGTTCGCAGTTTCAATGTCTGAAACAGTTTTACTTCAAACAATCCAGTTTAGCGCAAGTACACAGTTTAGTTCTATTTGACCCTATCAGATGCTATCACTTCGGGCCAGAGTGGATCTGGGAGCGATGGCAATGAAGGAGTATTCCACATTCCCCAAAGCTCCTGCATTACTGGAACCTTACCATCAGATTGTCGAGTGTCATATTCAGGACTCTCGCAGGGGGATGGTTCTAACCCCTCTGCAGAGAAGTCGGTGTATTCTACGGCCCCACCCAACTGGGCAGGCTCAAAAGGAAATGGTTTTAAGTCTAGAAAATGATTGAATATTTATATTTCACACAGATTAGACTCTAACCGCTCCGGTCAGAGTAAATCTGGTTTTGTTTTGTGTGGCTATATTTTATGGCATATCAACCCTTGTGTGTTATTTAATGCCATATCCTGTGTATACATATATAATAAATATATACGTTATATAAATTGTTATATTTTGACCTTCGACCCGGCCCAAAAATACTATTCCAAGGTAATACACCGGAAGGAAGTGACACATTCCAACGGCCAGTAATCGAAAGAGATCGCGTGAGCGGATTAAGGCTTATGATATGGGACAAGGTGAAGGTCCCATTGTGCCATTACAGTCATGCACCGGAAGAGAGTAACCTCTGAACTGCATGACAGTTATTTCCGCTTGATGACGATTAAACATTCGATTTCAAAGATCCAGTAGGCGATCGTGTGGGCGTTGAGTTATTATTTAACTCAGTTGAGTTTGGGTCCCAGAGCAGTTGCCAGCAGAATTCCAGACAGTAGAGACGAGATGTGGTAGGAAAGGCCACACCCGACCGAGGGGGTCCTCGGAAACCCCCGATGGAGTTGACCCCAACATCAGGAGAACAAGAAAGACACAACGTGACGGTCATAACAGTGGGGTCAAAATATGAAGTTTATGTTCGGTCTCCAGCATCCTCTCACATGCAAACCTTCAACAACCCTTCCGAACCCTTGCAATAAAGAGAGAGAGGTAAATATTTTTCTAAAGAAGTCTTCATGCGTCCTTCATTCCTGCGTCCTTTCTTCATGCGTCTTTCTTTACTATTATTGAGTCGTTATGATACGGCAAATGAGTATATAACAAAATGAATAGGTATCATCTCAAAAAGTCAATGCCCATTTGTTGGTAATTTTATTTTTGAATGTGTAAGGGCAAATTTCTTTGCGCACAATTAAATAGTTTAAAGTATTCCTGTTATCTACTCGCAGTTAAGTGGTTTCAAGTAATGCTATCTAAGCCTAATAATTCTATTTAGTATTAATCATTTGTTTGCACATAGTTAAATGGTTTAAAGTATTCTTATCTAACACGAATAATTCTATCTTACTTTTGCATACAGTTAAATATTTCTATTTGACCCATAGGTATTACCCGAGCAGGTACTACTACTCTAGGTCAGAGTGGACGTGAGAGTAATGTCAATGAAGGGTTATTCCACATTTCCCAAAGCTCCAGGATGGAATACTCACCATTAGATGGTTTAGTGTCATATCCAGGGCACTGGTTGTTGGGCATGGTAAACCCCTCTGCTGAGATGCAGTCGGCGTATTCTTCAGCCACAGCTATTTTATTGGACGACTTGAAATCATATAACAGTGATCAAACAAATGAGTATCATTATTAAATAGAATAGTTACTTGAAACATTATAAGTCTGTGTAAATTATGAGCACTAAATACGAATACATGAAACCATATTACAAAAGCTAACTGACTTCGGCTGGCCATAAAACCAACCAACCAACAATTAACATTTCCACCAATTCACCAGTTTTCTAGTTCTGAAGTCTACAATACCATTCCTTGATCTCCCTTCATAAAGTTCATAAACCATTCTGACTACATGTTTGCACCTACTGCATCGTTTTTTTAAGATTCATAAATGATATAAAAAAGACCATGAAAATCAGCATTTAAAATTTTGACTTTTATACAGGCTCGAACTCCAATTTTTGGTGTCAAGACTCGTCCGCCAAGTCCCAAACCTTTAAATGTCTATATGTAAGTGTGTGTGTGTGAGTGTGTGTGTGTGTGTGTGTGCGCGCTCGCGTGCGCGCATGCACGCGCATCCTGCCCATAATGGTACGTTCGTATTTCTCTTTCAGTTGAAAAAACAAAAAACAAGAAAAAGTGCATATACGTAAGCACTGACGTATGTCGTCTGCTTCAGTGAAATGTTTTACCGGAAGTGTCGACATGAAACATCAGGAATGTGGAAGTTGTTTCCAGCTGGTAACAAAGGCACTGGCATCGTTTCCTTGCTGAACTGTTGGTATTTTGGCCGGCAGTTTTCGACGCTGAGCCGAGAGAAGAGGTTCAATATTAACGACAGTTATGATACACACATGCAGCCATAGACATACACTCGTATCTACGCGAAGGTACGCAGACATACGCACACAGCTTGAATCTGCCCATGTCAGGAAGTTGAGTCTTCAATAAAAAAAAAACACATACACACAGCCTTAACATCGACTAGAATATTTGCTATTTTTAGAATCATCTGGAACAAAGCCACTGTTGTGAAACAACCGAAGAAGATCGAACTCACAACCCAATAATTACAACCATCCTACTCACTCGGCTAGCTAAAACATTTAATAATCTCTGCTTGGACTTTATATTCACGAAACACTCAGTGAGAATCAAATTCACCACACAAGCGAACGGATATGTAAGACGAACTTGCTAACCACTGCGCTCCCATAGTGTAATAGCTTGTAAGAATCACTTCTAAGCGAATTCGATTCTCTCAGGATGCGTCATACTTTTGGCTTTTTGAGACTACTTAGCTAAGCTTTGTAAATGTCTACTAAACCTTACTTAAACTGTCATACTAGTGGGGGTACCCAGTAGGGATCGAACTCACAACATTGTAAAATGTAGAGGAAGCAAGGCAATAGATCATTAAATCTTAAAATAACTATGCAGTTGGTGCAATCATGTAGTGAGAATGATTTCTACTAAATTTCTACAACTCTGTTTTACATTCCATTATGGCTAGAAACAACTTAGCGACCATTAATTTAAAATCTTCAAAATTTTATCATTCAAATTTTAAAATTTTAGCCTAGGAATCATTAAGTGTCATCAGTTCCAACGGAAAAAACGGAACGAAATGCCAAAGTATAATAATAGAAATAACGACATGAAAGATTAACTCATGAAAATAGGTTTCTATTTCCCATAAATCACCACTATATAAAATGTTGTGTGCTATATTTATAAGTTAGTGACCTTAGTCGAGGATGACCCAAAGGCTCCCTTTTCAATAGCTACTACACCGAAGTGCAAGGAAAGGCGCTACTCCATTCCCTGGATTGCTCCACTTTACCCTTGATCTTTATAATGCTAAGTGTTAAACAAGGCAGCATCAACTACCATTTTAGGGTCTTTGGTATGACTCGATCTGGGCCAAAAGCCAGAAGTATGAGACATCCTGTGAGAATCAAACTCGCTTAAAATTGATTCTATAACTCGCTAGCTAGAAGATTTGTGGAGGTGCCCGTGGTGTAATGGTTATCGTCGTAGGGAATGGACACGGCGACACGAGTTCAAATCCTGGACGAGACTGATTGCATTTCACATAGCACTAATACTCTTGGGTATCCAATTATTATCCCTCCAGCTATGGGTAGATAGTAGGACAGACTGGGTTCTTCAGCCTTGGTGAGGCAACTAGTCTAGGAGAAGGAAAACTCTAAATTCAAACCTGTTAAACTCCGCTTAAAAATTGACCTTGTGTCATATCCTGCCTGTGCGGAGGGGTTGGGTAAAAATATATGACTCGCTAGCTAGTACACTATGAGAGCGCTGTGGTTAGCAAGATCGTCTTGCAGATCCATTCGCTCGTTTAGTGATTCTCACTGAGTGTTTCGTAAGTATAAAGTCCAAGCAGAAATAATAGTACTCAATATCGATAAGGAATTTGTAGATCTAAGTTAGGATAGCGTTGGTGAGAGACTTACACTCACCAAGCGCTAAAGACACTTCATATATATATATATATATATATATATATATATATATATATATATATAACTGGAAGTAAATACGACGCTATGAAAATGTACAAATATGAAAAACACAAGATCTGCAGAGGATGATTTTATTTACAATTTAAATTATTTACCAACGTTAATTGTTCTGGTTTTTAAAAGATGGAAACATTAAGCCTTCTACAGGGGATTTGAATATGTTATGCTGCACCATCTGAATTTTATTTCCAATGGATTTTATATTTGTTAAAAGAAACGACAAAAATGTGAAAGCGTTAAAAATTCTATTTTCGTTTGTGGCGTTCTCTTTCAAATTGTGAGATATAATAATTAATTCAAAATTTATTTTAAAAACATAACGTATTTCCTTTAAAAATTTCATAACACTTCAAACTATATATCTATTTTCACATCTATTATATATATATATATATGTATATATATATAATATTATATATATATATATATATATATACTACCAGGCAAAAGTTTTTGGCTACCCTAAAAGTTATCATTTCTCATTCTAAAAGTGATATTTTTAATGAAACAAGTTAAGCGATACAATGGTTTTATCTATTATACTAAATCCAAATTTTCCTGAGCCACATTAAATACAAATTAAATAAAAAAACACGCAAAAAAAAAACTTCTCAAACGTTTGATTCATTTAAATGACCCCCTTTAGCCGCTATCACTGTTGTATAGCCATAAGGAATAATGTACATGCATGGAGGAAAACGACTATAACCCTACGTTATTAAGATATAACTCTCACGCTTTATTCTTGAAAGGGGCCATAGTTGGCGTAAGTGTGAGCGAGACAGACGGACGGACGGAAACGAATGGAGACTGCCATATTGACCAATAACATCTTCTCTTGACCATACCACGCTGTGTTATCTTCAAGGCTCCACTTAGCACTTCTGCTTCTCGGCCGGAGGGTACTCAACCGGAGGCTACTCGCTTGCACTCCTGTGACTGACTCAAGGCAGATTCATACTGACAGACCTACTCTGTCCGTATCTCACGTGGGCATCTACATATATCATTTCAAAATACCCACACACTTTCACTTAACCACGTGACTGCTTCTACTCATTTTCACAGGTGTGTCCTGTGCAGAGAACCGCTGATTGACGGCTCGGTCAAGCAATCACTGCTTCACAGATTCTCGGCATTCTTTCCTCCAAAGACTGGAAGTAGACTGAAGATAGTTCTGCCCAACTTTCCTGCAAGAGTTGTCAAAGATTAGCTGCACTTGTGGGTTGTTTAGCTCTGACTTAGGGGCCAAATCCATTCTACACCAGTTCAATAGGATTTAAGTCCGTTGATTGCGCTGGCTAAGACACCAGTTGAAGGACGTAGTGTTCCTCTTTGCTTTACTGTACATCTAGAAGAATTTACTAATATGCTTTGGCTCATTATCTTGCATGAGAACAAATCCTTGAGTCACAAGCTGCATTCCAGATGATATCGTATGATGTTGCGGTATGCCGTGACAGTCGGTCTAATTCAATTTGCTTTTCACCTGGTGCAAATCCCTGACTTTGCAATTAACAAAAGCTCCCCTACACCATAACAGAGCATCCCCCATGGTTTTTTGCGGGGGTTGCAGCTCTTTCACCAACTCTTCGCCACACATAGACCTTCCTATTTGACCGAAAGATTTCGAACTTTGATTCATCATACCAAAGGACTTTATTCCACTGCTCTATTGTTGAGTCCTTGTACACCTTGGCCCACTGAAGCCTTCTGACATTGATTTGCTTCCTCAACTGTGGTTTCTTGACAGCAATTCTGCCTTATAGGCTAGCTTCACAAAGTCTTCTCTTCACAGTGGATATCGACGCATTTTTTTCACATTGTTTCAGTTGTACAATGCTGTTTAGATCAGTCAGCCTTCTATCACGCAAGCTGGTGACGCTGATTAAATTGTCCTCAGCAAAATTAAAACAGGTAGTATTTAGTAATATAGTCTAATTTGAGTTCAAATAGGGGTATTATGTAACTTTTGGAAAACGTCTTATACTAAAAAAAGAAAAAAACCTTGAAATCAATTTTTCAAAAGATATCTGGTTATATTAAGGTCAAAGTTATTGAGGAAGACTTGTATGCCGTATAATAAAAACATAATTGTGCTTAACTTGTTTCATTAAAAATAACACTTTTAGGATGACAAATGAAAATGTTTGAGGGTAGCTAAATATTATTAATGTATATATATATATATATATATATTATCATCGTCAAGTTGTGTTGATAGCACGAATTTCCTTTGACTCTCTCTTTCTCTCTCGCGTGCGCTATCCGTCTCTGTCGGCCATCACTTTTGATAAGTCCTCTTGACGACATCCAGTGTCTGCAATTAGCTGATCAATGAAAATATTTGCTGATCGACTAACACTAGTGTGTCCATGTGTAAGAGTCCATAGGATAACGTCGATTATGATTTCAATCTTGCTTTATCTGCAGCGGCCCGTATGTCTTGTTTGTCTCACTCGGTTGGAAATTACATGGAACTTTAAGGTATTCTAAAGTTTTTTGTACGTTATAAATTTCCTGCTTTTCTTCCATTCCAGCAAACATCCAATTTGGTTTATTTCCATTTTTCAAGCATTGATATTATTATTATTATTATTATTTAATCATTGAGAGTTTTTCACATCAGTTTTAGCTGATGTGAAAATCTCTCAACGATTAAATAATAATAATAATAATAATAATATCAATGCTTGAAAAATGAAAATAAGCTAATTGGATGTTTGCTGGAGTGGAAGAAAAGCAGGAAATTTATGATGGTTTTTCACTGGAGTTTGAGTGACAGCAAGTCTCCTCAAGTCTCCAGGACTCTTTTCAGTATTCTGGCCGTACTCAATGCTGTAGTTTGGATGGTCTCCACTCGTCCCCCAACTTCCAAATTCTGCAGTCTCTTTAATAATCCTTTGGTGACTGTACCAAAAGCCCCAATCACAATTGGTATAATTCTCACCTTCATGTTCCATAGTTTTTTCAATTCACTAGCAAGGTCGAGGTACTAATCCTTCTTTTCACATTCTTTCAGTTTTACTCTGTGGTTAGCTTGGACAGCAAAGTCCACAATTTTACAAGTTCTCTTTTTTTGTTGATTTTTATTAGGGCTGGGGTTCTGGCCGAGATTAGGGGATCTGCTTGTATCCTAAAGTCCCAGAGGATTTTATGTGTGTTATTTTCTAGGACAGATGCTGGGTTATTCGTATGGTCAAATTTAAATTTCTAGCACACTTCCCAGTCGTGTCTAGTCTTATATTCCTTCTGTGCTAATTTGCTGCATTCGCTTATTATGTGATTAATGGTATCGTCTCTATCACCACATAACCTACATTTGCTATTTTGTTGCGTCTTATCTATTCTCGCTTTGATAGGATTGGTTCTTATGGCGTTGTTTTGTGCTTCTATTAGGAGAGATTCTGTTTCTCTCTTAAGGTTTCCTTTTCTTAGCCACGTCCTGGTTTTCTCGTGGGAGATGTTGTTTATTAGTCGTTTAAAACGCCCGTAGAGTTGTTTTTCTTCCCATTTTTGTTTCCTAGTTATTGTCATTCAATTGTCCATCGTATTGTCAGTATCGTTTCTGATGGCTGTAATCAGTCCTTCTTCATGCTTTTCTATGTACTCCTCGAGTCGTTGTATCGATGCGTCAACGCTGTCTTCAATGCTAGCAAGTCCTCTTCCTCCCTCCTTTCTTGACACATAGTCTGTCAACGTCGTCTCTGGGATGTAATGCCTTATGCCTGGTCATTAGTTTGTAATGCCTTTAGAGCCATGGAATATTCATTGTATTCGACATATTCATTCGGCTGTTCAAAATATTTGGTACATCGTTTCATAAATTTATTTAACCTTTGCCAAAAAATCAAATAAAAAAGGTCAATCCCGTATGGTATTTTCTAAGATCATTTTTTTTTTTTTTGCTTTTATTTCAACAACAATTAAAATCTAAAATTTTAAGATTAAAGATGAAATAATATACTAGTGAAAATTAATAATAATAAGCAAATTCGTTTATTCAATAAATGCGAAATATTTGTCCTGTTTAAAGTATGGAAGCTAAGAAAATGACAAATTACTGTACCAGGTTTATACCTATGCAATTAAAAAAATCACATAAGTTCAGCTTATGGAGTTGATTTTTTCCCGTCGCTTTTTTTCTTTCCTTCTACCATCGCTTCACTTGCTTGATATTTTATTCGGTTTCATATGGCACAAGGGCAGTTTTATTTCTCTGTGGGTTTTTTTTTGGGGGGGGGATTTGTTTGTTTATTTATCTTTTTTTTTTTTGTTTTTTTTTTTTTTTGCTTTGTTTTGCTTTTTTCTTCAGACCTAACAATTTACATTTGACATTCATAAATTTTCTTCTGTCGTATTGGATTTTTTTTTTGTCTTTCAAATCAATATTCAATTTACTTCTTTGTGCAAAATTTGGAGAATTTTTTAAAACTTCTGATTCCATTTTTCATTTATTTCTTTATCTCTTATTTTTCTTTGTCGTTAATTTTATTTCCTGCAATTTCAATTCTTCCAAATTCCAATTTCATTCAGAAAAATTACATGTTTACTTTTCTTCTTTTTTTTAATGTTCTTAAATCGAAAAAGCTTCTCACTTGGTTTAAAGTAATACGTTCCTTTAAGTAAATTCGTTTAAGCTCAGTATTTCGCTGTTGTGATTATAATGTAATAACTGGAAATCTACCAAGTCTCCGACCATCGTCAGTTCATACGCCTTGAAATAATTAAGTGTAAATGACATTATTCAAATGGTTAGATTGTTACAAACAAGAAACTCTAACAAAACTTCTTATGTTTATTTAATGTAAAGTTGGCGACCAAAGTCGAGGATAACCCGAAGGCTCCCTTTTCAATAGCTACTACACCAAGGTGTAGGGAAGGGCGCTACTCCTTTACCTGAATTGCCGCCACTTTACCCTTGATCCGTACCTCATAATGTCGAATGTTAAGCAAAGAGGCATCAAGTACCATTTTTGGAGTCTTTGGTATGACTCGACCTGGGATTGAACCCAGGTCTCCCGGCCCATTGGCGAATACTCTAACCGCAAGACCAATGTAACAACAATATATTATGTACAACAAACAAATAATGCACTGTGCATGAGACTAAACTGCATCCAATGGTGAGGCTCCAGTGCTGGAACTCTGAGGAATGTAGAATCATTCCTTCGTGGTAATTACTCTCGGGTCCACTCTGATCCTGAGTTAATGTCAGATCTATAGGTAAAATAGATCTGTTTAAAAATAATTAGTATTAGCTAAATATACTTGATACTGTGTGAAAATAGATTATTTTTACTTCTTTCAGAGTTTTTCACATCAGTGTTAACTGATGGTTTTTCACTAGAGTTTGGGTGACAGCAAATTTCCTCAAGCCTCCAGGACTCTTCTCAGTATTCTGGGCATTTTTAGAAATACTATAGTCTGGATGGTCTCCACTTGCCCTCTGATTTTTAAGTCTTCCAGTCCCTTTACCAAGCCTATGGAGATTGTTTGGAACGCACCAATTACAATTGGTATCACTGTCACCTTCATTTTCCATAGGTTTTAGTTCTCTGGCAAGGTCTAGGTACTTATCTCTCTTTCCGCTTTCTTTTAGTGTTACCCTGTGGTCAGCCAGAACGGCAAAGTCTACTATTCAGCAGATTCTCTTTTTTGTTGGTTGACTATCCCTGAGTCTGGTCGTCTGGTCGAGATTAAATGATCCGTGTGTATCTCAACACCCCCGAGAAAATTCTGCGTCTCATTCTCCAGGACTGATTCTGGATTATGCATATACCATTTATTTGAATGGTCAAATTTAACTTTCTTGCACAATTCCCAGTGAATCACCTTCGCCACTCAATCGTGTCTAGTCTTATACTCTTTTTGCGCTAGTTTACTGCTTTCGCTTATTATATGATTGATCGTTTTGTCTCTATCGCCATATTATTATTATTATTATTATTATTTACTCATTGAGAGTTTTTCACATCAGTTTTAGCAGATGGTTTTTCACTGGAGTTTGAGTGACAGCAAGTCTCCTCAAGTCTCTAGGACTCTTCTCAATAATGTAGTAGTTTGGATGGTCTCCACTCGTCCGCCAACTTCCAAGTCCTCCAATCCGTTTAGTAATCCTTTAGTTACTATTCCAAACGCACCAATTACAATTGGTATAATTGCCACTTTCATGTTCCATAGTTTTTTTGGGGTTTTTTTCAATTCATTAGCAAGGTCGAGGTACTTATCCTTCTTTTCACATTCTTTCAGTTTTATTTTGTGGCCAGAGCAAAGTCGACAATTTCGCATATTCTCTTTTTTTGTTGATTATTATTAGGTCTGGTCTTCTGGCCGAGATCAGGTGATCCGTGTCAAAGTCCCTATTATTATTATTATTATTATTTGCCGTGCAGCGGACCACAGAGTAAAAATGAAAGAAAGATAAGTACCTAGACCTTGCCAGAGAACTAAAAAAAACTATGGAACATGAAGGTGACGGTGATACCGATTATAATTGGTGTGCTCGGAACAATCTCCCAAAGCTTGATAAAAGGAATGGAAGACTTATAATTAAGAGGGCAAGTGGCGATCATCCATTACTAGAGTCAGCCTCAAAGACTTGGAAAGGAGACAAGAGGAATTGGAAATCATCGGAAGAATCGAGACCCAACTTACCGCAGCATTATTAAGATCGGCTAGAATACTTAGTGGAGTCCTGGAAACGCGAGGAGACTTATTGTTAGTCAGACTCCAGTGAAAGTCCACCAGTTAATGCTGGTTGGAAAAACTCGCAAAAGTAAAAAGAATAATTATAAATGCGCTGAGGGCCTCATGAGGATCGAATTCTCTATCCACCACATGCGAGATCAGTTTGTTAACTACTACTTTACGGTAAATATCTGTTGACATTTATGAAGTTTAATTTGGAACTCCATCGGATACAAGAGAGAAAAGTAACTATGTCTACTAAACAAGCATAGTAATCATTGCCCCACGCTAAGTTAGTCTCAGATTTTTTTTTTTATTGTTTTGAAATAACTAATCAGTATTAATAACTGTTACTGTTTAGTAACTGTTGCTTAGTTTGAGCACAAGGACACAATTGTAAGTCACCAGCGAGGATCGAGCGCATTAGTTATCATCTTCGAGGCATACCAACACCACAAGCGAAGTTGAGACAAGAATCGTTAAAGGGAAGCAACTCAGGACCGTTTATCCATTAAAATCTGATTGACTTTAATAAACTTTCGGGTGGTGTAATGGTTAGCAAGCTTGTACTAACAAACCTTCACTAGAGATTTCAAGTCTTATTGGGTGCTCCCTTAATACGGCCTTGTGTCACATCTAAGCGAAAAGCTTAGTGAATTACTACAGTAGAACTTTCACATTCGTTGGGTAAGGTGCCACTAAATGGGAATGCTGAGAGGAACAAACATTTTTTAATCGTGTCGACCTCACTTAACTTTTGATTCGTGCATGGCTCCCACTATAAATGACTTCATGTCAAATCTGACCTTGTGGGAAGTCGAATAAATTCTTCTACTTTCGGGCTTTTTTTGTTTTGTTTTGTTTTTTGTAGATTTTTTGGGGGGGTGCAGCTTTTTTCGAGAAAAAATCATCAATGATGCGTGTAGATTAGAAAATATTTATGAAGTCACAAATGCAGGTACTTTTATCATTTACTGCCGTCATCTACCTGGCTTTGCTTAGTTCGACACAAGGCCAGAAATATGAGGCGCCCAATAAACTCGAATTCACTAATAATGGCATTTTAACCGAGCTCGTTAACCATTACGCCACTCGAGACGTTTATATTTCCATAAATCATAGTACATGTATAGCATGACATACTGAACGTATACTGCATTCTCTCTCTCTCTCTCTCTCTCTCTCTCTCTCTCTCTTTGTGTGTATGTTGTAACATATAAAGAGTTGTGATTTAGGAGGGTGGATAGAAATATTTGCATTTTTTCCACTTTCGCCGGGTTCCTATGCCTCTAACCTTCATGAACATAAATGGCTGACTGCAGTTCAGTATGAAAAAAACGTAATTTTTATTTTTATTTCTACTTTTTTTATTTTCTTTATTTCTTATTTTTAGGTTCGTATAATTTAAACCATTGTCAAAAATATTTTATTAAAAAATACGGGATCGACATAAACTGCAATTCGAATACGCCTTGGCAGGAATTCGGCTTCTCGAGAATTCATTGAAAATCGAACTCTGTAACGATGGTCTACTCGCCTAACTCGGTAACCGCTTAATCACGTAATCTTCACTCAAAATATTGCAGACAGTACACAAAGTGAAACCTTAGTGATGAGTTTAAATTCCAATTCAAGACTTTAACTTTTAAAATTTGTGATTTCATGATTACGATACAATTATTTTTAATTAGTTTGTTTTTTGTTTTTTTTTTCCCGCGCTGTCTGTGGAACATAGAACACTCTATTTCTATTCCCCTGCTGAAAAGGGTAAAACTCCCCACCCCCGCTGAACAAAAGAAATGCCCAGTGTTGTGTACTATTCAACCAGATGAAGCTGATAAAGACCACAATAGACAGAATTTACTTTAGAGAGCAGAAACCTATGTCCGTCCAAAACATGGCGGCCTTCATTAGTGCTTGTTTATTGTTAGATACAACAAAAAGCTCCTCAAAGGAACAAATAGCAGAACATCTAACACATTGGGTCACTTCAGACAAAAAAAAACGAAACTCCAGCATCTTTGTTCAATATATAATGACTAGGTGTGACCCTAAACAACATCTGATGGTGAGGCTAAAGTTCTGGAGATATGAGAGAGAGTGGAGTACCACTTGATTGCCATTACTCCCAGCTTCACTCTAATTTTTTGGTAGTTGTCCAAGTGGTGTAATGGTTAAAGCGATGGACTGCAGAACCGTAGTAAGCGAGTTCGAACTCTAGTCGCACCATTACGTTCACTTTCGGGCAAATACCCTTGGGAAAGGTATGAACCCCCTTATCCTCCCAGCTATGGGTTAAATAGTACCACGACCGTTCTTCTCGTAGAATAGCTTTGGCATTAAATAACCTACAAAGGTTGATATGCCATTAAACAAAGAAACCAAACCTAAACAAAGAAACCAAATCTTTTTAAAAATTGACCTCGTATCACTTGTTATCTGTCGGGGAGAGTTGAGGTTCACTCATACAAGTGCATAAATATTTTTGCAAGCAAGCGACCCTCTTACGAGTTGTGTATGCAGGTTTTTGTTCTATATTTGTAAAAATGCATTGCCAATAATAGAGATAATGAACAAGAAGTGTTTTCTTCATACTGAAACTTTGTTTATGCAACAGTGATCTATCTTATTAAAATTTCCGGGAAAATAAATCCGAGAGTAAATTTAAAGTTTTGCAATATTTTGCTAGTGCTAGTTTAAGACACATCGTAGGTACCCACTGTTGCTGGTAGTGTCGCGGTAGTTGATACGCTGACATGTTGTGCATTGATTCACTCCCTGTTTCATTTGAAAGCAGCACAGATGAACGAGAAACATAATCAAATTCGGAAATATATACGAGTTCGGAAGCAACGAAAAACATTTATTGTGTGAAAGGAGAAGGTGCAGTATATTACTGTACTGTAAATGGTTTATGAAATTCCACTCGGGTGGCTCCCTTTTCAATAGCTTCGACGATCTGGCAAGGTCACGTAGGTCTAAATGTTCAGATTCCGAGGCCGTGTGCCAAGCCACAGAGGCAAGTTTGGTTTGGTTTGGTTTGAATTCTTTGTTTTAATCGCATATCAACCTTAATGGATTATTTCGTGCCAAAGCCATCCTTGTAGAAGAACAGTAGAGGTACTATTTAACCCAAAGCTAGAAGTATTAGGGGTTCCATACATTTCCCAAGGGCATTAATCTTAAAGAGAGCGCAATTGCGCGACTGGATTTCGAGCTCACTCTCTACGATATCGAAATCCAGCACGTTATCCAATACGCCCCCACAGACGCAAATCGAGTGGCAATCAGAGAGTATCAGATGAGCTTGGCATCTCCAAGTGCTGAGTGATTTGTCACATTCATGGCCTGGGCTAAAGTAT